>ML682004.1:15590842-15732236 GCA_007922195.1 Podocnemis expansa | reverse complement strand
TTTTTTCCTTATTTCGAATTAACATTTTGTTAATTCGAAATAAGTTGTTTTGAAATAAGGGTTATTTCGATATACGGTTGTTGCGAAACAACCATATCGAAATAACTGGCTGTGTGAGAACACAGCCAAAGAAGCTTAATTCTAAAATATTTAAAGTTTTTTTCAAACAGTGGTGTTCCCATTATTCTGGACATCTTACCTTGAGTTTGTCTCGTCCAAAAGTGGCAATGGTTTTCTCCACACTGTATCTTTTCCTCCTTTACAGGCAGCAATGCTTTCTTTGGTTCCATTTCAGACCACCACAGAGACTTTGGTGTTGGTTTGGAAAAATAAGCATAAAGGGGACTCCCCTTAAAAGGGGGTGGTGCCCCCAAATCTCTTGTGGGATTTTTAGCATCTATAGGACTCTTGGGAGAGGCCATGGCTGCCAGCTTTTAACCCAGCTGCTTGCAAAAAGAAACACTTTTTATAGACTGCAAACATTAGCATTTTTGTCATAGAAATCTTCTCTCATTGGGTCAACAAAAGGCTCGCTCCTGATTGGCCTGACAGAGAGGAGGGATTTGCTCTTAAGGCGTGCCGCCCCTCAGTTCCCTTCTGGGTGCCAAACTGGTAACATTGCCTCCACGGCCATCACTCCATTCCCCTTTACCCTCTCAGCCTTTACTCAAACTCCTTTACTCTCTCAGCCTTTACCTCAGACCTACCTGCTCTTGCACATACCAGGCCTTTACCCCAGGCCTCTTTGCCTCTTGCTCCAACCCAGTTTTCCTCCATTTCTCCTCACCCCACCTGGCCAAAATCACCAATGGCCCCCCCAACCTCTCTCTTTGCCCAAGGTCCAAACCTTGTCTCATGTGTCCCAGCAAAAGCACTACACACATATAAGCACAGACCTGACCAATCTCAATATATAATAGATATCAAAATGGCTGCCCCATCTCGATATAAAATTGATATCAAAGGGTCACTGGTACACAAACTGGAAGCTGTGGGCAGGACGTAATGCACAAGGCACCATGGGAGCTGTCAAAAATGAATGGTGATGAGAAGTATCTGTTTACTACTAGTGATGTTATTGGGGCAACATGTGATGTACACTAACATATATTTTGTCTGAACTCAATGGGACTTGAGTATATACAATACCAAAAGATGTTCAGAGCCTTATGAGATGGGGCTTTTTGTGACTTTATATTTTATAGACACAGAATAGGGAAGTGCCATGATTCAACGAACAGTTTCATATGGGTAGAATTATTTTGGTTAGAACTTTTATTCCTTTTTTAACCAAATGCTTATATTCATGTAATCCCTAGTGTGGACACAGTTAAACTGGTGTAAAGGTGCCTTATATCCCCCAGTACTGCTTATTCCCCTTCCAATAGAGGAACAGCTACACCACTCTAATGTATCTTTGTATTGGTTTAATTTTGTCAACTTTAGGTTGCTGCACTGCTTTAAATAGACTGGGATAGGTAAAATGATACAATCTTTGGTTGTAGATAGTTGCTTATACATATGCTTAACTTTATACACTTGAGATGTTCCATTGGGTCTACTCATATGTATAGAATTAAGCAAAGTTTAAGTGTTTGCAGGATCAGGGCCTAATTTTTAGTATGTCAAAAAAAAAATCTTAAGAAGACATGTATTCAAAGTCTTCTCCTAAGACTTTTTGTAAAATGTGTTTGATTAAGTGTGATTATTTATGTCCATCCTTTGTTTTCATGAAGTATTGTGCAATTTTTTTTGGAAAATGTTTTGAGTATAACAAGCAAAAGCATATTCAAACAAAATAAATTAGTTAACTTTTGAAAACTTAATCCAGGCTAAGACTCTTCAAGTATTGAGTAGTTTTCTTTACAGCCAATCCATTTTGAATTTGAAAAAGAAGGAGCCAATTTGGTAACAATCATAAATCAGTAAAGAAGAAGAAAGTGAAGCAACATGTAAGACCTCCTGGAGATCCTGGCAGAAGACCAAGATTATTATTAGTAGTAGCTTGTAAATGTCTGAATTGTCAAAAACACTCAAAAGCCATAATTGTGACAGCAGTCCAGTTGTGAAGAGTGCTGTACAAAGATGTTAGAGCAATGAGGGCTATGTAAGGCCTACAGTTTGAAAGCAACAAAAGAGATGGAGAAGAGGAGGCTTTCTTTGGGGCCAGCCCAAGATTGTGTAATGTACTCCCAGAGGAGCTAAGAATCTTTGTACACCTCACTATGCTCTGGTTTAAATGCAAGATGCCTTTTTTGACTTCTCTAATAGAAAGCCATGGGAAAGTGTGTATACGTATATGTCTTTTTTTATATATACAGAACTTTGCAAATGAAACATTCCACTGTACACATGTGGCAGATGTGAGTCATATTGCTTGGTGCACAACACAACCCAAATTGGCTATGTCTACAGCTACAAAATTAATTCGAAATAGTTATTTCAAAAAACCTACTTCAATTTTAATTTGAAGTAATTATTTCAAATTAGCACTACTTTCAATTTATTATTTCAAATTAGGAGTCCAGGGAAGACTCTCTAATTCGAAATAAGGTAGGAGTTATTATTTTGAAGTACAGAATCTTCATTAGACTCTCTAATTTGAAATATGGGAAGGCAAACAAAAGAATAGGGCCATTATTTTGAAATAAGCCTATTCCGTGGCTTAGAATGGCTTATTTGAAAATAATAATTTTGATTTAAGTGCTATTTTGAAATAAAAGCAGGTTTTATTATTTTGAAATAGCACTTCATTATTTTGAAATAAAGAAACACTTAATTCAAAATAACAAAATGCCTGCGTGGACAGGAAAAAAAATATTTTGAAATACGCCTCCTTATTTCAAAATAACTTCTAAGTGTAGACATACGCAATGGTTCCCAGATAACATGCTGATGAGCTCAGTGTAAGAACCTATCTAGAAGAGAAGAGGGTAGAGATGGGGATATACTGTTAGAAGTCAATGAACAGAGTGAAGAACTGACATTTTGTTGATGGTTTTGGTTTGTGTTTTGGTGTGTTTAATTGGGGTACTGGTTTGGTGAAAAATGGACAAGTCACTGTTAGGGCATCAGAAAGGGAAGGAAAATGAAGAAGAATGCTCACAGTTTAGCATCATGATCAGCAGGCATCATGGCAGAGCTGAGTCTTACTGGGGGATTTGAAGAGAGAATTTTATATGGATTTTATCATTCATAAGGGGTGGCATGAGAAAAAACACAGAAGTGTTTATGGAAGAAGCAGTCTGGTGGGCAGTAGACGATGAGAATATTAGCATGAAGGCAGAAAAGAACTTGTTACAAGAGGTAAGACATGGAGGCTATTTCTCTCCTTGGTGACAACAGAAGATTGTTAATGGGGAGGCTCAAAAAACTTCATCAGTTCCAGGTAAACTCAGGAATCATTAGTTTATGATGTCTGGCGCATGAGGTGGTAGGCTTCTAGAGGCTTTTGGGCATGAGGCAACTATCTTATACATGAGAATGCATTATTGTTCTGCCTTTAGAAAGTAAAAAATCAATTAGGGGTCTCTGATAGATACAGAAACTCTCATACATTGTATGCTTCCCATGAGAGGAGAGGTGAATAGGTTCAACATACAGGGCTCTCTTGTAATGTCTGTGGAGGTGCAAGATGGCATAGGAGAATCAGTGACACTATGTCTACACTTAGGAGGTTAGTTTGAATTAACTTAATTTGAATCAATTAATTTGAACTAATAATGGTTAATTCAAACTAAGTGTATTTGAACTAAAATGGCCCCACTAGAAACCCAAATTGAACTACAGTGTCCATGGACAGGACTTGCTAGTTTGATTTAGGAAGGGGGCACAATGGGAGGTGTGGCAACATGGCACCCAGGAAGGGCCAAGGCCCCACCCAATACCCAGAGAGGAGGAAGGGCAAACTGTGTTAATTCAAACTAATGGTTAGTTCAAATTAACATGGCTCCATTTGGTTAGTTCAAACTAATAAGTTTGAACTAACTGTTAGTTCAGACTAAAGTGAGGTTTTACAAGTTCAAACTCATCCTTCCTTAGTTTAAACTAAGGAAAGCCAGTGTAGCCATACACTAATTTAGTCTGAAGTAATCCTCATTAATTCAATCTAAATTTCAAGTATAGACATACCCTGAGGTCTTTCATCCTGCTCCTTTGCAGATCCCTGCACAGGGGCTGGGCACACTGGTAATCCAACTGTTTCTTTGAACTCAAGGATCACTCAGATCTAATGGTGCTCTGCTCCCTGGGATCCTCCAGGCTGCCCTTAGTGGTAGATCTATAAAAAACATAATACTCTTCTGCCCCATATTATTTTTTCTGGGGAATCCTTGCAGTGCAGACATGGGAATGACATGTACCACCTTTGTTCTGGCCATTTCTCCCATCCTTCCTGCTTTCCTGCCCCTCCCATCTTGCAGCCAGTGAGAACCCTCTGGTGCTTGGAGGGTGAGGGAATGTGGAAGAAGTGGCTGAGTGTGCTGTTGATATCAGAGGAGAGGATATATATTCAAAAGGATTCCATTACACATGGATGATATGGACCAATGGATAGCTCAACAGATAGGCTCCTGTGGGTGTTGTGCTTGTCTGAGGTATAAAGCCACCTGAACCTCCTGCAATAATGCAGCTCTGCACCGCTCCTAACCCCAGCTGAGTCCACAGGGAGCAGTGGAAGCAGGTACTTCATTAACGAGAGCTCTCCTCTCCTGCACCCAGTTACAAATCCTTGACACAGATCAGAGAGAGCTGGGATTTTTTTTGTCCTTCTGTGGCAGGCTGATCTTTCTAGGTGGGTTTTATAGACTAGCTTTCCAAAGCTTGCACGGCCTGATAGGCAACAAATACTTTGCTGAAGGTGGCCAAGAGCACGACTCCTTATATAATCCACAAAATCCGCAGTTTAGAAACATGCCTAGCTTTATTCCAAAGATTAACTCTTTGTTTGATCTCCACATGCTGCACCAATTCTTATTCAGCCTGTGAACCGAGTTTGCATATCTCTTTGCTTGCTTCAGGAAAGCCCTGTTAGCAGCTTTCAAAGTGGCCTTAGAAGTACAGTACATTGTCTTGTTTCTTTCCCCACTGTAGTTTCTATGGTTACAGGTGAGTGAGGCTCTCTGTAAAAACTCAGGATTTGCAGGCCAGACAGCTCATTGATAATTAGGGCACAGCAGTGGCAACAAAGCATGGCCCAGGAAATGTATGTTCAACACAACTTTTTAAGGGCATTTGGCACATATCTTCATCAGACTGGCAATTTAACAAGCCTTTAACAAAAGCTGTTTCTTTTCCTCACAGCCTGCATAAAGCTGCTAGAAATAAAAGTTCAAATGTTGCATAGGTTTTAACTGCATGATTCCTATTAATGTCAATTGGAATCATGGGGGTAACGCTCCCCACCGTGCTGTGGAAATTTACTGCCTAAGGCTTATATCCTGAAGCATGGGCATTAAGAGTATGCCATCCATGCCTCAGGAAAAGTTTTCCCATTAATTTGATAGATGCAAAATAATAATATATTGAATTCAGATGTAATAAAAGCAAAACTCAAGGAATTCTGAATGTATAAGTCTTTTGTTTCGGAAGATTGGAATTTAAATTGAGATAAAATAAAAAAGAAAAACAGTTTTGTCTTAACCTAGCACCTATGGAAAATCTGTATCACAAAACTGCCTCAGAGAGTCTCTGTCTGGAAAAGCCCGAACAGAAAACAACAAAAACTTTCCAGGGTGGGATCGAAGGACACTAGTGGAGAATGTACCCTAGACCAGCCTATAGACGGTTGTGCTATACATCTACTGAAATACACCTCCACAAATATCCCCAAAAATATTCTCGCCACTTTTTTTTTTTATTAATAACAATGTTATATTTTAAAATAAAGTTAATAGGTCCAGGTCATGGACCTGTAGTCTGGAAGTTTGACTAACTTCAGTGGGACTTTCCCTAAGTAAGGACAGCAGGAGCTGGACACTTGACAACATAAAGAAATATTTGAGAAGGCTGAATGAGTGTGTTGGTTCCCCTGTTTGTACTCACCAGCACAGAAAATGAAGCACACAATGAAAATAAGTAACTTGAATATGTTAGCTCCAGGCTGCTCTCAGGGTTGATTTAAGATGATTTCTTTTCTTGAGCATGTCTTGTAATAGCAGAGTTGTCTATACTAAGTGCTGGAATAGAATAGGTGCACAGGAATTTTAGAACATAAATTATTTTGATAACATGGCATGCCACTTGTCTGCTGTAGTACATGGGAATATTAATTTTTTTCTTGCTTTTCTTCTACTCAGAATTTACAGTATGTTGGTGAAGGCTACATTGTGAGGAATGACATTTCTCATTTTATTGCTCATTAAATATGACAAATGTTGAATGGATTTTCAGGTAAGAGATTACAAGTTTATCTTGGAGAATTATTATGAGTGTATTGCATACAATGTGAGGATTACAGATTGCTTGTTTTATTGTAAATCTTTGTTAAAAAAAAGAAATTAAATTGCAAATCACTCTTGATTTCAGTAGAAAGACAGGGAATAGAAAAATGGAAAAAAATGTCTAGGAAATTTCTGATCATTGATGCCAGGATTAAAATAAATCAATGAGGATCAGGAAGCCGATAGTGGGGAACATAGGGATATGTCCCTTCCTCCCTTTTGGCCTTATATTGAAATACATGGCATATTTTTATTGTTGATACATTGTTGTTGTTGTTGTTTTACTGTTGTCAATATGCATTCATTTGTCTTGCAGAAGTAGCTGGAGTGTAGTGAGAATTCATTCATAAATACATGGGAGCGCTCAGATGTCTGTGATTTTCGTAGGCATCTAAGGGAAATAGATGTTTAAGTCCAATTCAAATTCAATGGAATAGAGATGGTTCATTCCTTAAGATTTCTTTGAGAATCTCAGGCTCTGAGGATAGGGGCCATGTAAGTAATTAGAGAGGCTGCAGTGAGGGTTTTGCTGTTGATTTCTCTGAAACCAGGATCAAATCCATTCTGGTGTGTTTCCTTATTTAAATGACTTAATTTCTGTTCAAACATTTGGTTTTTTTTTGACTTGTCCCTGGTTTTCCCATATTCCCACTTGCGAATTGCAGATCTTTCCCCCATGTTGCTTCCTTATGATGGCATTCTCTCATTAAACAGCAGTTTCCTTTCATCAGTTTAAGACTTGGGTTGTTAAATCAAAAAAAAAAAAAAGTTGGTGTTGTCTATTGTTTTTATTTATTGCATTGTTTGTTATTACTTTGTATAATGTTCTGTACTGTGCTCTGTTGCTGTCCAAAAACATTGAAGATGAGCACTTCAAAAGCATGCAACATTAGCTTAATTCTGGTTGTCAAACAGGCCAACACTGAATGTTTTTAAGAATTCACCCTTAATAATAAAACAAACAGTGCTTGAGTTTTAAAATCAGGTGTCTATTTCTGTATAAGAAGATAAAATTTAAATAAAAACCCTAGTATTGATACTTGAAATTAATTAAATTTGATGTTTGAAACAAGCATTGCCAAATAAGAAGCAGCTGCTAAGATAAGGAACCTAAAAGTTTTGTTTTTCTAGCATTCATTAGTTTTACCAGTTCCAAAGGGGTAAAGAGGAGTCATGTGGCACTTTAAAGGCTAACAAATTTATTTATCGCATGAGCTTTAGTGGGCAAAGCTCATGTAAAAAATAGATGTTTTTAGTCTTTAAAGTGCCAGAAGACTCCTCTTTTTTTTCCTTCTTTTTAAGCTTTACCAGATATTGGTAAATACACTGATGCAGAAGATGACACTGTCGAACCATTACAGGTAAGAGAGAACTAAGTATTAACTCAAAAGAAACCTGTATCACATCTTTATTTTAAGCTGTGTACTTAAGTAGTAAATAACATTTTGATTTTAATATACAATCTTTTTTTACAGCCGAATTAGAACTTTTCATTGCATTGTATGTAGGCATTCTTAAACAATTTAAAGTTTCTTTTCTTGAAAGCCTGAAGCCACACAGAATTCAGTTCTTATTCAGTCACCCCAGAAAATAGTTAGGACATGTTAAGGGTCATTGCAGCTTTAGAGAAATGATTGCTACACCAAGAGAGATAAAGGCTGAAAATAAACCAATTGCTTCAAAGAAAAACAAACAACCCCCAGCCATGAACAGCCTAGCATAGTTCAGTTAAATTGCTGATGTCACTCCAAAAGACCCAGGGCTCTGTTCTGCCAATAATAGTCTCAGTGTGTGCTGGAGTGTGGGCCCCTGTGGCCCCACAGCTGCAGATCATAAATACAGTTCAGGAGATTAAAATATTAAAATGTCTCTTTTTTGGTGGCTGCAGAACGGCTCATTAGGGATTCCACTCTTCCTTGAAGGCAATCTGGTAATTCCCAGTGATGTCAGATGACCATATGGAGCATATTCAAAGAGGTTTTAACATGAGGATTAGTTCTTCCCTCACTGATATGTTCACCATTTCTTAAGGCAGCCAGGGAGTGTCTGATATGCCTTCTTTTTCCCTAGGCAGGGGCATCGCTGGTGCCCCGAGTCCCAGTGCCAGTGCCCCAGATCTCCGGCCCAATCAGGCTGGGGATTGGGGGCCCGGCCAGCCACCCCCGGCTGCAGTGGGCCCGTCCCTGGCCGGGGATCCGGGGCTCGGCTGGCCACCCGGCCAGCCCCACCCCCTGGCCAGGGATAGGGCCAGGCGGGGCCGCGCTGCCACGGGTGGCTAGGCCACAGCTGGGCCGGGCCAGAAGGGACTGCCATGGCCACGGGCAGCCAGGCCCCAGATCCCTGGCCGGGGATCCGGGGCTCAGCTGGCCGCCTGCAGCTGCGGTGGCCCCGTCCACCGCCGGGGATCCGGGGCCCGGCTGCCTGTGGCAGCGCGGGCGCAGGCCCGGCCTCCTGTGGCCTCTTGTGGCCCGGCCCCACCTGGCCCTATCCCTGGCCAGGGGGCGGGGCCTTCCAGCTGGGCGCAGGGCCTGGGCCCTTGCCCTGGGTCCCTCCCCGCCCCAGCGATGCCCCTGTCCCTAGGTGTCAATATAAAGCTGGTAGAACAGTTCATTGTACATGAACACAATCCATATAAGTAAAAGAGAGTCATTTGCCTTTGAAAAGATAAAACATTTTTATGCATAGCAGGATATAATTGGGTTACCAACCAAACCCTCTGTGCAGCCCTAATCCTAGAGCTATGTCCCCTTTTCTGTATCTATAAGGAAATAACTGCAAGCCACGTTGTGGTCTAAGAGGCGTAGCGTATTGTGTTTATAAGTGTCTGCTGGGCTTCACAGTTTTTTGTTGTTTAAGAAACCCTTTTAACCTTTTTTGTATAAAAAACATTTACTTTTGTTACCTTTTTCTGTTTGCCTTTCTCCAAAATGTATCTTATTTTACCCCATTTTAAATTTGTATATTTCAGCAGGAAATTCAACTTCTGAGAATCAATAAGCTGACATGTCAGATTTTGAGGCCTGGGCCATCTAGGGTCACATTAATCAATCACTGTTCAAAGATACATCTGTAAGAAAGAACAGACCTCAGTATATAAATTCAAACTCTGAAGGAGAACGTGAGAGCCAGAGAGGCATTACTGATTGGGATTGGCTGTTCTCTTTTCAGATGTAAAGAAATATCCTGGCTCAACTTTTTGCAAGCAACTAGTGGCTCAGTTATTAATTATTTGACAGGAAATTATGAAATTTCTTTGGGAAAGCATTTAATGTCCAAGTCTCTAAAGCACACTTGAGCTCTTGACGAGTCTGTGTGCACTCAGTATGAAACATGTCACTTGGACATTTAGAAAGTTATTTGCTAGCCTAACCATTGGGTGGGTGTCATTCAGTGCCCTTCTCCAGTGCCGAATGAATGAATGAATAATAAATAAAAGCCCCAACTTCTATGGTGAAGCAGTTGGAGGCCCAGGATTCAGCCTGAGGAGACTCACAGCAAAGATTGCTCAGAGTTACCATCCCACATTAAAATACTACTTAGAATAAACATAATAATGAACTTTATTAACTACTAACTTAATAAATCTTATCCCAAGAAAACAAAATAAATTGAAACAGAACAATTCCCACAGAAACATTGTGGGAAAAGAAACCCAAGAGTCCCAAAGTCCAGGTGAAGTAACCCATATATCTCAGCGGCAGTCTCTGTTCAAGTCCTGAGGCTTGAGTGGAAAGAAGTAGCAATCCTCTTCTCCTTTGCTGGCAGAAATCTTTAGTAGGAATCCATGCAGTCCTTTCTTTCTTCTCTGGAACCAGCACCATGCAATCAGTTTATTGGTTAACCAGCCCTCAGTCACATAAGAGAAAACTCTTCTGCAAAACACTCCACAGCAGGGAGAAAACATCTTTCTGTACCCTCCTGGCTCAGCTTATCTCAGCCACTCACTGAACACATGGGCTCCTCTCATTGCAGCTCCCTGTGGGACTCCTGCTCAGGTTGCTGCTCTCAGGCATCCGACCAAACCACCAGGAAACCTTTGAAGCCTGTTCAAAATGCTACCACTCCCTGTTTCCAGAAAGTTCTGCACCTGGACAGCCAAATCTGCCCAGCAACTAGCTTGCTTGATAGTTAAAAGGGTTACTGTGGTTTTTCTGTGATTAAGGGTCAGATTCTCTTCTCTGTCCTCCCCAGGGGTAGAGCACTGCAGACACACTGGAACTTGGCTGCAAAATGAGCTAAATGAGCCTGAGAGCTTCCTGAGTGTACATTGTGACTTTTGAGGATAGGGCTGATGGACCTGCTGAGTGATCCAGCAGCTGCTGCCCATTAAAGAGAAGGGCACAATGGCCATGGAAGTTGCTCCATTTTTGAGATCAGTTTGCTTCAGCCTGCAGTCAGAGCTCTGCAGCCGTTGGGGAAGGATTCCTCCCCTGCCTTCCCCCACAGATATCCCAGAGGTATTACTGGTGCTGAGGGTTTGCCCAGAGTGAATAGTTGACTGTTGAGTTATACTACAGTTTAGTGGAATAATTTATAAATAATATATTTAAAGAAAGTGCTAAGATTCCTGAACTTGACACTTGGCAAGGATTATTCTCATGTTGTCTTGATTAACTGTGGAAATAGGACATAATAGGTTTTGTGTGCATGTGTGTGTGTGTGTAAGAGAGAAAATTTAGAGCCACATTTGTAGACAGAAGTCTTCTCATTTTTCACCAAGCAGCTACAGCATGGGCAATGGCAATGTTAAGAGCCCACTACTGCTCCATTAATGTGTCTCGACCCTAACCTAGCCTTCAGGAACTCTCCTAGTGGGGAAGGCTAGTTTAATGCCCAATCTGATCTCTCTACTGAAATGGCCAAGAAAAGTGGCAATTAGTGCCCTTGTGGCAGTGGTTTAGAGATGATGGCTCTTAAATATTAGAAGATCAAACTACAGAAAAGGGAGAGTTTTGAAATAGAAGGTTCTCTAAAAGGGAGAAAACATGCAAAGAGCTGTTATAAAAAAGAAGCAAAACACTCTAGGTGTGTGTTCTCCAGGCATTACCTTTAACTGATGCCACATCAGCTACATATAAATCCATCTAGTTCCCTCTTTGCCAATTTGCATTATACACTGATAGCATCAGAACTGTAAAGACAGACAAACACATGTAGCTTTCTAACATCAAGCTGATTAATCTTATGTTATTAAAATGATTAGAGATCTCATAAGGTTTGGAGATGCACTTAAGACAATCTTTCTACTGTCTCATATTTTTGTCTGGTGACTGGTAGGAAAAACATCAGTTTGTGAAACCTGCGTAGCTGTATGGCTTAGGTGAAAGCAAAGTGCTGTGAAGTAAATATAGCCATTATTTTTCCTGTACTTTTCCCCAGAAAACCACAGGTGTTAGCAAGCACAAGAGTTTGAAACTAATGCAGAGCAAAGGATACAGCCTGTTTGATTACAGTGTGGACTGGCTCAAACTTTTGTATTGAGCTCGTATAACCTAACAGAATACAAACTATTTTGCTGACACTGAAAAAAGTCTGCCTGAATTTATTATTCTGTTTTTTTTTTAAATTTTAGACAGTCCAAGGACCTGGACTGCTACATCTGAAACATTACACTGATGTTTATGGTCCCAGTTTATCAAAGCATTTAAGTACGTTTAAGCTTAAATTCTTATTTAGCAAAGCATTTAATCATGTGCTGAAGTCAGTGGGAATTAAATACAGTCTTAAAGTATGCTTATGAGGTTTTGCTGAATTGGGTGGGCTGCTGATTTGGGGCATATGTGCTTTGGTTCAAATTTGGGTCCTCCTCTATGGCCAGTTTCTGTTGTTCTTACACATGTTGAGTGCTGCAAGTCATTTCTCAATAGTTGTGTTGAAATCAATGTGGCTAGTCACCAGCTGAGGTACTACTAAACACGAGTCAAGATACAGACTTTTGCCCTTAAGCAGCTCTATAACCATCACAAGATCACATCACAGGACAATGCCTGAGTGGCTTTTCCAGGGCACATCAGTCACCAAGCAACATTTTAGAAGGTATTTAAACATTCCATTCTCAGTTCTTCCACAACCTATTGTGGAAAGTGTTTTTTTGAATCTTGCCTTTGTATTCACCTGCCAAATGCAGCCTTATCCTCACCTGTTTTAGACAGGTTATTCTCTAGTCCATCAGTTCTGTTCCCATAGGGTGAAATTCAGTCCCACCATTAAACAGTCCAAGTAGCTGAACTCTATACGGGCAGGTAAAAACACCTCCTCTCCAGTCTAGGCTCAGGATATGGGCTGCCCCCACCATGACTGCACCACAAGATCTGCAGCACAGAAGAGCAAGAGCAGTTGTAGCCCTTTCATTTTGAAGGCCCTAGGGCTGCTGCATCCACATAAACATGGATGATCAGCCAAATGCTGGCCCACAGTTAAATGGACATTCTTTGCTGACCCTGCATGAACCAGCCATTTACCAATTCCTTTTTTTTAAGGGAAGGTTCAAGGTAAATAGGCCTGTGATGGGATGTCAGACAAAGCCTGGAAGAGTTAAGATGTCCAGTTAACTGTACCTGATGAAGGAGGCAAGTAGCACGCTTAGTTGAGCAGGAGGAGGCAGCGCCTATAGAATCCAGGAAGCAGGCAACAGAAGGGGTTGGAGGACAGGCATCTTTAGTCACTCCTTGGGAGAAGTGTCTGGGGCTACAAAATTAGGCTGCAGTCACTCTCTGAGAGGATGAAAGTGGGAGGCTGGTGAACCTACAGCAGGGAGGAGACCAGGAAAGTAAGAGGAGGCTCAGGGGAAAGCTGCAAGGTAGAACAGTGCAGGCCATGGCTGCTGACCAGACGGCCGCTGAGTTGGAACTGGAGTAGAGGGCAGACCTGGGTTCCTCCAACAGCCCTTGGGAACATGTCATGGGCCAGGCAGAGGACAGCAGACTACCTGGTAGTCTTGGAAAGACTTTCTACCATGGAAGAGGGGAACAGGTGAAATGATCTGGCTGGAGGACTGAGTCATGAAGAGGAGCTGGTGGTTCATGGAGCGAGAGGGGTCTGCAGGATAAATGATTGAAAGGAGAGACACCACTAGAGGAGGGTGCAATGCCTGGTCAGAAGATGGGTCAACCTTGTGACAAGGACTGAGTAATTTTAAAATATTCCTTTGAGCTACAGTGATGGAAAATAAAAACAGAATCCCATAGTATTTGTTTTAAAACATACATATATAAATATCAAATCATTTTACTGTTCTATTTATCATGATTTAGGTAAATACTGCTGTACTTAGACAAATTCGTTTTCCTTCAGAAAATGCAGATTTGGGTGAACTGAAGCATTTCATGAATTCCTGTCAGATCTGTCAAATTGTTTCAGTTGAAACAAGCAAACATTTGAAAATATCAGAATGTTTTGTTTCAACATTTTAAAAATTAGACATTAAACAACTTTTTGTTCTGGATTTTTTTTTTAAGTTTCCAGAACTTCTCCCTCTTGAGAATGAAATATAAGGCTGTGTTTGACCTGAAACAGTTTTACTTTTTAAAACATCTTGGATACATCTCAAACTTGTTCTGAGGTTTTGGTTTCATCAGCAAATAAAAAAATGAGTTATTTACACTGCACTAGTTCTAGTGCAGTGGTTCCCACCCTTTCTTTGTCATGGCACCCCTTGATACCTTTAATTATTTTGAGGCACACCACCACATAGTGTCCAAATGAACTCATGAATATTCATGAGCCAATTCAGAACTCTTTGAGTAGATTTTCAAAAAATTCCACAGCACACCAGCTCTGGCCTGAGGGCACACCCATGTGCCACAGCACACTTTGGGAGACGTTGTCCTAGTATGTAGTGGTTTTGTAGTGCATAAAAGATATCCCTAGGGGCTGGATTTAATTAACCAAATACACTTGATTTGTGGCATAAGACACATTTTGAACAGAATAATGCAGTGTTAGCACTAGTCCTATATTAGGTTCCCTGTAAAACAACAGTTAATTATGTGGGGCAGATCAGCAACTGCCCAAATTCCAGTTGAGTAGATATCAAACAATATATTATCTCAGAGTCAGGAAAATCAGCTTTCACTGACATTAAGGAATTGTTATGCAAAGTCAGTAATAAAGTCTCAGAAAATCATACGGGCATGGAAGGGTATAAACTGGATTTATTTGGAACAAATTTACTGGAGAAAAGCTGCAGGCTTTTCCAGAAAGAAGAGATGAAACACTGATTTCCTTCACTGAAATGTAGTTTTCTTTTAACATCTTATAAACCTGAATGAAGTATTTACTGACAATTTTTAAAATTTGATACAGTGCCTCTTGCATTATGGGGCATTTGAAGGGTTAAAATCTTATAAATTTCCTAATAGCAATTTTCTAATAGCATTCATCCCAGAACTGTTAGATATCTTCAATAACTCCAATCATTCTAAGTCATAGTATTTGAATTTTGTGATTGAACTTAGAGCTAATATCAAGTAAGTTTGTTTACTCACAGGTAATTTGGAAGTTTCAAGCTATCAGTTGTTTACTGGAATGGACCAATGAAGTGCTTAAAAGCTAATTTCTATGACATGTTAAACATTAATGAAAGATATGAGGAAAGGAACTGCTTTTCTTGCCAGCACTGTGGTCAACAGCAGTGCCCTGACCTGATTACTTAAGATGATGTTTTTCCTAAATCTGACATGAATCAGTAATTATCTAGTTTTGCAATACTCAGTGATTCTCTTGTGAATAGCAGAAAGATGTGTTATTGTAGGTTGGTATTTTCTACAAAGAGGCATTCAAGCTTTTGCATATGCAAACTCTATACAGGAGATTTTGCTTTTCTGACACAAACTGCAATGCTGCACAGAATCCACCAAAGATCTTCACAAAATCTGAGGAAAATTTAATCTGGGGTAATCTGGAATTGACCTGATTGCTGTCTTTTAACATAAACTTCTGTGTCACTGTGTTTTTCAATTCATCTCCGGAAATGGTGTGACTTATAAGGGATTCTCGTAGATGAAGGAATTTGTACAGCATAGTGTTTTTACCAGTGACATCCTGCTAATGTTTTAGGTACTCCCACAAAAATTTCCCCTTTACTCTCTGAGAAACTGGGGGGGTAGGGAGTACACTGTGAAGGAGTAGGGGTGAGGAATTGGAGCGGGACAACCACCCTAAACTTGCCTTTGGTTGGTGGCATAACCTGAATGCCTGGCTCCTGGGAGCCCCGAGTAGTCCCTCTTGCGCAGCACTGAGTTTGTTGTAATGATGTTCATGTAATTTGGCTCTCTGCTGTGATCGTTCTGGGCTATGACAAAAGACTATTCTTCACGAAAAAAAAGTGAAGGACTAAGCAATCAAACTTAGGGAGAGCTGCTCAGTTAAAGGAAATGACAGACTCCTTAACACATGCTGATGCTATCTATCAGATCAGTTAATAAAAATAGAATTCCTTTGATGTGACCACAGAACCCCACTGAGGATTACTTCACCCAGCTCCCTTGAAGGATGAACTTTTGATTTATGTCCTCAAAGTTTTATGCTTAGATTTCTGGCTTTGCCTTAACACCCTCAACTGCTGGGGAGCCTGCCATACCCCGCTGCTTATATAAAGAATACAGCTGACAATGATGTCACTGGGACTGAACTCAGCATGTGGGAGAGCTCTTGCAAGCTGATTGACAGCAATCATCTGTTGGCTCAGCATGGTAGAGCCTTAGAGAAGAAAATACACAAACAAACAAGCAAAACTAAATGAAAATGTTGACTGAGGGCGTGGTCTGGTGCTGGAGAAGATGGATTCAAACGGCAGGGGACTTGATAGCAAAAAATAGCACCAGCAGAAGTTTTAACTGGCCAGTTCCTTTCTGGTGGACACTGACTAAAATAGATCTGTGGCAGTGGTTCCTAACCTGTGGTCCATGGGCTAAAAGTGGCCAGTGGGGTCTTTCAAAATGGCTCACAGCTCCCCTCGCACTAGCTGCAGAAGGGATCTCCTGCCTAAAGTCCTAGACAGAGTACATTGCCTCAGGGCTATGAGACTAGTGCAGGCTCCTTGCTGCAGCTAAGGGGATGGGAGATCAATGCTCCCATCCCCATGGCGGTAGCAAGGAGCGTGGGAAAGTGCTTCGCCTAGGTCCATACGTGCTATGGTCCCTGCTGGACCCAGAGGAAGGGGAGATCAGTGCTTGCCTCTTGCAGCTCCAGCAGAGAGCAAAGTGCTCTGCCTGGGTCCTGAAGTGCTGGTGTCCCTGCTGGAGTCAAATGGAAAGGAACACTGATTTCCCATTCCTTGGGCTAAAGAAGGGAGCCACTGCCGAGGAACCTAGTTGGAGCACATGGGGCTACAGGATGCCTGATGTTTTCCCTGCTGCTACCAGGAGGGCAGGAGATCAGCAAGGAGGCTGCTGGTGGAGTGTGAAGGCTCTTCAAGGTTGTAAAAATGGTATCTGTGGCTCTCAAGTCAAAAAGGTGACAACCACAGCTGGGTGGAATGATAGTTTTCATTCAGATCATAGAAACTGAACATACGTTTTTGAGTAACTGTAACTTTATAACGTTACCCTTTTTGACCTGACTAGCTAGTCAGAGTTCCTGTACAGGTATATAGGAAGGGTCTCCCAGTTCCTGTACAGCTATATAGGAGCCAGCTATGTATCCAAAGCTAGTCAAAGCTCAGAGCCCTGGGGATGTCCCAGTTGCAAGTAGAAATTGACTATGTAGTCTGTTTTTTCTTTGCTGCAGTTTTGTGTATTTACAGGGAATGCGTTAAGTCCTGCTTTTCTGAACACTGGAGGGACCAAAGCCAAAAGGTGAAGTGTCTTAGCTAACAGACCCAAGCTTTGATCAGCCAGTACTGGAAACTCAGACCTCTTCATGAGCTTCTCCAACCTTCTTTAGACGCTGCTGATTGGCTCTCTTACTCTGGCCCTTTGTCTCTCTCAGTTTAAAATAGCCGGGGGACTTGTGATTAACTTTCCCTAACAATTATGTTAAATGGAGGGTGTGTTCACAACCAATCTCAGAGAGTTTTGTGATCCATGCAAGCCCCAAAACCTGTCTGCATAACAAGAAATTGGGTCAATGGCTTTGGTAAGCTAATGAATGAAACCTCATAAAGCAGATTTCCTATAATATTTTATATAGAGTAGCTCATTTATATCTTCCCAAATCATTGAGATTGATTTTTGTCTTATTTATGCTTATTTTACACTAAGTAAATTGACTTAAATGGTATGTGTCACTGATGATTTACATGAATTTAAGTGACAGTAAAATGAAGCCCAATGCATGTGTTATGTTAGGCAGCCACTAATTACGAGACAATCTTCCTTTGTCCTTTCTCACTGAACCCATCATTGCTGGCTCATGTCATCATCCATGAAAACCACTTTCTTAATCACCTAGAATATTTTTCAGAGAATCACAAAAATTAGATTTGAAAAAGACCTAATAGTTCATACACTATTCCATTGTCAAAAAAGGGTTGCTCGATACAACATGGAGACCAGACTAAATAAAATAAAGCCATCGTTCTGAACATTCTGAAACTGTGGGAAATTCCAGAGGTGAAACAACATTCAAAGCTTAAAGCTAGTCCCTATTTCTGGAATGGATTAAATCCAAAACCCAGATTCAAACAGCTGGGAATTTCTGGGAATTTTGTATATAGATCTGGACCCAAAGATTCTAGCATGGGCCTACCTTTATCTAACAGTTCATTGTCAAGAAGGTGCTTTGGTATCCAAGGAAAACTTCCTTCATTTTATTCCAGTTTTTTCATCCTGGAATGTGACTCTCAGAAAAATGTTCTATTGACCATGGCTTATTTCTAGCAAAAGAATGATGGTAAAACCCTATTTATCATGTAACGAGAACTGCGTAATACAATATCCCCCTAGAATAATTTGCCTGCACTCTGTGTTCAATTTTTCCACTTTTGGATTGTCACTTTGACACTTCAACTATTACTATTTAATCCATCTTGAAGTTACTGCACATTTTAATTGGCCTCACAGTAAACTTGCTGTTTTCCAAACAACATTCTGAAATACACAGGCAGACAATAATCTCTATTTTGCCACTTGGAAGAAGCTGTCACATTTCTATATCCTTTCTGTTAACTTAAAGGAGATTGTTTGATGTAACCCTTAACTAATGGATCTGCAACATGCATTTTAAGGTCAGTATTTTAAAATATACTTTATTCTTTAACAGAAATAGTTGCCATTAAAAGCCAACAGTTACCATGCCATGCTTTCTAGGGCACTAGTAACATCCTTGTACAAAGAATTGGGTAGTATAGTGTATTAACTTTTTAATGGCAACCAGTGAACAGGGAAAAACCCACTATTTTTCACAGATTCTCTTTATGTAATCATACATCTTCCTCTTCCTCTCATCCTTATGGCATTTTGGCTGTTTGTTAAGGAAGATTTCTCAAACGACAATAATTACAGCTTACCAAAGGATTTAAAATATGAGCTATACCCTAAGCATGCACTTACATTTAAAACCATACAGCAGTGGTCTCAACCTTTTTGGCTTGAGAGCCACCGATACTATTTTTATGACCCTTTGTCATAAAATTTGTCAGCTGGCCCTCCCGATGCACAGCCAGACAGAAAGTGTTCGGTGAGGAGGCTGCCTCCTTGCTGATCTCCCATCCCTCTGGCTGCAGCAGGAAAACAGCATGTGTCCTGTAGCCCTATGTGTTCTGCCTGGGTCCTTAGGCAGTAGCTTGAATCTGCAGCCAGGGGGCTGGGAAGATCAGTGCTCCTCTCCCTTTGAGTCCAGCAGGGATCCCAGTACCTAAGGACCTAGACAGAGAGCTTTGCTCTCTGCTGGAGCTGGGGAGGTGAGCACTGATCTCCCCTTCCTCTGGCTCCAGCAGAGACCCCAATGCCTATGGATCCTGGTAGAGCGCTTTGCTGTGCCATCTCCCATTCCCTTGCATTTCTGTTCTATCTCTTTGGCTGCATCAGTCTTGTAGCTTGGGGCAATGCACTCCTGCTGGTTCTTTAGCTAGCACCTCAATTCTGCAGCCAATGAGAAAGAAATGGTGGGCCACTTCGAAAGATACTGCTGGCCATTTTTTGTCCATGGGCCACAGGTTAAAAGCCACTGCCCTACAGTGTTAGGAAAAGTTCTGGTAGGGCTACTTGGTAAAGTAGAAGTTTTCCTGGGGTGGTCTGGTATTTTCAGAAGCTGCTGCCCTACATACATATCTTGTAGTAAATGTAATTTTTTTGTTGCAGAGTTTTCTTAAACAGAAGGCAGAGTCGGATGAATGGTTCTGAAAAAAATCTGAATCTTTTCCAACTTGGCAGGGGCCAGAGCCCTTAGTCCAAAGATTTGTTTTTAGGTTCAGGTTCTGGGAATTACAATATTTTAGGTCACTAAGGGTACCTCATGAGGGAATTTGGGAGTGGCTGAATTGCTCAGTGTATTTTTGAGATGACAAGAGGGGTGTGTGTGGGTGTGCTTATATGGGCTTTTACAAGATATTTTATCTTGTAGTATTAGTGTTGATTTAAAAACTAATGGACAAATAAAACAGGAAATAGAACATAGATTAAAACCATAATATATAGCACCCTTTCTTGCCTGTACAAAATTCTAAAAGATTAAAATAAGAAGGACAAACTTCTATTTTGTGAGCCAAATTGATCAGCAGTTTTGATTCTGCTTTTTAAATCAGGTTTTCCTTTGTACAGAATTACTGGGTAACTCCCTCTTTTGAGTGCGCTCCTTTATATTTCATGGTCATCTCATTATTTTCTTGATGGGGGTTGCAGAGGCACAAAGCTAATATCCCTGGGTACAGAAGTCCTCTGTTACTATTGAACATACATAGCAGCTCCAGGCTTCCAGATGGTCTGTGCCACTTCCCTCCCTGAAACCTGTGGGAGTTTGTAGGAATCAGGGTTCCATACTGAGGCAGGGAGGGGCAGATGTATGGAGTCAGGTAGCGATGGGTGGACCAGTGGGGATATACATCATCCCTGTGCCCTGTGACGCATATCCAGAAAGTAAAGGAAATACATCTCCAGGCTTTCTTAACATTTTCCAGGACTAAGGGGCACATGCCTGTAATGGTGCTGACCCTTCAGGGAACTGAGGTATACTGTTGGGTGGACGTGGCCTGTGGGGACTCATGGGCTTCTGCCCACATGCCCCTGGCCTGCTAATGATCTAAACACTCTTCTCAGCACAGTGTGGGGGTGTGTGTGTGAATCTTTCATCATGGAGTTTTCTGTCCCCAAATCCCTGCCCCAAAGCTTCTAATGTGGAGCAGGCAATCTGACCCAAAATTATTAGTGCAGTTTCTATGGATGTGTGATCCGTAGCTAATCCTGAAAGTGCTAACAAACATGTTAGTTAGTAGTGAATGGTGGTCCTGTGATGGGGGTGCACAACTGAAATGTGAGCACCAGATGATTTCACAAAGGCCACTGAACAGTCTCAGATGGTAACATGACAGATATTGCAATCTCATGCAAAATCTTTGTGGTCTGTCTTGTATTAAATGGCTTAGGGATGATTGTGTTTTTCTCCATGGATGTGAGTTACCACAGCTCCTTCAGAAACTAAAACCAGTGTGGTTGTCATTGAGCCTAAGCAAATCAAGAGAGGTACCGCCCCAGTATTGGTTTGCCTATACTGGTTCAAGATGGTGTTCCAGGGACCAACAGGCAAATAAAGGGATTTTGGTATATAAGGTAGAGGTTGAACTATCACAGAGCCTTCTGATCTAGCAGATAGACAGACAGGACCTTCTGTCCTGAGCAAGCCTCAACCCATGCAGGTGCCAGGCTTCCCCTTTGTTTATCTTCTGGGAGGGGGATGTCTTTTGGTTTGCTTTTTTCCCTTTGTTCTGGTGGCTCCAAGGGATCAGCCCCTTTTGCTGTTCATGGAGGAGAGTTTGTGTTCTGCATCTCTCATTGAGGTGATCAGGAAGAAGGATCAAATCAATCTGTTGGGTCTATAAAGTCTTGAAAGGTAAATCTAATCCTCAGTTCACCAAAGCTTTAGGAGGTACCCCAAGCCTGAACTCATTCCCTAACTCAGTGGTTCTCAACCTTTGATGAATCATAACACCGTGGTGACATATCGCAATGCTGCAGGACACACTAGCCCACTCCCTCCCACCAAATCCAGCCATTTCCCTGGCTCTCCATGACACACTTAATGTTGTGTGGTGACACAGTAATGTGTTCCAACACAGTGGTTGAGTACCACTGCCCTAACCTAATCAGATTCTGCCTTCTTTGATGCCTTTGTACCTTGTGTGAGAGACTGTGGGTAGGTAACAATTTTATTCAGGCTACTTGGAGAAATTAACTTGGATGAGATCCACCAGGAGTGTTTATAGTATGTTTCATGCACATGGTAGAAATTGGAATGTTTGACATCTCTAGGGATGTTTATATTCTCCTTCACAACCCTAAGCAAGAATATAACTTGCATGAAATTCCCAGCACTGTAGTCTCTGCAGTGGACCTCACTATAGTTTCAGCATTTAAAAGCTGTAGATGTCATGAATTGTGATTAGTTTTTCAAAGGACTTGGCAAATTTCCTTGAACACTAGGTATTTGTCTAATTGAATTTACACATTCTTGCCCAGGAGAGCATGTAAATTCCTTCCTAGCTTCTGATCTCATGGAAGTCATCAGAGGTGACTTTTCCATCAACAGTATTGAAGTTCTAAGAATGCTCGATATTGGATTTCAGAAATTACAAGCTGTCCCCGCTAGAATAGTTGAATTAGTGAGGTTTGTGTATTTTATGAGCCCTAGCTCTTACTTCATGGAATTCACAGGCTCCAACTGTGAATATAATAAGAAACTTTGAGACAAATAGCTATGGTTTGTGGTAAATATATGTAGGACATCTGATTTACAAATGCTTTTGGTTTTCCCAGCAGAGCTTGTAATCTGTGTGAGTCTAGAAATTAAATATTTTCAGTTAATGCAAAGCTTTTTGGTGTACTGGAGAAGATATGGCTCTACATGAGCCTTGAGGTCAGGGACAATGTACATTCAACTACATTGCTAAAACTTCTTCTACCTTTCATGGACTGTGGAATTAATCATTAATAAAGATTATAAATTAAACCCATTTCCTAGGAGAATTGGAAAATTCTGTAAATACTGAAATGAAGGAAAACTGGAAATTGTGAAGTCCAGCTGTTCATGGAGGGGATTCTGACCCCTGAGAGTCCTGAACAGAGGGATTTAAAGCTAGTCTATATTTAAAATATATAGTGGCACAGTACTGAAACAGGTTGTAGTGTGTACTGTCAACAGGAGAAAGCTCCTGCCAGTGTAATAAAACCACCTAAATGAGCAAGAGCATCTACCATCAATATAGCGCTGTCCACACAAGTCCTTGTGCTGGAAAAACTTATGTCACTCAGGGGTTGTGCTTTTTCATACACACCCCAAGTGACATAAGTTTTGCTGGAATAGGTACAAGCACGGACAAGGCCTTAGATGACAAAAATCTGTCAACTGGCCTGGAATTCTAGGCACCTATTCCATGAACCCTGAATAAAGTTGTTCATAAATGCCACTATTTCTCTGTACTCTCCCACAGAGCATCTAAATCTGAGTCCTGAAATGAAAGACTAAGTCAGCATTCTAATTTAGATCAGAGGTGTTGCCTTCTGGGTCTCTCAAGGCAAGATACGGCATTGCAAGGTTTTAAGTTTTAGTCTTGTCAAGAGAAATCTGTAATGGTCAGAAAGGATTACAGAATTCATCCTGAATTCATCCAGGCAGTTCTTCTGGACTGTGTTTCCATACCTTGTAAATTCTGGGTCAGTAGATGGAGAATTCAAAAAACCCACAGGCTAGTCTTACAAGTTTCTATAGGACAGGTTCTGCCTGAAGACTCTGTGAACTCTATAGCGGGAATCTTGAAAACTACATAGAGGGCTGATTAAGCTTGCATGCTTTATCAATTCTGTACTGCTACAGTATTTCAATCTTTGCTATTTGGCTCCTTTAGCTTTGCTATCTGCAAACCTATGGTCTTTGAACCAATCTATTTGGATTATGGCATTTATAAATGTAGTAGATTTTTCCTTCTGCTTTCATCTCTATGATCTACAGATCTTTGGTTTTTAGTAGTGATGGACTTGAACTAATGTCTGAATTTCAAAAACCCACAATTTTCTTGGGGTTGAGGCTCAGAATCCAAAAGTGAATCTATGTATTAAATTTCATTGCTGTCCCCTCCCACCTTGACAGATGGAATTAAGGCAATAACCCCCAAACCCCTGAGTTCTGGGGTTCTGAATCCAAATTTTGCAGTCTGGTTTCACTGCTAGGTAATGGAGTTTGCAGACATAGCAGAATCTATATAGAGAGTCTGTACAGTAAAGATCACAAGTTCAGCAAACAAGTTTATGAACTCCACAGGGAGCTCATGAAGTTCTTGAAGATTTGAATGTTCAAAGTGAATAACTCCAAAATTACCAAGCCTTTCAATAAAAAAGGCTTTCAATAAAATAATAAAATGCAGTCCTAAGCACTGTGTCACTGGAGTGTCTAGAACAAGTTAAAGAGATGATGTTCCAAAGAGTGCTCTTAAACCTCTTCTCCTCTCTTGCAAACTCTTATATGTCAAAATGCATTGTCACATTGCCCCGGAAAACTCTCCTCTGCCAAGAGACCACGTATGCCAGATTTCAGATGGAAGGGTTTTTTTTCTCTAGAAAGTTAGAAGTGGGTAAAAATTGGACATAAAGTAGAAACTTTCAGTTTTACCCTAGTCTTTTGCCTCACAGATCTTAGAAATTCAGCAAACATACTCTCATACACTTGCAATATTTAACCTCCCACCATAAATCTTACGGTTCCACTATAATATTTGACACTGAAGAATCTCATGCAACTGTGTGGCAAAAGATAGTGACCCTCTCCCATGAACAGCCTACTATAAGTGTTAAAATGGGGCCTGTGTTTGGGATCAGAAACTAGTCCCAAAATCTTGCACCTGCCTCCCCCCCCCCGCCCATGTCCCAAAAGTACACCAAAGAGTAGAAACAAAAAAAACCCCACAGAGAATGGTTTTTATCAAAAGTGTGTAGGAAGCATGAACCTACAGTTCAGGCATTTCCTGACTTTTGAATGCTTGACTTTGCAATCTTAGCATTTGTTTAACATAGCTTTGTATAGATGTTCATATATGAAACAAACAAGGAGTCCTGTGGCACTTAAATACCAACAAATTTATTTAATGAATGAGCTTTCATGGGAAAAAACCCCACTTTGTCAGATGCTTTGAAGAAATATTATATTATATTGTATTGTATTTATTCATATATAATATACATCAATACAAAATAAGAGCATATTTAACAAAAGCATATCTAATAACATGCTGTAAAACTGACAGGTCTTGGTTATCAACGAGAAGAATGAAACCTGGACTCTTGAAGCTAACTGTATGAAGTGCTACTGTGTGAACTAAAAGCCACAGGCCCCTTTGCTAAAGCTGTAGTAGACTCATGAATTTCTAGCTGGTCTCGATGCCATTAGAGGGAGACAGAGTGCCACCTCAAGTAGGTGTGGGTTACAATAGCACAGAAAATAACAGGAATAAAAAGAGCAGGGACTTGGGGTATGTCTACACTGTGGGCTTAAGGCGACTTAAAGCCCTTTACGTCAACTTAAGCCACTCCAGGTTCACATTTAGAAATTATTAAGTTGTTTAAGTCGATTTAATGACTTCTGCCCTGTAAATTGGCTTACGAAGCATCTGAGGAAGTGGGATCTTCTCCCACGAAAGCTCATGCAAAAAATAAATCTGTTAGTCTTAAAGTGCCACACAACTGCTTGTTGTTTTTTTAAACATTTAAGCTGACTTTACAGGGCAGGGCCTGCCTCCTTCCCCACCCTGGGGTGGATCCAGTTCCCAGCCTTTCTCCACAGGTGGCAGGGGTTGGCTTCTAACCTCACAGTCTGCTGCAAGCAAGTCGGAGCCAGATCAGGCTCCCTGCAACTTACCAGCAGTGGCTTGCGCCAGATCGGGCCCCTGGAGATCCAGGTGCCCAATAAGGAATGGGGGTGGGGCACTGTGTCCAGTGCAGACATATCCTGAAATCAATTTAAACTCAACCTTGTTAAATTGACTTTCCAGGGCCGCCCAGTGTAGACATAGCCAGGAGTAGGAGATGGTTATAGGAAGAATAAGGGGATTCATCGAAAAGGGGACCCTGTTTCATGTATGAAAGATTTGCCTTCCTCAATCCTTCTGTCATCAATCTGTTTCTGAAGTTCAGAAAACCTTCCAGGACTTCCCCGATGCAGATATTTTAAGAAATACTTGGAATGAGTGATCTGCTTTTTATGCCTTCTTCTCCCTGAAGAAAAGTTGATTAATATTTTTTGTTAGTGGGCCATTTAATACTTAGGGGTATATGGAAACTAATAAAAAAATACCTGCAAGTAAGTTACATAAAGCTTTCAATGAATAAATTTTCCCTTCTGGTGGACTCATTTCAACTTAGAAATCAGCAAACCTCAGTGAGCTTTGTATGTGATTATATACTAGCTTAAGAGAAAAGAAGTCTTGTGGTACTTTTAAAGACTAACAGATTTATTTATCCCATGTAATTGTTGCTCACTAGTATAGCTAGTAATTATATAGTAGCTGAAGCTAGCTTCCCATTTGAGGCTACAGTGATTTAGCCATACAGGTAGTATACAGAATGGTGGATAAGTAACACCAGTGGGCTAGATTGTGCCAGCAGACAGTGTCTTGAGCTTCATGATTCAGAAGTATCCTTGCAAGGTACAATGACTCTGAGCTGTCCTTCAGAGTCAAAACTTGCTCTTTTCACCCCCTAACTCTGGCTTTGAAGGGGTTAACTCACACAGAGGTATAGGGGGGACATTTCTCCCCATTACTTGCTGGTGTGGGCATGTAGATCAAGGCACTGACACATAGTGTCTGTGCAGACTGCTGAATCTCTTGCGCACTCCCACTGAAATTTGCTAGGCTGTGCATGGCTGCAGCAATCTTTCGGTACACTCCCATTGCAGGATTGGTGCCTATGTTATGAGCTAGCCAACAGCGAAAAAACTTTTCCCTAAGCAGCCAACAGTTAGTTAAGCTTGACAAACAACTTCTATTGTAAGCCATTGTTTTCATCCACTCAGAACTTCCTCAGATGAAATTTTCAATGCTTGCTCTCTATTTGTGGGAGAAATTCTCTGGAAATTTGGAGCAAATTCTGTAATGCCATTTTTAAATTGTATATGTGAAAAATGAGTGCCAAAGGGGCAGCGGTGTTAGTCTAGTTCAGCAAAACAAAAAAGGAGTCCTGTGGCACTTTTAAAAACTAAATTAATTGCTTGAGCTTTTGTGGGATAAAATCCCACTTCCTCAGATCCTTCGACGACAAAAAAGCGTCTGACGAAGTGGGACTTGCTCCCATGAAAGTTCAAGCAATAAATAAATTTGTTAGTCTTTAAAAGTGCCACAGGACTCCTTGTTTGTAAAAAAAATGAATTTTTCTTATGGTAAAAAATGGCCATTCTTTCTCTCGTCTCCCCAAACCAGGCCCCTCAAAAATGCTGAACTTTGCAGTTTAGAACTTGTTGTGCACATAGACCTCAATGAAGAATGTGTCCATTTGTAAGTTGGAAAAATATTGGTTGAAAATGAATGCTCTTTTGAATGTTGGAAAATTGCATCTGATGGAGAATGCAAAATAGCATTAACTCGGACAAGCCACGCTTCTAGAAACGTGAATTATATACACATGCTCCCTGAAAAGGCATAGGCTTTTCAGGGCATGACAAAAGGCACAAGTCATCCTTATAACTGTAAACTGATTTTAAATGCTTATGCCTCTTACGGACTTAAACTAATTTAAGTGCTTAGATCAACTCCAGGCCTTGAGGCAGCATGTGTTTATTCTACCTTAAGGCAGCTTAAACAGTGGTTTCTGTTTGGTTTGTGAATCAGCTTTTTCACACTAGTTTGCTTTTCTTTTTATAAAACAAATCTGGGAGCCTAATAAAACCCTGTATAATGCAATGTTTAGTTTACATGATTAGAATACATAAGCCAAGAAATGCAAAATTTTCATTTTTATCAGGAGCTTTAATTAACTGAGCTGCAGTGTGTGTGTGAATTTTCGTCTGAATTTATGGGGGGTACGAGAGGCTACTTGTGGAGATCCAGTTGCATAACTGGAATATAAATACGTAGCTTTTGGTTACATTATAAAGTACATTTCATGTGTTTAAACAATGGTTTTTCAGTTACACAAATGGTAATGTTGCAGTAACACTACGTATTTGTGTTCTACACATCACATGGGTTCATGCATGTAAGTATGTATGTAAATACACTATTACATCAAATTGTTTCTATCTCTGACAAAAAGCAGATATTAAAGATTGAGAATGATGTTGTCGCCCTTGCTTTAAAGTACAAAGAAAAGGAAAAACTTTTTCCTTAGGTGTGGCCTACACTACAAAGTTATGCTGAAATAAGCCACCAGGCATCGACCTAGTTGTGTATTTATGTATACTTAAGTTTGTCTCCCACTGATGTAAGTTTCCCATTACAGCGATGCGATCACAATACCTCTCTGACAGGTGTTGATTTATGGTCCATGAAGTCAACAGAGTGTGAGCGTAGATGCTGTGTTCTTTATGTCAACCTTAACAATCCTCTAGCAGCTGTCCCACAATGCCCACCATTGACTGCATTGCTCACAATTGCAAATTCTACAGTCCAGGACTCATGATGATTGGAAGACTTTTTAAAGTCATGAGAACTTTTTAAATGACTTTTTCTGATTGTCTAGCATGGCAAGAACATCTAGCAGGTCTCCATTTTTGTGCACAATTGCCCAGCTGACCATGCCAGTATATGTTCCAAACGTGCTCTGGCCTGGAACAGACAGGAGATATTGGATCTCCTGTGCTTGTGGGGAGAAGAGTCTGTGCAAGCATAGCTATGGACCAGCTATAGAAACATGGTCATCTCAGAATGGATTGCGTGAGGGATACAGGAGAAGAGCCAGCCATGCCATGTGAAAACAAAGGAACTGTCTCAAGCATATCAGAGGCCAAAGGGCCCAACAGTCAATCTAATGCTGAGCTGTATGTATGCTGCTTTTACAAAGAACTGCATGCCATTCGTGGTGGAAACTCCTTGACCACCCCACAAACCACCATGGGTACCTCCAAGAAGTCCATGCCATAGGCATGTTCATTTCCATTCCCTGGGTTCTTTTTTAAACAACAGGGTATTATTGCCATGGGGGGTTAGAGGACAGCAGGGGGTGGGAGGGGTGGTGGTGGTGATGGTGGTGGCAAAGAAAATGATCACAAATATGAAAAATCCTGGCAGTGCTTCTCAACAAAAGATCTGTCCTTTGCTGGCTGACACATGGGCTATTAATCTTTCTCCTTCTCTGGTAGAGAGAATGTGGTAATATATCTTTTTTGTCAGAGCAGCTTTTTGTGTCAATAGTCCCTCTCTTTCTGTGTGCATTAGATTAGTTCAGTTGTGTGCCAATTATGTCTTCTGTGGTCATCTTCTCTTCTGAGGTAACTCTCTCCTCCAAATGCTGTGGGCAGTCTTCTCCTGGGTGGCTACTTTGCACATGTTTTTCCCATTACATTAATAGTAGAGTCAGTTGGCAGTTGTGAATCTGCTTTTCTGGTTGGCAACTCTCTCTCTCTCTTTCACAATTAGAGATTGCATGGAATTTGCTGGACGCAGTGAGAGGGCTGATCTCTTGTGAATTGAAAATTGGACTTGATGTGCATGACACTAAAGTTAATTTTGTCAAAACCATTGATGAATAAAACTTTCCCCCTGTTTTCACTCTGTTTTGATTAAAGTTAACTCCTGCTTTATAAGCTTGTTACTCATCTTGTATATTTCTCAGCTAAAATGGTTGCAGTGATGAGGGGGGTAATTAACCTTCAAAGCTATATGTTCAAACCTTTAAGAACATTTCAAAAGCAAACAGATGTGCAGTTAAGGCTATAAAAATCCATTCTTAATTTGCCCACAGTGCCTGGGTATTATGCATCACATTAAAAACATTTGTCATTTAAGAAGACCCTGAAAGTATCTAGACATAACAGAAGACTCAGGACATGGAACCCGACTGAAAGTTCTAGTCTTGAGATTTATAACATTCTGTTTATTTCCTTTAATATACATTGATTCTCTTTAAAATGTATAGCTAAAATGTATTATAGATAAGGAAGAGACTTCCATCCAGGATTTTGTCTTGATAGACTTATGTAAAAATGCTAGCTGATGTTTCATTCCAAAATAATGAACATAGGGCTTGATTCTGCTTTTAGATCTGTGCATATGAGTCATCAACAAGTGCATTAATCTCTATGTGTGTGTGGTTTAATTGAGGCTCTGTGCCAAAAATTGCTCCCACAGGACTGTACTGTCATCCAAAATGGTATTAGGGCAGCTATGTGGGTCTTCTCTCTCTGTGGTCTTGGAGGTGGCCCAAGTGGGTGATGGATTGAGCAAAACTGGGGAGGTTGTAGACCTACATGCTAGTTACTCATATCCAACTGTCTGAAATGGGCAGCTCAGGAGCAGAGTTCTTGGGTGTAACTTACTTCATATACTTGATGGAATAAATGTTGCATGCAAACATTCTCAGAATGCAGTCAATAGGGAGGCTGCCTGTGACTTAATACATCTTTCAAATAGCTGAGATACTCAGAGGCAGAACTACAGCAGAATTGGGACATTCTCTAGAGGATATCTTTGGGCTCATGAAATAGGAATTGCCACCTTTTCTTGGTGGGTCTCCTTCAGGATGGGATGGCAAGGTTCTCCTTTGGCCCTTGCCACCATCTCTGACAATCACATTTTTTCTTTCCAGTTCATTCAGTCCTATTTTCTTCTTTTCTGACTCTTTCCCTTCTACTCTTTCTTCTCTTGTTTGTGTGTTTTTTGTTGCTCGCTTTTAAATATTTACTCTTGCTTTGCAGCATCTGCTCTCTGTTCCCTGCTCTCAGAAAACCATATGCTTGTTGAGATACGTGCTGGGGAATCCACTCATGCCAACTCTATGGATGCATCAACTATGCATTAAAATCTCCTACATTCATTACCATTGATTCACCTTCACCCGCAGCAGCACCATGTTATCTAACTCTGTTGGAGCCGGTGTACATGACACACTATGGTGACTATGAGACCCCTTGGTTGGGAGCTAGTGGGGGCTTGGCGGAAAAGTCAGGGGACTGAAAGGAGGTGGGGGCGATGCACATCTTCTCCTCTTCACCCTAGTCTTCCTTGATTCTTCCTCTCACAGGTTCCAGGAAGGAGTGGTGGGGTGAGGAGGAGGATAGTACCACAGAAGTGTGTTAGCCCCTTTTGGCACAGAGATGAGACCTGTGTGGGGGTCCCTTTCTCACATAGATTTACATAGGGTGGAAGATGGTCTTCCATTGTATTTGGGAGTCAAAATAAGGTTCACTGCAAGAAAAACCTGTATGGTGTGGATGTACTAACTGTTCCTCTCAGTGACAACTGTCCAGAGGGGTTCATGTCTTATAAGGGATCACACCTGATGAGTTTACTTGCTATATGTGACCATGTACAGTGATGTCAACAGCCTTCTTCTTGAAGACTCTTTCATACAAAGTGGATCTGGGCTATAAAGGATGCACTAAGCTGTGATACAGGAGTTCATGTTTTGATAATATTTTTCATGTGTGGAAATCCCTGGGAAATTACGGAGGGCAGTTTTTTGCCTACCACAGGCCGTAGGAAAAGAGTAGGGGATTGAGACCCTGGTATTTAATCAGGGAGGAATCAATAATTTATCCTTCTCTACCCAGACCATGTGTGAACTGACTCGGGGCTCCCTTACTGGCAAACATGCAGAGCTACATCCTATCTTTATGCTGTCTTCTCAGTCAAATGTTGGATGTGGGGGTTGGCCCAGAGATTGGCAGGGAATGCCTGGGTGGTGGATTCATTGCTGATGACAGTGTAGGGACTGTCTTTGTTGTGTTCTGTACAGTGTAGGGCTTCCTGTTGGTCCTTAAGAAAAAAATATATGCTCACTACAGACCAGATAGTGAGCTTTCCAATAGTGTGTTGTCGAACCAAGAGAGCAAAAACCAGAGAAGAAGAAGGAGTGGAAAAATAACGGGCCTCATTCTTTACTCCTTAAGTGAGCACAGTTCCCATTGCCTTCAGTGGGGATCACTGAATTTGGCTTATGTTTTCAGCAGAGAGGAGGCAGTGGAGGGATTAAAAATCAAAACTAGACAGACCTTTAGATTTCAAAAGACCTTTAGATGCCTAAAAGGGGCAGCAACCAGAGACGAGGGTTTTGTGCCATTTTTATCTTGCATTTTCAGAGCGAGCTCCAGGTTCAGAGACAGGTCTTTTGCTCTAAATACTGTTGTGCTCTGATTCAAAAGAAGGCCCAGTTATAGCCACCCAACCTGCCAGATTGCTTTGCTAAGGTACTGTGGAGCTTTGTGGCTGGTTTCACTTTAACCAAGTCCACTGAGTACCTCAGTTATGCTCTCTTTCCTTACTCCCTCAACTGGCGTAGACCTCTATGGAGAAGTTAGGCTGCTTCAGACTGGCTGATGTCTTTGGGCTGCAGATGTTCTTTGGCTGGTGCTGTTTTCCTGAGAGCAGCAGCAGCAGCAGCCATGGTTATCCTCTTCCGCAACAAGTGTTGCCTCTGGATGCTGCCTCCCCATCCTGCCAGTTGGAGGTTCTTTTTTTCCTAGAAATAGGAATAAAAGAAGAGGATTAGATGGGAGGCCCGGAAACAATCTAGAATCATATTAAACTATGAAGTCAACACTGTCAGCTCCCTTCAGCCTTTACACCCACTTACTCACTAGCTGAATTTCTATCTCAGCTGCAAGACGAATGGAAAATAATACTTTTATCCATGATACCATGCCATTTCCTTGGCAGCTGATTGGACCCAAACCAAGAGCCCAGATCTCCCTGTCTTACTCCTGGTTAAGTTCCAAGCTTAATGAACTTTATAGTATGTCCAGGTTTGACCTGCACAGATGACTTCATCTCTATAACAGGCCAAGCTGATTCAACCATTCCTAGATTTTAAGAAAACAACAAGGAGTTGTATGGCACTTGAAGACTAACAGATTTATTTTTTGCATGAGCTTCCGTGGGACAAGATCCCACTTCCTCAGATGCTTTGAAGATGGGTGAACTTACAGAAAGGATGCAACAGAACACCACTAGTCACCACATACAACCCCCAAGTGAGACCTCCACAACATCATTAAGGACCTACAGCCTATTCTAAAAGATGATCCCCCTCTCTCTCTCTCAAGCCTTGGGAGACAGACCTTTCCTTGCCTACAGACAGCCACCCACTCTTAAACAGATACCAGCAACTACAGATCTAAAAACAGAAACATTGAAGCAGGCACACAGCCCTGCAACAAACCACACTGCCAAGTCTGCCCACATATCTGCACAACAGATACCATCATAGGTCCTAATCAAGCCTGCTACTCCATCAAAGGCTCATTTACCTGCTCATCTACTAATGTGATCTATGCCATCATGTGCAAGAAATGCCCCAACACCTTATTCATTGGACCAACAGGAAGATCGCTGCGTAAGAGGCTGAATGAGCACAGAGCTGATATCAGAAATCAAAGAACAAAGAAACCAGTTGCTGAGCACTTCCATCTTCCTAATCACTTGATGACTCATTTGTTAATGACTGTCATTAGAGAGGTAGCTGGGACATCAAGACTTCAAAGAGAAACAGCTGAACTCGAATTAATATGCAAGCTAAATTCTGTGAAAGCAGGACTTAATCGAGACTATGGGTTCTTTTCCCATTACAAAAGGTAATTTGACTTCAGGCTTCCCATGGTTTGAACCTGAAAACTGCTCTGATTTGCTGTTACTGTATGACCTGATCCTATGTTTTACACCCCCTTGCATTTAGTTTCATTCCATTCTGTAAGTTCACCCATCTTCGAAGCATCTGAGGAAGTGGGATCTTCTCCCACGAAAGCTCATGGAAAAAATAAATCTGTTAGTCTTAAAGTGACACACAACTCCTTCTTGGTTTTTTACTGGACTAGACTAACATGGCTATCCCTTTGGAAACTGACTAGATTTTAAGGAAGCTCAGATCTGGAATCAAGGGGTATTGTCAGCTTTAAATCGGATCAGTTCTCTCTTGTTGCATGACAGATCCACAGAAATTTGGGAAACTAGCTAAATATACAATGGGAAAGGGGAAACTAACTACACACAAGGTGCTGTCATATGCACATCAAAGTACAATAAAAGGTTATATTATTCTTTCACCTCTTTGCTATTTATATCTTAAGATCTCATTCTGAAGGGTGTAGGTGCAGGAGTGAACCTGCATAGTCAATTTCAGGACTTACAGCCCCAGGGAGAATTGTGACTTTTAAATTTGGTGTTCATTAAAGAATCACATAATTTTTTAAAAAACTCCTTAATTAAATAAAAGGAAAAAGTTGGCTTATTCCATTGATAGAAAAAAAACTCCAAATAAATTTTTACCTCCTCCAAATGGAACTACCAAAAAGCAGGCATAAATAACTAAAGCAGCTATATCTTGCTATTGCTATAATAATCACTGGGCAGATTTACCTTTGCTGGTGCTAGTGCATGGACAGATAGGAGGCAATTTGTATCTTCTCTGTTTGGAGGCTGCTTGCAGCTGGTGCAATCCTTTCTGCCTTCTCCATCTTCTGACTCACTGATGGCCTGTCAGCAGCTTGTCCCCTAAGTATAGGGTGTCTGTGAAGATGCCGCAGAGCGAGAGGAGACAGCTAGCATGATGAATGGGGCCTACTGTTCCTCTAGCCCCTTTTCCTTATCATCAGTCTTCACATTTTGTCAATGCTCAGATTCTAAACTCCTTGCCTATGTTTACACCTAAAATCTTAGTTCAGACTTGGTTAGTGCAAAGTAAGTAGTTCAAAAGTTAGTTCGAACTAAGCATGGTTTTTTTTTAGTTCAAACTTACTTTTAGTTCAAACTAGCCAGGCTTTTTTTAGTTCGAACTAACTTTTTAGTTCGAACTCAAAGAGTGCAATTAGTTTGAATTAAAACTTAGTTTGAACTAAAAAAAATGCTTAGTTTGAACTAACCGCCAGTTCAAAATTACTTAGTTTGAACTAGCATTTCTACATTGTGTTAGTTTGAAGTAAATATGCAAATTAGTTTGAACTAACCAGCCAAACTAACTAGCTCGAACTAAGCTTTGCTTAGCACGAATTAAAAAATTAAAAAAAAATCAAATTAAGGCTCCTTAATTCGAACTAATTTGCTAGTGTTAGACATAGCCCTTGAGATGAGAATTATGCCTTTCACATAACTCACAAGTGCTGTGCATGTTTGTGGCACTGAAAAGATGACAAAATAATAACAATGATGTCTAGATTTCCATTCTTACACAAATGTTTTCAAAACATAGCAAATAGGGATTGAAAAATTAGCAAGACAAGTGACAGATTTGTGTTTTAAACGTGGAAAGATTTACCACAGTGAAAATAATTTTTTGACATATTAAGACTAAATTTTGCCCTATAGTGCAAATACACTGTGAGGGGAATAGTTGAGTCAGGAGACTCCATGTTGTGAGGTTCCTTCATATTGTCCCTGCATGAGTGGTAGCACCATGTGGGAGGCAGTGGATGACACAGGCATCTGGATGTCTGCAGAGAAGGGGTCCCCAATCCTATGGCAGAACCCAAACGTTCCCATTGCTATTCCAATCAGCCTTACCTCTTGGCAGCATGACATCTATAGGAGCTGTGCTGTTATCAGCCTATGTGCAGAGTGTTGCTGTTTAATTTAGGTGAGGATGCTCATCAACCCAGGAGGGGAAAATCCTTTAGGCTACGTCTACACCTAGAATCTTAGTTTGGACTTGGTTAGTCCCAACTAAGTAGTTCAAATTTAGTTTGAACTAAACACAGTTTTTTAGTTTGAACTAGCTGTGTTTTTTAGTTTGAACTAACTTTTTAGTCTGAACTAAAAAAAGGGGCAAGTTCAAATGAAAAGTTATTTTGAACTAAAAAAATCTGTGTTTAGTTCAAACTAATCGTTAGTGCAAACTTAGTTAGTTCAAACTAGGATGTCTCCACTAGGCTAGTTCACACTAAACCAGGGGTCAGCAACCTTTGCCAGCCCCTATGCCAGACCTACCCACCTCAACCTCAGCTGGTGCCAGGGGGTGGGGCCAAAAGGGGGCGGGGCCAGACCTCTGGTTCCAAGCTGGAGGTGGGACTGGGCCCAGAACCACCAGTAGGAGGCATCCAGTTTCCAGCCAGGGCCAAGGCAAGTTTCCACCAGGTGTGGTGCTTCTAGGTGGGCCAACCTGTCCTCTTCTTGAGCAGGTCTGGGGCCCCTTTCCGCTGGGTGGGCTGACCCACACTCTTCCTGGCAGAGGCTGGCTCTTCCTGGCTGTGCACTTCTGGGGTCTGGGTGGACAGGCACTTCCGTTTCCCAGCTTGGCTCAGGGCTGGGGCCAGAGCCAGCTCCCACTGGCCATGGTGCCTCCAGTTCCCAGGCAGGCTGAGCCCCTCCTCTTCCCAGCCACAGCCAGCACAGCTCCTGTCAGGCCGACCAGCCCCGCTTGCCTCCGTCAGCCCTGCCCAGCGGAGGGCAGGGCCAGGAGCCCTGTGCACTGCGGATTTTTTTTCCCTCTGCTGGCCACACTTTGCAGCGGGAAAGCACAGGCAGCAGGGGCTTGTAGCTGTGGCACATGGTTCTTGTGGCCTCAAGCCATGCCGAGGGCAGGGCCAACAGGGGAGCTTGAGCAGCATTGCGTGCCACTCAGGCTTGGCCTGCGTTCCATGTTTGGCACGAGTGCTGGGCACTGCCAACCCCCGAATTGAACTTTGAGATAAGTTCGAACTAAGCAGTTAGTTTGGACTACCTACCCAAACTAACTAGCTCGAACTAACTGTTGGTTAGTTCGAACTACGCCTTAGAGACCAGCTTCTTTACAATCACAGCCTTTCCATGGATGTCCTCTCAGAAATTGTCAAGTACCTGTGCATGTTATTACTGCATGCTTTTAACATCTTTTGCTTGGCCAGTGTTGTACATTTTGAGCCTTAATCAAAATCCTGGATCTCATCACCCTCAAATTTTGGTGGGTTTCAGAATCTGAACCTGGATCTGGTTCTGTGGCTGTCCCCTACCTATGTAATGAGTAGAAACAAAGCTCCTGATCCAAAGACCCCCTGAGCTTTGTGAGAATAAGTGACTTCATGATTCACATCTCAATCCAGGTTTTGCAGCCAAACTGACCTCTGGACTTTAGTGAGCACTAATAGGAATACAACTAGGAAGTAGTTTAGGATTGAATGACAATAATGACTTAAAGAAATTTTCAATGACTATATTAGGTTCAGAGTAGTCTGGTTTCCATTCACATTCTTAACTGTTGTTAATGAATTTTGCTGCCCAAAGGCTCTTGGATCTCATAAATGTTTTCTGAAAAGAAATTTATTGTTGAGGAATCCACCCTGGGCAAGAAGATGCAAAAGAGCATCCTCCATACAACTTCCCACTGTTCCCCATATCATACTAATACAATGACAGACAGGCATCCCATTGAACTACACACTGTCCTATGGAATTCACTTTGAAGGTAATATTGTATTTTTAAGAGAGAGTTATTAGGTTCTGAGATCAGTAAAAATCTGGCAAATATATCGTTGTTACAGGATTTAGCTATTTTTCCTAATATTGCAAATTCACAGATGCTTGTTTAGATGCTGAAGGCAATGCATTAGGAACTGATGGTGGTTGATTATTATCCAATCAGTTCCTGATGCAGTATCTGCGACATCAAAAACTCTGCAATGATTTTGGTTGTATCCTATATGATTCAAACACAATGTCCTCAGTTACCATTTTGTTCTCACTTTCAAAATTTAAATGCTTATTCTCACTAAAGCCAACACATTAATAAAGCTGGAAAACTGCTCACTGCACCCTCCAATTTTTAAGACAAGTCTGCTTTTCTTTGGACAGAATAGATGGATTATCTCAGAATACACAGTAGTCTCTCTAACGAGCATTCTCTGCAAGTCCTATTCAATTGCAAAGTTTACTTTATTCCTGATCGTCGGGTAGAATAGTTTAAGGTGTGCTAGTCAGCAAGTGTTCTGCTTCTTTAAAATAGTATAACTATAAGACAGGAAATGATGTACATTTTCAGCAGGGCAAGTCTGCAAATCAATGAGTCTTCAAACTGTGAAAGCCATGAGAAAAACAGTAAGTTTATGCCTGTGTGCATGCAGCTTTTGTATGCAACACCTTGGATGTGAGAACTACAGACCTCACAGGTTTTCAGACCTACCAACAAAATAAATGATCTGATTACAGCTGCAGGTGCAGTAGCCTAGCTAGACATTTCCAGTGCATAAAAATATGATAGATTAATTTATTGCCTTGCTGCACTACAGTGGATCCCAATAGCCTGTAGAACATAAATGGAGAGCAGCCATTGTGATCCACACTTTTGGTTGTTTCAGGGAGCGCTGCTTCCTTATTCATCACTGCAAAAGAGTGCAGCAAGGCAATACTTCACTTTTCTGCAGAATTAAATAATTAGCGCACGTCTAGAATGATATAATCCAGAAAGGGACAGAATACAAATACAATCTGTTTTAGCCATGTTCCTGCTGCTGTGCTCTGGTCATGAACAAACTGAGGCCTGGTCTACACTAGCAATTTTGTTGTTCAGGCATGAGAAAAGAACACCTCCCTGAGTGACATAGGTTTTGTCTGAGTAAGCACTTGTGTGGACAGTGCTATGTCAGTGGGAGACCCTCATATTCAGGTGGTTTTATCATGTTGGCGGGAGAGCTCTCTCCTGTTGATATAATACGGCTATACAGATGCTCTTACAGCAGCACAGCTGTATTCATATTGCTGTCCAACTATAAGTTTTAACTATAGACCGGGGTATCAAACTCAAATCACCATGAGGTCCACATGAAGACTACTACGTTAGTCTAAGGGCCGCACCACTGAAACCTTTTCATGCAACAATACTGCAAATATCAATAATGATAGTGGCATTGTGGGTTGCAGGAAATAACTTTAGGGGCTGTATGCGGCTCCCAGGTCATGAGTTTGAGATACCTTGCTATAGACTGAGTCTAATTATTTTGGAACTTTGCCCTGCAATTTATGGCAACAAGCACTGGTGGTTCAGTGATTTCCCACCCCACAGAAAATACCAGTCAAGCAAGGAAAGACAAGGCCTGTGGACTGGCAAGCAATATTACTTCTAATGTTTGTACTGCCCACTATACAGAAAGTGTTGGCTGTTGAACTGGCTTCAGAAAGTCTGGCTGTTGAATTTTGGAAGTAGTACTTTAGTCATTGCTTCTAAATGGCCCCTTTGTGCTGGCTGGGCTGTGCATCCCCTTGAGGCAGTGGTCCCCAGACTTTTTACTTTGTATCCCCCTTACTCCAGTCTCCATTGCCCCCTATCCGGGGCTGGAGTGGGGGAGGGAGTACAGGACCGGGTGGTATTCTACCTCTGCTCCCCAAAGGAGGGCCAGCCCCCCCCCCCGTAAGTTTCCTCCATGTCCTCTTAGGAGTATGCCACAAAGCTTGAAGACCCCTGCCCTGAAGAATAGCCCCTTAGGCAGGGAGCTTTCTGCCTGTGCAACAGCTCTGGTGATTGTTCTAGACTGGGGAGAAGGTAGATGGGAAGAAGGGAGTAGATGGGTGTAAGGCCAGGGCAAGTCAGTGTCCTAGTTATTTTGCACTAATGCCAGGGCCCACCGGATCTCCAGCAGAGCTGTCAGTTATGGCTTTTCTCACCTGAGTTGGGGACTACAAATTCTGATTAGTAGTGTAACTGCTTCCTCTGGCACCAAGCCCTTCATGGCCAACCAAGACTTCAGAAAGCTCAGACAGTAAGAAACATGAATCAGACCTGAAATGTATCTAGCACTAACATTTTTAAATCAAATCAAATCAAATCAAATGACTATTTGTCTTCCAGCTTGCACTGTTGGAGGTGAGCACTGTATTGGAAGTAGAGCTAACTAAACTGCATGCAGTTTGTCTGTGCTTGAGTCTACAAATCACTTGCGATTACTCCTGATTTCCCCAAGTAGGTGTATGTTACCTGTAAGCATTATCCTGGAGAAATAATGTTCAAACTACAAGCTTTTCAGTCCCTTGTGCATGGAATATGCAGCTTCAGGCCCAGCTATGGGCACAAAACTGAAGTTACAAGCACACTGTGGTCATTAGAAATCCCATGGCACTTTTTACAAGCCTGGCATCAGTGTTCTGGCAATGTATAAGATACTAAAGTAGATCCAGTATTCACCTTCACTTAAACTTTGCTACAGCTTATCTGGCACAAATGTCAATTAGTTCATTAGGGCTCTGTGTTAATGTGTTTTGCAGCTTTTGTGTGTCCCAAGATGGTTTAGTAATTCTTGTTCTTGTGACTACTAGGGAAGGGAAGAAGGTGTTTACAATGAATTAGGGGATTTATACAACTTTTTTACAAGCAAAAACAAGCTGTTCCAAGTGAACCTGATGATTGGAGAGGGATACATTCAAGTCCCTAAACATACCAGGGACATACTGTTTTTGTACTTTCCATGACAACACGAGTGCTTCTCTTAGCATCCTTCTGCAGCAATTACTTAGTTGGGAATAAATATCACAGAACCATGACTGTTTCATGCCATGAACATTCATCTTAGAATAATTGCCTATATATTTATTATAAAGCTAAAAAGGCTTTCTGTTCTCGATTCTGAACTTACCACCAACTTTTATGCATTAAGCTCAGCATTCCCTTGTTAAAGTGCCTTTGATCCAGTTACTGTTACGGATAGTACATGAATGTTACATGACTAGGTTCTTGTGGAATGTATATTCCTTCTGGACATGCACACATAAATGAAGTATGCTAGATGTCTCTCCTGATATTTACTTAAATATTCCGCTCTTAAAATTGTGATGAACATTGCAACTTGCATTTAATTCTCATGTATGTATCAGTCATTTATGCTATTCCTAGATCTGTCATATCTATAGTTTTGATCTAAAACCCATTCACTTGAATGGGAATGTTACCATTGACTTCAGTGGTCTTTGGATCAGATTTTATGACTAATGCTGTCATTTTGTGATTTATAGTTTGTAGCAATGACTAAGGAGCTGGCATTCTGGTTTGATGGCACTTTCTTGTTAAAAAAATATCTGAACAGAGATGTTGGAGGAGGCTAGTAGCAGGTGTGAGTCAAAACCTTTGTCTTCATGTCCAGTGAAGATGTGCCCTAGCATAACAGGCTGCTCCCTGGATCACCTGATATCCAGCGACTTCTAGTGAACTATGACATCTACCCTGCCAAAGATGCTTGGGTTTATAGTATACCTTGCTGTCTTTTTGATTAATGGAATCAGTTTTGAGACTGATGTTATTGTATTTTGTATTTTTCTAATGGCTTCTGCAGCATCACAGGTTTATTTGTGGCATGCAAAGACAAGAGGCAAGGCCTTGCACTTCAAATTTCCAAGCAATACAACAATTGCTGATGCCATAATGGAGTACACAGCAATAGCAGCCTTGTTTCTAGGCATGATATATCATTGACATTTTATCCTGGTTTATGAAGATTTGACATATTTTACTTAAAAGAAGATCCAAGAATCATAATTGGTTTGTATTGCAAAAGCTGGTTGCAGTTGCTTTGGCTAACATGGAAATTATTACTTGCATCATTCAAAGTAGATGGAGGCTTATGATGGCATGCTAGTCACTTGTGACAATCCAGGGATCTGAAGTGTGAGGAAAATCTGGGCAGAGATTTCTACCAGTTGGGACCATTGTGTGGTTTAATGGGACCAAGAGCAGCTCTCTTCTATGGAAAGGATGGTATTAGGTGAGTCATTTCCAGGAACATTGTTACCGTCTGCCATTTTCTCATGGGGTGGCAAACTGATGATTGTACTTTAGGAAGAATGATAGCAAACTGAGAGCTTGTCTTGCTTTTCCATGAGGCTATAATTATAAAGCAGGGACTGATGAGAGTTATCAAAAGTGGAAGTACGGCATCCAGACTATGTATTTCACAACTAGAAAGAGACAACAGGGTTAAACACTAATCTTGTGGTGTTATTTTTTTTTTTTGAATGCAATAGAAACTCTTGGTCCTGTAATTAAGGTGGCAGCGCAGGTCTATTGATCCACTAGAGCAAAGAAATTGCTGTGTTTAGCATAATCCCAGATACCACTGTGAGAGAATTTATTAATTGCTCACAGTTGCCAGCTGAGATTAAGCCAATTCACAGCCATCCAGTTAAGCTTGCAAGTGGAATCATGTCAAATAAGTTCCTTCTCTAAATGCCTTAGATAGGAAAAATGGCACCAATCCATATAAAATACCTAGTACTGTGAAGATCAGTCATTAAAACATTAAGGGTTTTTCTGTGACCTTTCTCAGTAAAATATTACCAAGCAACTCCCTTTGCTGAACTGAAATGCAGTTTAGTGATATTTGGCACACACGTATCTCCGTGTAAAACCATTGAAGTGGAACTCGGACTTGGTCTTTCTGGTTCAGTTAATTTTTCATTTAGTTTCTGTTGTGTAATAAGGAACACAATAAAACATAATTCAAGGGAAATAGTCCACTGGTGGATTTAGAAAACATTTACTTAAGCAGACTAGAAATCATTTCCCTGCTTCTTTACTGAATATTCCACAGCATGAGCCTTAGACTGTTGTCACCCTGTTGAAGTCAGTGGATTAACACCAGAGTAAGAGCAGTATGACTACAGAATCTGCCCAACCTGTATTTGTATTAGATGGTCATTATAAAGCTAGTACCCAATCCAGAGAACATACGTAGTTAGATATTTAAATAATAAATACTTTATGAAATAAAATGAGGTCACGATATAGGCGTGTAGACATGGGTATCTGATGGGAAGTGTACTAGAGATTTTTTATTTGGTTATAAGAAAAAAATGTCTGTTGAGAGATAGGCATCTGATTAAAGGCTACAGAAATGTTATCTGAAGGGACAAGTAAAATGGGAGCACATTTTTTGGAAGCGATGACTTACAGCTGAAACTTGTACAAGATCTTGTTAAACCAAAATGAATCACTTCATGTTTCATCAGCATTCTGCCATTTCGTTGCATTCAACTGGCAGAAGTAAAATATTGTTGCAAAGAGGCTCAGTGGGCCTATTTATTTGTTTATAACTAAGCTGTGACTATAGATCATCATTAACCCCAGGGAGGATTTAATTTGTGGAACACATTCATCAGTATTTTGACTGCACTGTAAATTAGGTTCAGTGAACACTTGGTATAGATTGTGGAAGGTCATATTATATTTGCATACAATGCCCACGCTGCACCACTGTCTCCAAGGCTTAGACCTTAGCAACACTGGGCAACAGGAGGAAACCCAGAATAGAGCAGATACATAGTCAGGCTGCAGGCCCCAAATGGCAGTAGGTACTGCTTATGAACTATTAGTGAATGACAACAAGAAAACAGGAGCTTAGATTTGATGTGCTTTCAGGGTTAAGATGCTTCCTTACCTTGGTTAATAAAATTGGTAGATATAGTGCACACAGATCTGTGTGCTGTAACTAATACGAGCTATTGATTGTTGTCTGTGGTAATAATATGCATACAGTAGTGCTACCTTGAAGCATAGTGGCAGGAGAGTACCTCAGAAAATCGAGGAACAAGGCAGAGGCAGACTTAGTATTTAGGCTTTTCTAGTTCATAAGCCACTTAGGGCATGTCCACACTTAAAAAGCTGAGAAGGCCTCCTGTGCATCAATAATGCTTTGGTGAAGATGTTAATCCACCTCCATACCAGGCAGTAACTATGTTGGCAGGAGAAGCTCTCCTTTTGACATAGCAATGTCTATATTGGGGATCAGGTTGGAGTAATTGTATCATTCCAAGGTGTGAACTTTTCACACCCTTGAGTAATGTTGTTATACCAATGTATATTTGTAGAATAGACTTGGCCTCAGTGGCAGATCCTAGACAAAGGTAGTCATCAGCTCATACAGAAAATATTTTCCACAGGCTGGTAATTAATATTGTAGACCTAATATTTGAGGGCCTCAGGTGTAGCTTTCATATCATTCGAACCTATCTTCCCAAGGGTTAAGACCAGGTGTTCCAAATCCAAGTCACCCTGATCTAATGACTTGACCACCAATGGAATGTATCTGGTCTGCTAGCGTTTGTGTGTGTGTATACCATGCAAACGTAGTTTCAATGCACTCTTTAAAGTCCAGTCACAGATGGTAGCACACTGAAAATGGACTTTCAATTACTGCTGATTCAAACTGTTTGTCCATCACGTGTATGTTTACAGGGCTTCTGTTACAAAGATGGGGTCAAAAGGAGAAACAGGAAGCTTAGAAGGGGCCATTTATAAATAGGAGGATTAGTAGGCAGAGGCTATGACATGGTGCAAGAAGGATGTTGAGTCACACTCTCCATAAATAAAAGTGGTGAACATTGCAGGAGATGTATAAATAGACTAGAAGACTTCCTAAGGTTAAGGGAAGTTATCTTCTCTGTTCCCTAATATAATCCCTTTCTAGCAAATATACAAGCAAGATGCTGGTCTTTGTTTCAAGAGATATGTAAACTGAATTGAGCCACCTCTTATTCTTTGATATTACATTCAAAAAAATCTTGTGTAAAAAGAACTTTAACATTTTGTAAAGTACTTTCTCATGCAGTTAGAGAGTGTATCATAACAAATATATACAAGGGGGTTGAATTAAGATTGCATAAGAGCAACCTTAATTCAGCCCCCTTGTGCATGGACAACCTTAATTCTGATACTGCCCAATGTTTCAACATTTCGCTTTGCAAAATTAATGTTCTTTTAATGTTTGGGGGAGGGTTTTTTTTAGTCTAATAAGATTTCATTGTGAGCAAAAGGGTGGGTGAAAATGGGTTTAGAATTTCTAGCTGAAAGATCAAGTTTGGATATTTATATGTATTGTAACGCTAGTGAAAATGGCTTATGTATGGCCCTTTACTTGCATTCAGAGTTGGAGTAATACTAGGTGGGACCAGGATCAGCTAAAGTTTGGGGCCCTCTTAACTGCCTTCACCAACACTCATGCCAGCTATTAATCTTGTGGGAGATCTGGCTGTTCACTGAGGGGAACACATGCTGTGCTCTCTGCTAGGGTGGCAGAGCAACCACTCTAGCACCTGCTCTCCCATGGCTCCCAAGAGTAATTTGGTCCCTTTGCATCTTCTGCAGAATACTTCTGCCTTCAAAAGACAGCATTTAGTCCTAATCTAAAACCCTTTAAGATGATCTAATACTATTAGAACAATGAGATTTTTTTTAGTCTGTCTTAATCTCTCACACTCCCAATCTACACGATGCTAAATAAAGACAAGAACCTGACATTTAAAAAATGCATTAAATAGTAGATGCCCTTAGATCACTATTTGAAACATGGGCAGCTGCAAAGGAAAAGTGATCTGTATCAACAGGTGGCTACAGTACGCTATCAATGCAAATGCAACAAAAGCATTGTGTTAACAATTAATTTGTTCTCATCAGTGGTGTCCCTAGAAATGGAAACCATGTGTTAAAACAGATTATTTATAATTAATTATAATTATTAGCATGATGGTTATTTGAAGAAAGAGTCATACTAGTTTGGATTGCTTAATTTCCCCCTTTTCACAGTTCTTTGATATGAATAGTTTCTTGTTCCATATATGGTTGGTGGAACTGGCTGGTGCAGTCCTGTAAGGACCAGAGGTCTCAGACCAGATAGCTGCTGCATTAAACAATTGCATATAAGGAGGGAGCAAGAGGATAGGTCTTCCCCATCAGTAAGGAACCTGTCAGTAAGGAGGCAGCAGCAGGAGGGAGTTCCTAGGGAGATGCTGTCACAGCCCACTGGCGGAAAGCAGTAGTGGCAGTGGGAACTTGCTAGAGAAAAATGGTCTCTAAGGGAAAAGCTTGGGAGGTGGTGCTGAGCTAACATCTCTTGGAATAATGCTGCAACTGTCCTTGAAAGAGCAGCTACTGAAAGAGAGAGGGAAAGAGGGAAATCTCCTGGGGGCTGCAGCCCAAGTGGGCTGAAGAGCTGTTTTTTGTTTTTTGTTTTTTGCCAGCATTAGGAAAAGCAAAATTCCTGGAAGAAGACTCTTGTTGTGGTGTGGGTCCTCTATAGGCTGGGGACAAGCCAGCACCATATGTATGGCTTCTGTATAGTCAAGTAATGGTTGGTGACAGATTCCTTGTTTTATCTGCAAACACGTGTGTAAAAAGAGGGATGAGATGAAAGTAAATGATTAGTCTGAGGATGTAAGAGGTATAGATTGAAATTCTGGCCTTTTGAAGAAAATTGAAAATTCCCATTCACTTCAGTAGGGCCGGTTTTCACCCAATATGCCAACACCTATTTAAAATTATAATTATAAAAATGTGACAGTATGGAAGAAATATTTGCAATCTTACATTAGAAAATTAACATAGATTAGCTAAACCAAAAAATTGTCTTAACAAGTAACAAGCAAGGAATTCATTTTGAAAACAAGCAAGTCAGTCAAATTCTAGACTGACCCAGAATGATTCTAGCACAGCTTTGGAGTCATTTTGTAGTTGGAATGAAACTTATATTTCTTCCTTAAAGTCTGATTTGCCAGCGTGGCTTCTGTTGGATGTATTTTGTTATGAAACTAGATGGGAAGACAGGCTAACTGATGTTCATCAAAAATGATATCAGAAACATATGACACCACATTAATACCTCTCCGGGTTCAGAAGACTGGATAACTAAAGATGGATTTGAAATATGGGAGGTGGGAGATCACCTTTTTAGAAATCACACAAAGTAATAACACAGGCTTCATTGGTTTCCACAACTGATCACTTATGAGAACAGCCTGCATAAGAATGTAATGGTGAGGGATAGGATAATTTTGTCAAAAGTAAAGGTCACTGATGGAGAAAGGGGAAAATGTGGTGACATCTACTGAAGCACAGCTTAGTATCCCAGGGTACCTGGAAGTTCATAATAAAATGATCACTAACTAAAGAGTTGTTGGCACAACCATAAACGTGCAAGGGAGATGGGGAAATCCTAGTCTAATTGAAGTCAATGGAAGTTTTGACATCGACTTTCATGGCACCAGAATTTAAAATAAAATATACAAATATGTAGTTCTTTTATATTTCCTTTCATCAGTAGAACTCAAAGTGCTGTACAAAGGAGATCAGTATTATTATCCCTGTCATACAGATGGGAAAACTGAGGCACAAAGCAGTGATATGACTTGTTCAAAATCACCCAGTAGGCCAGTGGCGGAGGCATGAGTAGAACATTGGTCCTCCGAGTCCCAGTCCCATGCTGTATTTATCTGTGCACACAAAAATGCCTATCTGTAGGCATGACTATACTGCACAATCCTAGTAGTCACACACACACATTCCTGCATTATTTGTAATTATGGCAAACTTGGACTTTCTTTGTCAATTAACACTGTGTTGAGTTGAGTTGGGCAAACTCATGCCATTGTTTCTGTCTATTTGTCTGCAGAGTCTAGAAGCCAATACAGCAGTAGCTAAGTGGTCAGAGTTGATGCTTGATTTCTGGAGTTACATAAGGATGATAACCTTGTTCATCTTAAGGAAAAAAAAAGAGAGCTTAAATTCTACAGAATATCACAAGGCCACCAGAGAAGTGTTGTTCAGTCTGACCTGCTGGGCAGTAAAGGATTGTCTTTGTATGCAGCACACAAGCAGAAATAGGAAGTAGGAGGAATGGAGGAACTAAGGAGTGGAGCTGGAATAACTGTTCATTTGTGCATCATACACTAGAGGAATAATTTAAAAAACAGTTGGTCCTTTGTGATGGTAGGAAGTCACTGTTGCTGGGTTGTCTGAAGCTCCATGGATGACATGTCTTGGGAACACACGTCACTACTTTCCCATTCCTTCTTTCATATGCCCTCTCCCTTTCAGCCTAAGACTTGTTTCAGCGCCTGTCCCACTACTCTGCTTCCCTTACTCTTCCCCAGCTTGCAGCCCCTGCCACTATTCCTCATCCTTTCCTCCATCCCGCTCCTTGCTGCCACACCTAATCTGGGCTCTCTCCTTCCGCTCCACCCCAATCTCTGCCTCCTCACTTCTCTCAGTAGCACAACGTCTAACTCATGCAACTGCTGCCAACACTCCTCCTTTTCACAGCTGCTCCGTTCCATCCTGGATCCAGTAGGGACAACAAGAGCAGAGAAACAGAAGCAGTTTGTCATCTGGCAGTTCTTTCTCCACTGTGGCCGAGTGGACGGGAGGAGAATTTGCAGGGAAATCTGTGACATTCCGGCAGGGCTGTGAGGAAGTGCAAAAGGGTTGCCAAATGCATGTCTGGTGAGATGTCTCTAATTTGACAACTCAGAAGATCAAAGCACTAGTCCAGGGGTCAGCAACCCAAAAGATAAGAAGAGCCATTTTTAAAAATTTCTTCAGTAACCAAGTGTTTTGGGAGCCACAATGGATGTAGCTAGCCTCCTGGTGGGAAGAGCTGTGAGTTAGGACAGGGCTCATGCCACAGGGTCCCCTAGTTTGGGGGGGGGGGGGGGGGAGCCTGGCACAGGGCTCCTGCAAGATCTACCACTGGCCGTGGGATGCCTGGAGCCATGAGGGGCATCCAAAGAATTGCATGCGGCTCCAGAGCAGTAGGATGCAGACCCCTACACCAGTCTGAGTTGTGTACCTTATTGGATGCTGATACTGCCAATCTGTCCCCTCTCAAATGAGCATCAGCATTCATGTCCTTCAGCACTAAAGTACCCTCCCATCCAAGCTATACTTGTTTGTGTTCAAGGATACTGAATTGCCAGAGTGGTGGTGTCCTGATTCTGCAAGCAGGCATGTAATAAAAGGTCAGAAAGAGGTGCAAATTGGCTTCATTCAGCCCAACAAAGTGTTGATTCTGAAGCCTAAAAATTGTGATTTATGGTCAGTTTTTTATACAAAATATATCATTCAGGTGTTTGTTTACTGTGATTGCACATGCCATCATACAACTGTGTATGCAGCTGACTGGACAAGGCGCCTTTATAAAATCTGGTCCTTTAAACATTAATGGCACTACTCAGGTGAGTGAGGACTTGCAGGTGCAGGTAGAGGTTTTGTAATGACTGGGCCCTCGATCTAGTTTTTGCATATCAGCATTTTTTAAACAGGAACAAAGAAAGGTGCTTTTAAAAATGTAACTCCTGGGCCCAATTGTCCAGCTGTCTCTCAGGAAAAATGAATGGGAATGCTGTCTAGGGAAGAACCATTTATACCAGCCACAGACTTGATGGGACAAATTCAACCTTGTGAGTACGAGGGTGGGCCACATATCCTCCATTCCATCTTTTGCTGCATCACGACTGCTGCTGTGTTCTGCCAAAGCTTCAGTCAGAAGAAAACACCTTTCCCTTCTGACCAGGACTCCCTGGAAACCCCTCTATCAGAGGCTACCCAGGACAGGCCTGAATCTTTGCATATCCTGACCAGGTAGGCCACATCTTGAGCTTTCCTCATCCACTTCAGAAGCTGTACTAGTTAGTTCTAACTGCCTCCACTCAGTTGAGTGAGATTTGCAAGTGACTTGTGCTGCTGCGTCCTCAGCTCTTGGTGGCCTTCTACCCCTAAAGCCTGGATTGTTCCACAATACGTGAATCTGTCCCAATAACCTGGCCCCAAGATAGTAAACAAAACAAATATCTGTTTTATTCTACCATAAATTTGAAAATAAACTCAATTAACAATAACCTTGAGGGACTTCACCTGCGTGTTGAGCTGTAAATTCTGTGCAAGCTGCCAATAGCTCAACAACAACGTAATTTCTGGAAACTGTTTGCTGTCACTCCTGCAGGAGTCCTTGTATGTCAGTAATGCATGCTTTAGGTTTCCTGTGTGCATACTAGGTACCACTAAATTCCAGCAAGAAATACTGCTTGTCACTTCTTAAAAGTCCACCCCTCCCTCAATCTTCAAAACCAGAGGTTCTCAGTCTTTCCAGACTACTGTACCCCTCTCAGGAGTCTAATCTGTCTTGTGTCTCCCCATGTCTCACCTCACTGAAAAACAATATGCTTAGAAAATTAGACATAAAAATACAGAAGTGTTATACACATTATTACTTCAAAAATGTCTTCCTTTCTCATTTTTATCATATAATTATACAATAAATCAACTGGACTATAACTATTGTACTTTCAGTGTTAAACAAGTCATTGTATGAAACTTGAGTTTGTACTGACTTTGCTGGTGCTTTTTATATAGTCTGTTGTAAAACTAGACAAATATCTAGATGAGTTGATGTACTTCCTGGAAGACCTCTGTGTATCCCCAGGAGTACACGTAACTCTGGTGGAGAACCACTCTTCTAAAATAACAAACATTTGATACCAACCATGAATTTACTGACTATCATGCAAAGAACGTGAATGACAGCTATATATAGTCAGGTAAATCTGTTCTTTTCCATTCATGAACACTTACAGAATTCCTCATCTAATCTACTCTAGGAAAAAAATATTCTTTCTCAAAGCAAAGTACTAGCCAGCTCACTTTCCTACAGATGAATTTTTAAAGATTCAACATCCAAATATGTTCTCTTAGAACCACCAAGTTCTTCAAAAAAATTTAACTCATCCAGGGGATGCATTAATAATTATATTACAGAGTTATAGATATGGTTCTGACTCACCCAACAATAGGGATGGCCTCCTAATGGAACATGAGGGTCTCACAGTTCAAATATAACATGTAATATTTTTTTCTGTTTATGCACAGCTATAAACAATACATTTTCAGTCTTCAGTGATTGTATCCACATATCTCTGAATTCTATTTCTTTGCCTTTTTCCTTTCTCTCTGTGATATCAAAAAAAATGTATTAACAAAAACTTTGCTACCATTAGCATTTGGGCAATTTGGTTTGAATTCAGGTCAACTCACCAGAGGTGCAGTAGATGAAGAATGGAATGCTTATCATTACCGTGCATGAAGATGCCAGATTGCAGAAACTCTGCAGGTAATTGTGAGATTTCTATAAATACATCACATTTGCCTGCAGAGATTTCCCAGTCTGCGACTTGTATCCAGACTGAAGATGTGACAGAAATGTTTCCATTCTAATAGATCACCTCATAATTTCTCTGAGTTTTCAGAACTGTATTTTAACAGGATCTTGAAATTGGTTCTGTTGCCACAAAAATCAAATATAACTCTCTAGAATTCTGCAGGAAAGACCAGACTTCCGTAGTGAATCACAAAAGAAAGTGTTTTATCTGAAATATACTTCTGCATTTTTGATCTACGTGGCTTAATCTCACTCTGACATTTCATTTTGGATGTCTCACCTCTTGTTAACCCACAACATGACTAAAACTGAGTTCATTGTTTTTTATCCCAGCCTTCTACACATATTTTGTCTCTCCACTATGGTTGCCATCATCATCATCTTCCCTGCTTCATAGGCCACCTGGAAATCATTGACTTCCCCCTTTCTTTCTACCCAGCCACCTCCCTTTCCAACCGTGCTTACCAAGCCACCAATGTGCCATCAACTCACCCTTCCTAAAATCTGTTAGTCTTTAAGTGCACAGGACTCCTTGTTTGTTTTCCTAAAATTAGTTTCTGCTGTAAATCCTTCCAGAAGTAATAGGAAAAGGGGAAGAAAGGAAAAAAAGCAAGCATCAAGATGTTCTCATGTCTTAAGTTTTAATCTAAAGTCTACTGAATTCAGTGGGAATCTTTCCATTTACTTCAAGAGAGATTTGGATCAGGGGTTTGTTGAGTTACTGTGTCATCCTTATTGTTGTTACACTTTTTCTTCCTCTCCTATTGTGAGTTTTATGACCCTCACTTTTTGTGTTTTGTTGAATTTAGATTGTGTATTCTTTGAGGAAGAGATCATAGCTCATCTTGTACACCATGGATGTTTGAAAAACAATAGCCAACAATAGCATTGCCTGTGTCTACATTATAAAAGCTAAGTCGACTTTATTAAGTCGACTTAATAAAGTCTACTTAAAGTCGACTTTAAGTAGACCTTATTAAGTCGACTTAGTGAGTCCACACTGCATTAAATCAACTTTATAAAGTCAACTTTAAATGGGTCTCCTGGCTTAAGTCGACTTTATAAAGTCGACTTACATGGCCATACTGCACTAAGTCGACTTTATTAAGTCAACTTTAAGGTCCACATTGCCTTAAGTCGACTTAATAAAGTCAACTTAACTGTAAAGTCGACTTTGTAAGTGGAAGTTATAAAGTCGACTTTACCTGATGCTAAAGTCGACTTTATTGCCCTGCAATGTAGACAGAGCTTTGTTTAAGTCGACTTAAGGACCCTTAAGTCGACTTAAACAAACAGTGTAGATATACCCACAGAGAGGATTACACATAGATATTGTAGTTTCTGAAACGTAGGCTGATTCCAAGCAGTAACCGCCCCCCCCTAATTATATCAGACAAAAAAAAAAGAACTGGGAATTTGAGATAAAGTAGGGTTTGGTGAATGACTCATCTCTTTTCATGCATAGTTAGCTTAACTGAACAAAATTGAGTTTGTTTTGCCTGGGTCTATGCCCCTTCTGTGCTCAGTTTCTACAAATAATCATTGTTCAAGAGATTACTGACAGCAATGTCCATGGAAACGGGGAATTGTAAGGGAATCTTTGAGAATATTTACAGAATGTGAATTTTTGACTCTTTAAGTATTCACACTAGAAATCTGTGTCTAGGCATTACACAGTCAAACTTTGGATTTCAGTTATTAAGAAATGCATGATGAACTGCTCATGAAAAGTCTACAGAACAAAAATTAGTGACTGAAATTATTTCAATGAATAAAATTAACCCTCAGTGTTTATAAAAATACAAAAACAGAAGAAAACACCTCAAATCTATTTTTTTTGATCTCACTGTATAAGGAACAGTACAGTCAACTGAAATTTATAGTTAGAACTAGGCACAGAGTGACAACTCGCCATCTAGTGATGAGGTTAACTGCCTAGTTCCATGGGCAAATTAATGGGTCCTAAAGGGAAAAAGAACAGATTTGCGTTACGGATCTGTGTTTGCATCTAAAAACAAGACATTAGTATTGGGTCACTGGTTTAGGACTTTATTATTATTATTACTTATCTTTCAGTTTACATTTTAAAATACTTCATTTTATGTTGTTTTACTTGTAGTTATCTGTTGTGATGAAGAGAGTATAAACTTACATAGAGGTAGCTTGTCAGCTGACTTTATTTCATGATGATCTACAACAGCGATTATTCAGTAACAGCTGGCACATGTCCTCCTTTAGACAAAGCCACTGTGGGGTTGTAGACCTCCTATTGGTGAACCATAACTGTTTCCCTGGTAACGGTTAACTAGCACGTGTTTTATTGTTTCAAACTGCTTTCCTAGGGTATTTGCAGGTGGTGGAAGATGCTTTCTTAAAGGGGGGTCATAACCTCATGAACTTTCAGATGTTGCAACAAATTGGGGGACAAAAACATCTTTTTTCTTTCAACTGGATTAAGTAAATCTTATTATATGTCATTTAGGAGACAGATGTAACCCACAGTTTGATTTTTAGTATTCTATCCAGATGTTGCTTCAATCATTTCTGCAGTCGGTTTTCAGAATGTGCATTAAGATCATATTCTAACAGGAGGATTTCAGTGGCACACAGAAGAAAATGCATAGATACTAAGGTGCATTTTCTCTATTTACAACTGCTTTCTTTTGTCTTGTCTTTAATTTATTACAGCTGGGGTTCTTGCTCACAGCGTCTTCTTTTTAATTAGATGTTTGATGATTTGTTGATCTTGAAAAATTATTTAGCTACCCTGGTCTTGCAAGTTTATTCTGGTATCTTTTTAAGACAATAATAAAAATGTGATGCATACACCCTTTACTACAATTATGATAATGAAAAAATATTATTCATTTAGTGAATAAATGTGTGCATGTGTGTACTTTGTAACTGGGCAGAAGAAATATATATGTATGCTACTGTATTTATATCAGTAAATGAAGAACCAGAATTTTGAAAGTATGAGTTGCATCTTCCAACTGACTCCTATAGCACTACTGTGCCTTTTTTTTTTTTCCATAAAATGCATTAGTTGCTTTCGCCAAAAGGTATTCTGTGGTACACACATATATCTTAATGTTGCAAACTCCAGTTTTAAGGGATAAAACAATCCTAATATAAAAGAATACATGTCATTTGACATTGATCAAGAATTTAGCTGCATTTTACTGTGTTCAGTAAGTTGATTTCAAACTGTAATGGGATGAAGAGACAGCTCCCTCTCCTGTCTGCTTAATAGAATATATGGAAGCTTTTAGAATGTTTCTCTGATTATACTAGACCAAAGAATTAAACTACAGATGTGTTGTAAATCTTGCACTGAATCTGATGCACCTATTTATATTTCTGGAAAAGGCTTATGAATCTGACCACCATCTTTTTCTTATGATGACACATTCTGAAGTTATTTGGATCAAGGATTGCATGTGATTGCATCTCTTAATATTAAAGCAATAATTCAACACAATGTTCCTGAGATAGGGATTTATGATCTAGTCTGAAAATGTTAATGAGTAATAACATAGAACATATGCTATATAGTGTGTAATAGACTAAGGGCCAAATCCTGCATTCCAAATGAATACAAACAGCTCCACTGAGATTAATGGAACTAACCCTCATGCAGTGAACAGCAGTTAGCCCTTAAGACAGTGGTATGACATGTCTAATAACTCATTTGTGATTTTTTTTTGACAATTACAGTGTTCTGAACTGAACTGATGGATGCCTTTACACTAGCCAGCCAATTTTCTTTTTGCCAGAAAGCACATACCTAACTGGGAGCTTAGATCCCATCGTGGTATGTGCCATAGAAGTATCTAAATTAGATATGTTTTTGTCAAGGGCAAACAGAATTTCTGGGTCCAGTCTCAAAGATTTTAAATCAGATATATGATAACAAATGATTGTTTAGGATCACAGTTTACTGAATCATGTTACCAGAAGAAAATGAACGGAGCACATTAATGCATCTCTGAAAATTGTAAATAACTTCATTGAATACAACTCTGAATAAGACCATGCACTTTCTAAGGTGGACAGCTGGTTTTTGACCCTGTGTTAAAACACTGATTATCCATGTGTCTGGAATGTGTTTGGAAAGATGCACAAATTCACATGTACTTACGCTATCAAATATAATTTAATTGCTAGCTTTTATTTTAATAGCTGGGATAAGATGCTTAGCATGTCCAAGTTCCTTCCTGTCACATTTAATATATTTATTTGTGTCAAGTGACTTTGTTTGTCTTAGTCTGTGTTCAATAGTATTCCATATCACAATATTTCCACAGATAATGCGCTCTATTTAGGTCACTTATGAATGCTCAGTTGTCTGAGTGGAAAGCTCTGGACTGAGTTAATACAGAGAATCAGCCATCAACAATCCCTATATTTATCTACCAGGTTAGAGCTAAAGGGATTGCTGAGGTGCTGTTGATAAGTACAGAACGCACTTGCATATGCTCGAAGATCTTTCACACTGTCGTAACTTCTTTCATATTTCTGGCCTGTTGCCAGATAAAATAGGACCCCAAGTTCCTTTCTGCACGTGAAGAGATCTGCCCACTTCCCCCAAAGGGTACAGAACCTTCTCTGGCTTTGGGTGAACAAGAGGGATGGCTACAGGTGCCTCTGGATACCTTGCCTTCCTTTTCCCCTGTGCCCATTCTGCGTGGACTGCAAAACAGTCTGGATCTGCTGTAATAGGGGAAAACCCTGAAAACATGCTTCTTATTGGGAACTGTGTCAGCTGAGAGTGAGTGGCAGATCAGAACAAAAAGAATTCATACAATTGCCTATTGTGGTTTTCCCTGAGATCTGAGTAGGTCTTGGGGTATCTTCTGAATAACGGGATGGGCTTCCCAGCAATGTTCCCTCTAACTCTTCGTAGGCTGTGTGCACCAAAAATTTCTTTGTGTGTGCTAATATTAGCACTGTTGAATTACTTTGTGCACACCTTATTTTGTTGTGTGCGTGTTTCATGACCTGTGTGTGCACACACAGGTGAGAGAAAACAGTGTTTCCCAGCTTTTGCAGAGACAAACTATACAGCTTCTGTGGACTGTTTCTCATTCAGGGGAAAAAGTAATGTTTTACAGACTCATCAGCTATAAATTTCTACAGAAATCCTCCCTTTAAAATCACAAACAAACTACATGGAATCCTAATATTTGGAGAAGGACATTTTCGCTCATTAACATTAAATAATGCATTAGATACATATTTGAAATAAAGAAAACAAACCAAACTATAATTGGGTAGAGTTGGATGGAAAGCAACAGGATGAAATGGAAGTGCCATCTCAAATTCTGAGACTTTCTTTCTTTTGAATAAAACTAGTAAAATTTTGAACCATAATTTTCACTTTAAAATTAAAAAATAGAAAACACTTTTGCATTTGGAAGGCATGTGTACTTTTTATATGTTATGGTTATTTTCAATAAGCTAAATGGAATCAAATGTCTTAAAAGATCACAACCAGGGTACAGTATGTTATATTAATCAGAAATATCTTTATGGTGTGAAGCCATCCTACTGTTCACTGTAACTGTCCTTCTCCTGAATCATGATCACCTAATAGATGTCCAGGATGCCCCTGGGAAGTATTAACACCAGTTAGAGAATTTTTGACAAAGACTATGTCTACATTGTGATGATATTTCAAAATAGTTATTTTGAGATGATTATTTTGATTTTATTTCAAAATAATTATTTTGAAATAACATTATTTCAAAATTGCTATTTTGAAATAGGAGTCCAGGGAAGACACTCTATTTTGAAATAAGGCAGGAGTTCTTATTTGGAAATAGAAAGTCTTCACTAGACTTTCTATTTCAAAATAGGGAAAGGCAGTATAAAGTATAGGGCTATTCTTTAGAAAAAAAGCCAGTTCCACAGCTTGGAATGTTTTTTTTTTTTGAAAGACATATTTTGAAATAATCAATATTTTGAAATAAATCCAGGTTTTAGTATTTCAAAATAGCACTTTGTTATTTCAAAATAATGACGTGCTTATTTCAAAAGACCAAAATGCCTGCATGGACAGGCATTAAGTTTTTTCGAAATAAGCCTCCTTATTTTGAAAAAACTTTGCAGTGTAGACATAACCAAAGTGTTTTGTTTTTCCTGCTGTTTAGTTGTTCAGCAGTAGCATAATTTTAGCCACAATTATATAGTCAACTAGCATATGTCTGTTACACTGGTCCATAGTAAATTGGGATTCAAATTTTTTTAAAAAATATTTGGTATATATTATAGCAAGTTCTTAATAAAATAACACTGAGATGAAAGGTAGTAAAATAGCTCAGTTGAATTAATTATAACTGTAAACTTGAAAATTTCATTTACTTGTTTCAGGTTTCACAACCCTAAGTAAAAAGAAAATAAACCAATGACATTAATTTGAGTGTTAAAATACTAGATGAATTTTTAGCAACTACACACAACTGTATTGATAACCTGAACTGTTAAAGAATTGATGGTAATTTTGTATCAGCTTACTCTCAGACCAAAACCATCTACCAGGTTAATAAATAGTTTGACTTATTTTTCTGCAATAAAGCACCACATTCATTCACAGAACTAACAATGACCAAATCTAGGTTGGTATACCAGTAACAGTATATTTACTAGCTATATAACATACATTTACCAGCAAGAAACAGACAATGTTAAAGGTTCAGACTTACCAGTCAACACGGGCATGATCTGTAAAAACATTTGCATTGTTCCTATCTCAGTCATTCCTGTCATCAGGTCATTCACTCTGACAATTTTAATGTCTGCAGATTCTTATACTTGGAAAATGCTAGGTAATGTTAATACAAAAATCACTTAAAAAGAGAACAAAAATGGCAAATGCTGCTTTATGATCAAACCTTCCTCACATCTTGTTACTGTTTATATCATCAAAGAAATCCCCAAACCCAGATAACCAACAGTAAATTAATTTAGACAAAGGACTTAAATTCCACATATTGCAAAGATAGAGCTCTTCCCTTTGGATTTGAATTCTTTCTGAAGTCTCCAAATCTTGCCACTAACACTAGCAGCAGAGCAGAACTTCCTAGAGTTAGGCCTACCGTATTTCCTTCTGTTCCTGTGACTGCTGTTCCCATCTTGTTTCTTAACTGGTTAGCACATGTCTGCTGGATAGGAAAACCTGGTTTTTTAGAAGTTTTTGAAGCATCAGAAAGATAGCTAAGAATGTCATGCAAAATCTAAGTTTTCTATAAGAAACAGACTGGCAGCCTACACTTTGTTATGCACTTGATAAGCAGTCTTTTTGACAGTCCTAACCTTCTAAACCATAGGTCCTGCTGAGCTCAGCAGGAGTCAAACGCTGAGTACCATCTGTCAAAGCTTTAGTGTGTTTTTTCTACATACGCCTTAACTTCAATCTGGCAAGAGGTGTGCTGAATGAAAGTTTCTTTACTACAATTCAATCTGAAGTTAGAGATTCATTATTTAACAATGTCAGAACAATTCTATGACCTCAAAATGCTGTGAAGGCACAGGGCAGGAAGATACAGTATTTCTGGATTCCTAATTAGATGATTAAAAAAATAATTCACATTTCTCAACTTTTTTGCAAAGCAAACTAAAACTAAAGAGTTCACTTGAAAATGCTAAATTACAATAATATAAACTGTGAAATAATCCACAGTTTTGAAAATGGTACATAGTTTATGCATTTCAGTCCTTTTTCAAAGACATTTACTTGCAATTTATTCTGATTTATCTACAGATCAAGCTTTAATCAGAGTAATCAGTGAAATGAAATGGCATCCTGGTCTCTTATAAAATCATTGCCAAAAAAACATTTTTATGTTTCATTAGTTTATTTCCAACTGCCATCTTAAATTGTCACAGATTTGGCCCAAACTTGGCCACCTCACTGAAAGTTTTGTAGCCTGTTTTGGTCAAAGCAAGTTGTAAAAATACCTCAAACCAGGAGAGCTAAGGTTTGGTTACAGAAATTTTTTGCAGCCTTAAACATTCTTAGATTTTCACATTAAAGCAGTTATATACATGGAGCAAAATATTAACTTTATGATTTCCTAGTGGTTTGGACCACAGGTAATAATGCGACTGCTATTGTCCATTTACTTTGCATATGCAATCACTATGACTGCATGTGTAAATCAGATTTTACACATGTTGCATGCTCAAATTGCTATTTCAATATGAGCTGCGCTGAAGGTGGGTGAGTGGGAAGAGGGAGTGTCTTGGGCTCAGAGTTGTGTCTGTGCCAGCTCTGGTGTATTTTAGAGCAAACTCCGGGGCTCAGACCCTTTAAAGAGAAATCTGCAAGAGACTTGGTAGTATAAAATCCAGGAATCACAGCTCTAGACCGGCTGAAGACTCTCCCGTACTAGAGAAATTCCAGCTAGGAAGATCAAGCTGCTTTCTGGTCTCTTAGGGTATGTCTACACTTGCAAGTTAGTTCAAATTAAGGAGGCTTAATTCAAATTAACTTAGTCCTTGTCTTCACTAGGCTTTCATTAGTTCGAATTAGTAAGACCTGCCAGTTAGCTTGAAGTAAGCCCTTAGTTTGATCCTTTTTTGAACTAAGGATGGCATAGATTAGGATCAACCTTAGTTAGAACTTAATACATTTGAATTAAGGGCAGTTAGTTTGAATTAACAAAGTGGACTAATTCAACTTAATGTTAAGTCGAATTAGTCCACTTTGTTGATTCAAACTAATAAGTTCGAGTTTAGTTCGAACTAACCTCAAACCTTTAGTTTGAATTTGAACTAACTTTTCCCAGTGTAGGCATAGCCTGACTGACACCACAAATGGGATATAATCACAGCTCAGAATCTGGCCCTTATGTGCAGTGGGTCATTTGCGTGTGCCATTCTCAGTTCACACATGCAGTCAAAATAACTCGGCATGAAAAGCAGGTGCATCATTGCATGTATTTTTGCACACAGTCCTGGGTTTTTGAAAATAAGTGTCGAAATAATATTCTGATTTGAATGGTCCTAATACTTCTCTCACTTATCCTAGTTTAGCATATGTTCAATTCCACTGATTTCTGTTGAGTTACTTCTGAGTTGTTGCCTGGGTACCTGGGAGTTGAATGAGTGATAGAGTTTTACATTGTATTGAAATTCCCTTCTGTTACAATGGTCTTATATTCCCAGTCTGAAATTCTGCTAATGTTATGTGATTGGCCATGTACTGTACATAAGGGCACAGGACCAGAAGATCCCTGCTATTGCAGGCAAACTCACTTTATAAACCCATTCATAAATTTATCAGCATCCATCTTAAAATGCACCATATGTTCTGCTCTGAAAAACACAGTTTGTCTGATTTTGATCTCACACCAGTTTTAAACTTGGGTAACATCATTTACTAGAGAGGAGTTTGTTCTTATACTAGTATTTGTGAGATCAGAGGAAGGACCTAATGATCCAAATACAATACTTCTGCTTAGTTCCAAAGGGGTAGCTATGTTAGATTAGATCTGCAAGACAAACAAGGAGTCCTGCAGCTCTTAAAGATTAACAAATTTATTTATTGCATGAGCTTTCATGGGAGAAGCATCTAAGGAAGTGGGATTTTCTCCCACTTCATCAGACACTTAGTCTTTACGTGCCACAGGACTCCTTGCTTGGTTTGCAATACTTCTGCTTGTCTCTTCTTGATGATAAATTCACTGACAATTACCTAGTGTGACCTAGCCATTCTCATATAAAAATGTCCCAAATTTGTATAAGTCCAGTTCATTATTAACACAAGTTATTTTCATGGTATGTGCATGGATCTAACATTTTCTAATTATACCACAGACTACACAAGGCTTGAACTACAGTGGGTAGCAGTAAGTCAGTACCTGACTCATCCTTGGTGATGTTAGGAGAATGCCATCATATGTTTCACACAGTATTTTTTAAACCTTCTTCTTGTTTATTATTAACAGTAATATTTGTTATGATAGTTCCTAAGGACCAGGTGAGAACGGGGCCCCACAGTACTAGGGGCTTTAGAAATCCAGAGCAGTAGACAAATCCCAGCCCCAAATTTAAACAGACAAGACAGATGTAATGTGGGGGAAGACATGTCACACAGATGCAGGGTGAACTATGTGATGGTGGCAAGTGTCATGCTAGTTCCATGATTTCTTTCTCTCTTTTTGGGGTGTAGTACTTAGTTAGAAGGGGATAAGCAAGCTGGAAAGAAAAGTAAAGGGAGAGAGACCATTGAAGGGATGGGGGAGAGGGAGACAGAGTAGGTGAAAAGAGGAAGATAAGGGATTTTTATAATATTGTATACATATTACAGCTGTATCTCCACTTATTGGGGTTTTTTCCACTGAAGTTTGTAAAAGAAAGCACTAATTTCCAGGCACTCAAATACTGTACTAGTTTAGTTTATTTGTTTTGGTGCTGGACTGAAAGCTTACATGCTCCCCATAATATTGTAATGTGCTGCCACATTGATTAAGAGGATTTTTACACTATTCAATGACTTGCTGACTCCCCTTTGCATTTATGTGTTTGCTTGTGCCTCGAACATCACTGACTGAATGTATTGTATTCTACACCGGTTTTCATATTCAGTTATAAAAGTATGGCTTAGATACTTTATACCAAAACTCTCCTGGAAAGATAATGAAAGAGACTTAACCAGCTGTTTTAACTGTTCGGATGTTATGACATCAGACAGCATCCTCATTTAAAAGCATGCCTGTAAGAATGAAATTAAACATGTTCAGGTTGGGACTGTTTTAGAGAAGATGTGCAACAGCAGCAGCAGTGTATTCTCTTTTCTCTGCATGGAATACAGCCATGGTAAGCCAGAGCACCTGTTCTTTGCACATTCCTGCTGGTTTCTGTTGTTTGTAACTGCTGCCAGTGAGGCCCCGTGAGGCTTATAGGAGCCCTGTAAGGGAACAAGAAAGGCTGGGAGTGTGGCACTAGCTAACCTAGTAGGTAGTTGCCCACTTTCACAGCAGTTGTCTGTACAGCCCTTAATACTACCACAATTCTGGGGTAAAAATCAGATTATTTTTCTATGATTAATGGAATTGGATAGATAAGGCATTAATGACACTTTTCAGCAGCATGAATATCGTGAAAAGCAGAAAAGAAAGCTCATCTGAATGAGGAGAACTTTGTTGAGTGGTAAGTTCCAAAGTGGTAGCCATGTGAGTCTAGTTTAGCAAAACTAACAAAGATTCTAGTGGCACTTTTTATTTATTCATTGCAATGTGTTTGACTAAGTGGGATTTTCTCCCATGAAAGCTCATGTGATAAGAAAATTTGTTAATCTTTAAAATTACCACCAGAGACCTTAGTTGTTTTGCTAAGTGGGATTTTTTCCCACAAATGGTCATGTGATAAATAACGTTGTTAGTCTTTCAAAGAGCCATCAGACTCCTTGTTTGTTTTGCTGAATTAGACAAACACAGCTACCCTTTTGGAATTTATAATAGGCTATGTCTACATTGTAAAAGCTAAGTCGACTTTATTAAGCCGACTTAATAAAGTGCACTTAAAGTTGACTTTAAGTAGACCTTATTAAGTCTACTTAGTGAGTTCACACTACATTAAGTTGGCTTTATAAAGTCGACTTTACATGGGTGCCCTGGCTTAAGTCGACTTTTTTAAAGTTGACTTAATGGCTTCACTGCACTAAGACGACTTTATTAAGTCGACTTAGTGAGTCCACATTGCCTTAAGTCGACTTAATAAAGTTGACTTAACTGTAAAGTTGACTTTATAAGTGGAAGTAATAAAGTCGACTTTACCTGATGCTAAAGTCGACTTTATTGCTTTGCAATATAGACAGAACTTTGTTTAGGTCGACTTAAGGGCCCTTAAATCAACTTAAACACACAGTGTAGACATACCCATAGGTTTGTATCTGATATGGAGTTTTTAGAAAGTACAGTATAAATACACTGAAAAACTTGAAATGAACGCATTTGATGAAAGTAAATGTACTCCTGGTTTACTTTAGTTTAATAAAACAACAATTCCTTTCTACAGAGGTAAGTAAGGAGAAGTTCTATATAATTCAAGAGGCTCACATGAGAAAGCATCCTGCAAAGGCATCTGGTGATCGTAGGAGACTTGGAATAAACAGATGTGTTAGTCTATTTCTGCAAAACAAACATGGAGTCCTGTATCGCATGAGCTTTCATGGGAGAAAATCCCATTTCATCAGATGCTTTGAAGACGGGCTTCTTTAAAAGTGCCATAGGACTGCTTGCTTGTTTCATATTTAAACAGTCATTTAAAATTGTTGCACGTATTTGTAGGCGAATGATATTAAAAACATGGAAAATTCTGTGCCGAACTTTGGTTAATACCGCTATTTTAATGCTGCCTTATGTTAAACACCCTGCCAGCTCCAGGGATGCATGATTTAAATACAGAACATGTTTTCAGGTTCTTGTTTGCTTTATCAGAAGGATTCAGTTGATCCTCTGTGGTCAGAACACCTCTGATGTGCTGAGATACCTATAGCCCCAGGGAACTCAGCTGGAGTGGGGGGGTCCTCAGTGAATTAAAGAATTGGGATCTGAATTGGTGCAAACAGTTTTTATTTACCGAAAAATTAATTAATCCTAAAAATGTAAATAAGTTTTTTGGTAGCTTAGGCACAACATTCATAATGAAAACCTACAGTGTTAGAGAATTGCATAAACATATTGCAAGCTTAAGGGCAACAATATCAAAATCCTACAAGTTTAAATGCACTCTTTGAAGATTATGGAAAAGAACCCACCCATTCACATGTTTGTGTTGCAACAAAATATCACTAAGTTACCAAAATTACAGCTCAAACATGTAAGTCTGAATCCTCAGTTGTGTGTAAATAGAGCCCATCTGTAGCCAAGATGGAAGGGAAGAGGGGAAAAATGGGGCACACCACATTTGCCTCTCCTTCCCAATCTTTTGCCACTTGCAACTTAGAGCAGCCTTGGAGCTGCCTTAAATCGTACTGTCTGATAACAGACCACAAAGTGCTGTTCCACCATTCACAGCACAATAACGATCTGGCTGCAAATCTTTCCCCAGTTAGTCCTCCAACCGGTCTTCTCAGCAGGCTATATGATCTCTACCCTAGCCCTCTTTGTATAACCTTGGGATACCCTATGCTGGGAATTTCTTAACTACCTGATTAAATTTGTTTTGCAATTGATTTGTGCAAAGCGGGTAGAATGAGAGGCTAGGCTTTAGCCTGAGGCTACATTTTCTTTGTGTTCATTATTCATGCTGTTACTCTTAAAATTTTTTTATATAATATGTGAAATGCAATGTGTCTTCAAACTGTGAAGTGTTCTGTGTAGTTTGCAATATACTGCAAAGCAGGCGACTCTTTTAGAATGTTAATACAGCTTAACTAAGGCTATGTCTATCCTGATGGTGGCAAAATCAGCACCGTCAGTGTACTCTTCGAGGTGTGATTGAGAGATCTGTCAAGACCACTCAATCTCTCTGGAGTTTACCCTTGTAACTCCAGCCCCAGAAGCGTTGTATCGCTAAGGTGACCAGACAGCATTTCTCGTTGCCTTAGCGAAGTGTGCATGGACTAGTTAGTAAGTCATCGGGAGATGTACAAGGTATTTTGTGTACCATCTCCTGTCAACTGCTGCTGAAAAGTGTGGCAAGTGTAGACTAGGGCTAAGAGACTGTCCATGTAGACTCTCTCTCCTCTGCAGTCACTTAGCTTCTCAATGACAACAGCTAATGCTTTTATGAAAAGTGATATTAGGAAATGAATGCAACAGTGTTATTGTCATTCATTATTTGTACTGCAGTAGTGGCCACAAGCCTCAGTCACACACCAGAACTTCACTGTGCCAAGCATTATATAAAATGCATTATATAAACAGAAGAAAAAGATGGTCCCAAGCCCAAAGAGCTTATAAACTATCATTTTGACTTCCTTTTAATTCAGTTCAGAAGCAAAAAATAAAAACAAGAGCGAGCACTTTCAGACCAATCAGCTTGCTGTGGGTCCACCAGCAAGATCTCTGCAGGCTACCAGCAGTTTACAGACCACAATTTGGGAACCTCTGCAATAACAGAAATAAAATAGCGGAGAGAACTTCAGACAAAATACATGTCTTTACTCAGTGGGGCCAAAGGCAATGAAACACTGGTGGGAAGGAGTAGGAATTTGCAGAAGGGTGCAAATGGAGCCCACCTGGGACTTTCTCCATTCCTGATGAGCACGCAAAAACACTGCATGGTCTGGGTTCTACTGGAGTCAGGGACAGCTGGAACACATGGTGGACCATGATGAGGACATTCTGGTAATCATCTTCACCACCAGCATGGATTCTGGTAGGTATTAATGTGGCACCTTTAGCATTAACTTCTACTCTTCACATTCTGTCACCTTCTGGAAATGGCAGGGGAGATAATGCATAGGCCTGGAGTTAATGGCAATGGAGAGAGTTGTGCAACGGGGAGCTGACAGCTGCACAGGTATTTTAGTTGTGTTGCAGGAGAAGACTGGTGATGATCAGGGACTCTGTACAGATTCACGAAAAAATTGTGGTGGGGGAGAGGGGTTGAGACTAGATTTCCCTTTGCTTCATGCTTCTCCAGATATGTAAAATGTCAATACCATATGCTCACTCCCTCAACCTTTTCTCAGAAGAGAATTAGTCAGACTAAAAAGCTGCAAAGTTTTCTGACAACTTGTGCTCATTCTTCAGGTTTAACTACAGTAGGGTAAAATAATAGCCTTACTATTTACATTTAGTGACATAAACATAACCTTTGGATTCTAATGTACCCTTGCACACTGTATCTAAAGAATGTTTTTTTCTCCCTCTGCTGTCCTTTTGATCTACCAGTTATTTTTAAATTAGAACTAACACTTTCTGTATAATAATTTAGAAGTGGGAGAAGGCATTAAAAACCTCTAATTCCTAAATACTAAAAGAATATTTATTTGAAAATATTTTTTGGGATATTTCATTCTATTCCATATGTACCTGTGATTTTGCACAATAATATAATAAAAATAAGTTCTTTTGCAACATTAAGATATTTGAAATTATGCAACATGCAGCTACAGCTGGAAATCAGGCACCTTAACTATTGCTTCTGTCTCCAAAAGAAATAAGATCAAACAATTTAAAACAGTAGACCATACTAACTGATCAAATAGAAGAAGAAAGAAATACACCACTGTATATTTACTCTGACCCTATTAGCTGTCATTTCTGAAGTTTTGAGACGGTTTACTACATATTTTTATTATTTTATATTTTAAGCATTATTTCATTTGGAATTACTGTAGAGTAGCCAAACAAACAAAGGCTATACACTGGCAAGTTAGTTTGAATTAAGGAGGCTTAATTCTAACTAACTTAGCCCCTGTCTATGCTAGACTTTCATTAGTTTAAACAAAGGAATTCCTTAATTCGAACTAATGAAAGCTTACCACTATTTCGAACTAGTAAGACCTGCCGGTTAGTTCGAACTAAGCCCTTAGTTCGATTGTTAGTTTGAACTAAGTACGATGTAGACTAGGACTAACCCTGCGTTAGAACTTAATAAATTTGAACTAAGGGCAGTTAGTTCGAATTAACAAAGTAGGCTAATTCAAACTTATGTTAGCTTGAATTACTCCACTTTGTTAATTTGAACTAGTAAGTTTGAAGGTTAGTTTGAACTAACCTCGAACTTAGTAGTTCGAATTAACAAATTTGAGCTAACTTTCTGTAGTGTAGACATAGCCAAGGAGTCCTGTGGCGCTTAAAGACTAACAAATTGCATGAGCTTTCATGGGAGAAAATCCCACTTTGTCTGATGAAAGCTCATGAGAAAAATTAGTCAGTCATTAAGTGCCACAGGACTCCTTGCTTGTTTCGCTGAAATTAGACCAACACGGCTGCCCCTTTGCATCTTGTAGAGTAGTCAGCGTACCTTTCTGGTATAAGGTATAGACCTATGGTGTTATGATGATGATGATTTATTATAATATAAGAGTGTTTTAAGATTCTTAGCATTATCTTTGTATCTTAAATGGTCAAGGAATATGAAAAATACCTTATAGTATGATCCTCCAACCATTAAAATCAAAGGTGAAATTCTTGTTGATTCAATGAGGTGATATGAGGGTCTTATAATGTATATGTGTATAGCATAGGGCGTATGCTACATGTAATATTTTTTTTAAAGATACATAGTGAAAAGATCCATTTTTCTAGTGAAGATGAACTAAGGTATTTTTATATTTGTAATGTTTAAAAAGCTATTACAAAGATGACTTTTTTTCAATCTTTTACTTTTTTGAAAGAACAAAAATATGGGACAATCCTCTAGATTGCAGTCTACATTAATCTCCATAAATTCTTCAGGGGTATCCTGGAAATAAAAAATGTTTCCTGATTTGTAACCACATTTGGTGAGTGGCTAAGAAACCTTTAAAAATTTGCTGTCAGAGTAACATGCAGTTTCATGACATTTATGTAGCCTGCAAAAACAGATTTCTGCCACATGCTATCTTTCCGTATTACTTTTAAAACATCATTTGTTTTATGGGATTATGCAATTTCTCTACATTTTTCATACCAGATGACATAAGGTTACTGATAGAGATATGGCATGATTAAATTTACATATTACTAGAGTACTTTACACTGAGATACTTTCAGCCTTATGCAAATGACTAACATTCAATTTGGTGCAAGTAAAATTACTGACCTTTCAAATATTCATTTGATTTCGAGTGTCTGTAGCAATCAATATACCCATCATTGTCTATATTTTATGCCACTGATTTAATTAATGTATGACTACACAGTGACTTGGAACAGCTTGAGTTCCTTAGACTTCTATACTTTGTCTACTTATTGGGATATATGATTCATTGGATGTCAGAATTTATTGATTTCTGACAGGCTTTTACATTTTTTCCTTACATTCTGTGTTCCACTTTAGGAAAAGTCCATTTATTTCTCAGATACCTCCTCAATTAAAGAATAAGATAATTTTCATTCTCTTTGCCTTACGCGCCTCACAGTATTTTCAGGAAATCTCTGCAAAAGAAACTGGTGTAAGAACAGTTCTGCAGGTGGTTTCTTTCCACCTGATCAATTTAATATTTTTTCAAGAAATTGAAAAGAGGAGCTCATTAGGGTTTATCAATAACTGCTCATGGCTGATCTCTGAACCATATGCATTCAAACATTTAACTTGGGCATTTGCAGCTATCTCTTTGGAACTTGATAAATTGGTTGAAAGTGGAATTTTCAACAATTTGACAAGAAATTTCAACTATCTCATTGTTTTTATTTTTAAAAAAGTCATGAATTGGATAAGTGGATTTCTACAGACAGAAGTCTCTACTGACCAGTTTCCAAGTCTATAGTGCTTGAATGTAGTCCATCCGATATTACATTTGATAGAATTAAAAAAATTAAACAAGAGCTCTTAAGTACATATATGATTTCCAGTTGCAACTCTGGTAGGCTGATGCTGACCCTGTTACTTTTCTAGTTTTTAGCTTTTAACCAATCTAAAATGTCATGTTCCAATTTTAATTTTCACGTGTACTTCATTGATTTGCAGTGAATGTAAAATAAGGTGAAGGTACAATTCTCTCAAAAAAGGAGAAACAATTTACAGAGCAAGTCTAGTTATAAAATGCTTTTTCCTCCTTTAGTCTAAAAGGCTAAAAATAGTGTTCTCAGTATTATTTACTTAGAGAAATTAATAATTGATTGAAAAAAGTTCAGAAATCTTCTTATTCTAAGCATAACTGGCAATGAAGGCCATTGTCTGTAGTAGTTTTTTAAAGTTTAGCAAATGTACATTCCACAAATGTAAATATACTTCTGAGGGCAGCTTCTCATTTGGTGTAAGTTGGCACAGCCCCATAATAATGCCTAAGACAATTCAGATTAGCTGCGGATCCATTCCCATGTATTGGGAATAACTGAATAAAATGTGTACATAAAGTATACCTATATTGCAATTAAAAGTTGCAAATACTTGTAATTGACTGAAAAAGCAATATTTCAATAGTTGCATTTAAAGAAACCAACAACATAGGATCTACAATAAAAGGAAAGGGAGTAAAGAGAGACATACACACAGAGAGAGATATCTCTAGCAAGTGCCTAATGCAATATTAATTATTATATTATTATATTAATATTAATAGGAATATATTAATAAATAAAATATCTCTAGCAAGTGGCTAATGCAAGCAGGAATAAGTTAAGATTTTTTTCTTACCTGTCCTTTTCAAACTCATAGTTTGTCCTGTTATTAATATCCCTAAATCCTTTAAAACTTTAAGTTCAATTATTTTTAAAGGTATGCAGTCTCACTACTATAAGACTATGAGTGCTAATTTTCTCCTAAGAGCTCTGTTACCTGCTACAATGTGTGATGTTGTAGGGCAAAATATTATCAGCAAGTTATTAACACTTCAAGGTTGACCTGCCCTTTATCCCAGAATTCTTTCTGTGTCTTTTTATTGACCAGATTTATTCAGCATTTTGTCATTTGGGAATTAACAATTCAATGTTTTATTTGATCATTTATCTATTTAGTAAAATTGTTGCAATCTCTTTGACCTTTTAAAATGTTAATGACGAGGTGTTTGTAGTTTATTGCACACATAAAGACCAGAATCCTGAGGTCAGGTCCAATACTCATGAAGAACTACCAAAGGCTTCTTTACAAAAACATACTCAGAGACAATATGAACACTTTAGTTATTTACGGTATAGTTAAGAAAAATTAATACCTTTCAAAAAGCAGGTATATTGGTACTAGGGAAAGAAAATCTTGCCACAAAACTACAGAAATGTTAGACCTGTTGCCCCACAGGAAATATGCTGGCAATGTCCTATTCTCAAGTTTTTTTAACGAAGCCTTGATATACAGATTGTAACTGATAGTGCAAAAGCACTTTAAAAAGTGAATCTGTGATTAAAACTGCAACTTGTATTTTACTTGCTACACAAGTATACATCAGAAGTACTCAAATCCAGTACTTGTATTGTCTGAGCAGTACCTGGACAGAAACTAGACGCTGACAGAGCATTCTGTGTAAGAGTTGGAAGAAGAGAAAATTTGGTAAAACTGAGACAAATCTTTCTGGTTTGTAACTTTTCCTAAAATGATTGTGTGATGCCTAATGTACATTCAGCAAAGCACATGTGTCTGTGCTTAACTGTAAGAAGGTCTGTTCTGGTTTTCACTACACTTTGCACAATGGCACCCAGGTCAATGACAACGGCACCTATGTATTGCCACAATACAAATTAATAATATAAATAACTAATAATGTATTGACTCCCTTGGGACTCTTCATCTGCTTAAAGTTCAGCAAATGGTCAAATGCTTTGCCAAATTAGGGCCTGAGAGTTGGCAGAGTTTCTGAGCTCTCACTGAAATACTAGTACACAGTAAAATGCATGAAACACAGTGATTTACTGCTAGACGTGGAATAAAACTCAGTTGTTTCTGCTTTTGAGTTCATAATACCAGGGAACTTCTGTGTTCCTCACCCAACACTTAAGACACTAAACTGACCATCCTCTGGTTGTATTTTGCAAGAAGATTTGCATAGACCTGAGTCCAATAACAAGGGGATGTCTTTAAAATGTGCCGCTACCTTCAGTGCTTATAAGCATGTTAGAGGGGAACATGGCATGGCCATCTTAAACTATTAAAGGACTGGGTATCAAAATGAAGCAACAGTTAACACTAGGAATGGAGATGAATTATTTAGTTTTAAAATATAGAATAACTATATGCAGTGAAGAACAGAGATTAACAGGTAAGGAGATGGATTAGAAAACTAAATGAGCCTTTTCCATTTTTAACGTGTGTGATTCTCCACTGTTGCCCACCTTGTGTAGTCATTTCCACCCGTGTAAAAGTGGCTGTGTTTCCAAATCAGAATCATGTTGTTCTCTAGCCTCTTTGTACTTGCTTTGCACAGTGATAAGTGACTGCACAAGGCAGAGAAAAATCACACCCCACTGACTCGTTTTGATATACTTTGACTGGCAGGACAACAATTAATTACAATGTTTAAAATCTACAAAGGGAAAAATCACAAATTAGGAGATCTCATGGATGATTTTAACTTATTATCTTTTGACAACTACATTTTGATGGTGAAATCCTGGTCATATGGAAGGCTGTAGGAGTTCTATTGCTGGCATCAATGATTTGGGCCTGAATGAAGACATTAATATCGCTTATCTGAAGACTCCTTGGGGCAAAAAAAATCAAAGCAAAAAACCAACAAACTAAAAAAAAAAAAAAAAAAAAAAAAAAGAGCAGCATAACATGTCAGAAGGTCATCTGTCTAACTCCTCCAGCATGTCTCCATGAAAAGCACCTCTGGTCTGGAGCACCACAAGTGAAAGTACTGGGACCGGCATTCCAGTTTTCTCTTTGGTCATCCCGTTTCTTGGATGCTTGAAGACCTTAGCATTCTGGCCCCTTTATACCATTTAGATGGGCTTGTGCCAGGTGGGGGAAGAACTGTAGAAGACAGTCATAGCAAGGTGCTTCCCAAAGCTGTCTTCCTTCATAAACCCCAGTGTGGAAGGCACACCAGGTGCAGGGTTGGGGCTAGGATGGCTGGAGCTGTAGAACTGTGGAGTTTTGAAGCAATGGTTGTACAGTGTGGAGCACTTGCTGAAATTTTGCACAGGCCTCCAGCTCTAAGTTATGTTGGGTGGCTATTCCATCTCCTAAAACAGCCAGGATTGGTAGAGATTAAAGCTACTTTAGCTCCACTTCCCTCTCAGCTCTGTTTTATAGAATCTCTTTTTAGACTAAATAGGGCCCAATCTTGAGCTGCTGGAAATCTTCATGCTTCCCTTGACATTTATGGAGCCAAAACGATTTTTGCTGGCTGAGGAGCTAGCTGAAGATCTATAGCTCCTATCCTACATGAAATAGCATAATGATATACAAATAATGCATTGCGCATAACAACATTAAAAATAGTAGTAAAGGCAACATAAACAACAAAGTTTAAGGAGGATGCAAAAGTGTAATTCCCATGGTCTTCAGTGACATTACTGTGTGGCATTTCACAGAATCAGGCAACAAACTAAATCAGACTGATGTTCTGAAAATAACTCTTGTCACTGCAATGTTTAGTTATTTTATTTAGTAACTGAATATTTTAAAAAAGGTAAAATAAGTTGGTGGGTGGGTGGCTAAACCAGAGAAACTATTTTGACCACATATGAACAGCTTTTTCTATCTTATCAAAGCGGTTTGCAGCTTCTCCAGCTGTTAATTTCCCACAGCTAACCAGCACATGCTCGGTGTACTTTTCTGTAATTTTCAAGGCCTCGTTTTAAATGATAAGGTTTGAGGTGATTGACTTATTCACATCTGCTGCTTTTCTGAAGGTCAATCAAACAGTTCTTCATTCTAGAAGTAATGGGGTTTTACAAAGGAAAACAATTATTTCACTTGAAAAACTATTGATCTAGGTTCTGTGGTTCATGTGGTGTTTTGGGTTCAGTATGGTTGTTTGAAACAATCTGAGATCAATTCAAGTGTTACCGAATCAGAAGATAATTGTAAATGAAGCACTCTAGTCTTGTGGTTGTAAGAATATAACTTATGCTGCTATTAAGAACACAAAAATGCTGAAGATCATAAAAATAAAAGATCAAAAGTATAAGTTCCTTTATATTGTAGAAATGCTTCTTATTTCAAGGGTTTAATTATAATCTTATAAGGAGAAATATACAAAATGAATTGGTTTAGGTTTACAAGAATTTCTGCACATCTTTCCAGAGGGTTTGGTTCATCTCTGTTCCACCCTGAGTTTTGAATTGAATAATTCAATGTAAAATTTGAACAAAACTGAAGAATTTCATAGTGCCTATCATGACATAGATGAGATTCTGCGATGAGACCAGCAATTTGATGATTGTATAATGGAACACTAGCAATTGAACTCCCTGATTCTGAATGAACTGTTAACATCCTTTACAGTCATTTACAGTTGTTTTCTTCCCTCTGCCCCTGGAAATTTGGGATGGTTGAAAGAAGATTTAGTGAATGCTATTCACCTTTATTTAAAGTATAATGTGCAATATTTTATACAGTATGGAGTTTCCAAAAAAACTTTTTTCTTTCTTTTTTTTTCGCCCCCAGTTCAAGAGAAAATTGATGCATATATACTTAACTAACAGCCTGGGAGATGGGATCTCTCTATTCTGTTGTACCGTGACATTGTATTTACTATTTTCTCTTCTGTAGTTTAAACTGTAGATTAAGACCCAGATTTTTAAAGGTATTTAAGTGTAGCTGTGCTCAGCACTACAATTCCTAACTGATAGAGGAGGCTGTTTCATTTTTGAAAAGGCTTAAGCATTCAGAAGTCAAATGCCAACTGATAGTCAGTGGAGATGAGTGGAGAAAAAAAATCAGAAAAACTGAAAATGTTCTGCAAATAATATTTTAGAAAAAAGGACAGTTTTTGGCAAAAAAGTCAACAAATTGTTTTGGTAAATGACAATTGTTTTTCAAAAATCATGTATTATTTTTAAATTTGTAAGACCTTGATTATAAGTTCTTCAGGGCAGGGACTGCCTCTGTGTTTGTACAGCACCCATCACAGTGGAGTCTCGATCTTGGCTAAGACTGTGAAACATTACTGTAGTACAAAGAAATCTTAATAACGGCAGGGGAGAAAGTGTAGCTGACCCTCCGTGCTGCAAGGGGTTGCTGTGAGTGCTATCTTACTGATCATTGTGCTGCATGCTGGAGGCACTCTAAAGACTAGGTTCTAGCTCTCTGTGGGTCTCCATTAACACATATTTCATGTAAATAATAGAGGATTATCTTTTGCACTGTTGTTTTAGTTGTGCTGGCCCCAGGAGTTTAGAGAGAGAGTGTGTCTGTTATAGGACCAACTTCTAGGGCCAGCTGTAGCAATGAGCCAGTGTGGCACCAGCTCGGGGGGCCACAGCTTAGGGGCGCTGAGGGTAGGGGGAAGGCGGGCCAGCCCAGAAGCCGGACCCCGTGCTCCCACCCCTCCCTGAGCCAGCCACTCTGCCCCGGAGGTGGAGCGGGCCAGCTCATGGGGCAGACTCCACTCTCATGCCCCACCTCTGGGCTGAGCCTCTTCACACCTAGGGCAGAAGAACTGGCCCAGAGAGGGTCGGGAGAGCAGAGACCAATCTCTGGGATGGCCTGCTCTGCCCCTGGGCCAGCTGTTTCCCCTCCTGGGGGTGGGGCGAGCCAGCCCAGAGTGGAGGGCGGGTTCCCCCCCAACCCTGTCTCCCCTGGCTGCAAAAGCAAAAGCTGGGTCAGGGTGCCACATCCCCCTTGAGCTATCCCTACCAACTTCTGTTGGTGAAAGAAACAAACTTTCTAGAACTCTTTTTCAGGTCTGGGAAATGTAATGCGAGTGTCACAGTAGAATACGAGAGAGAACAGATCAGGAATTTGCACGTGTTGAAGACACCATTTGGTCATTCAAGGTGAAGTTTCCAGTTAGCATCTCTACAGTTATAGGAAAAAGGAGGGGTTATTGGGTTACAGATTGTTGTAATAAGCCATAAATCCAGAGTCTTAATTAAGTTCATGATTGTTGGTTCCTGCAGAGCTATGAATTTAAGTTTAATGTGCTTGTGAAATCTTATACTGGCAGGCCTGGTAACCGTCTTGTGGCACATGAGCTCTCCTGTTACCCCTCAAGAGCTAGAAAGAAGTTTTCAGCTAGGGGAGAAGGCAGAGGGAGCTGCTGACATTATTCTTTCAGGTGGGGAGGAAGTGGGGGCATAACAAGTGTGAAAAATTGGGATGGGAGGTTAATAGTTGCCTATATAAGTCAGAGCCCCTAATATTGGGATGGTTCTGATAGTATTGGAACGTCTGGTCACCGCAGAAGGAAAGAGCACAAAGAGCTCTGCTGCACAGGGCATGGAAGGTAAAGCAAATCCCCAGAGTCCAGTTCGGTCCCCTTTCCTTATGCTTCTTTATAAATGCTCAAAAGATTCAAAACAGGAATAAAAAGCAACTAAAAGGATTCGTCATAAAACACACCAGCAAGATGGAGGGGAAAGGTCCCACCTTTCTTGCTTTTCCTTTATTTGTATAGCCACACCCTACCTCAGTCACATGAAAGACTAGAAACTTGCAAATTAATCTTTAAAATAACCCTGTTAAAATACTCAGTAAAACCACAAAAACACAAAATCACCTTGAGGTTTAGCTCTCAGCCATGCTGAGTTATTTATTTTAGGCCCTAATTTGTCTCTGTCACATGTACAGGCCACTGCTTCTTACTATAAATTATTAACACCAGGAAGGCTCAATCCTGAAACAGAGAATATTAAATATATTGATTCCACTCACCTGTATTGCCTGATCTCAGTTATCTGACCTGGCTAAGGATGTAAGGGTTAATTTCTTTTCACATAACAGTCATATACACTGACCCTAGCAATTTTTGTACCAGCCCTGATAGACTTTGCAAAAGCATTTTAAGGATATATTTATGTGACAAGACAGTGACATCAGTGGGTGTCCTTCATTCTGAGCCGTATAGTGAGTCTTCTCGTGAGAGGGGATGGAAGAATGTAAAGAGAGAGAAATCAGGTGAGGGGAATAAAAAAATCAGGTTGTTTGTGTGGGAGGAGGGAGCAAAACTATATTGAAGAGAGTCAAAAAGGAAAGTTCAGAAGAGAGACAAAATTGTACTGAAAAGAAAGAGAGGGGGTTTCGAAAGGAGAGTTTGTAGCTCAAGCCATGAGTACATGCTAGGTGACGTATGAAGAGAGTTGGGAATGCAGCGGTTAGTATAATTACACAAATAATTTTATCTATCTATCTATCTATCTATCTATCTATCTATCTATCTATCTCAGAATGCCCTCCTAGGACACTGGCCAAAAAGAGAATATCTCCCTTTTGAGTCCATCACAATGCTCGGGCTACTGCTGCTGATCTTTCTGCAGTTCCATCCTGCCTCCTCTTGTGCTTGACTTCACCTATCACTTGTACTACTGCACTAGTCTTGGAAAATCTAGGAGCCATTATGGGCTCTTTATAATTAGTTTCTCACATAAAAGGGCAATGTTGGTGGACAAGGTCTCCAAGTACTAAGCCCCCTTGCATAGATCAGAAACACTGATGAGGGATCTAAGTGCATGTCTACGCTGGAAAATGTGCTTGCCTGCCCAGCAATGAGTCCTAGAGCTCTAATCAACTGACTCCGGCTTCTGGTATTTGTTCTGTGGGGCTAAAATAGCAGTACAGATGTTCCTGCTCAGGCTGTGCACTATACCATTGTGAACTGAGGTCTCCACCACTGTAGGTAGTGGAGTTCAGTATATGACCTCTGAGAGTGCACAATTTGTTAGCTATTGCAGTTGTGCTAAGAGAAAGTACTAAACCTGTGTCTCTATGTGTGGTTTTGGATTTAATACCAGCTATTCCAACTGGCAACGATATGTCTGAACCTGTCACCTTCACTGAGGGGACAATAAATAAAAATCAGACATGAGAAAATAAAGAGGAAAAAAATCCAGCACCAGGAGGCACAACAGATCTGCAGTCAGTGTCATGACAGAGTGAACAATGCCTCAGCGTACTTGAAGGAAGTGTGAGAGCTGGTTTTCTAACACTTGTAAAACTGAAGTAAAATGGTTTGCTTGAGGCCTGCAGCTGCAGAGCTGGAAACACATTACTGTGGACAAAAGGTGCTAACAAGGAATTTTTGTCAGGCGACTTTGTCATGTGCAACTATATATAAAGTCTATCAGTAGAAGACATTGGAAGCAGTTCAAGTGGTACAGCCCACAAAATCTGCAGTAATAAAGTTGTATGAAATTACAGAGTAAGAAGGCAGCACTATGTGAGGGGGAAGCTGTCAAGTAAACAATATAGAGATATAACAAGACAAACAGATAAACAACATTTGCTTGAATTCTCTCCATTTAATCTCTGGGAGGATGCTTCAGTTGTTTTACCATGGCAGAAAGGGACGAAGAGATTAAAAAATAATCTATTGGATGCACTCAAAACGGAAGGTATAAAAATGAATTGCACTTCTGGCTAGACTGTATAAAGGAGGAAGAAAATTATATTTATAATTCACTGTCCAACAAAATACTATGCAGAAATGAAGATCCCTTTGTATAAACCATTAATGTTCTTAATAACCATTTATGTCTAAGAAGATCATTTGGTGTGTCACGTACAGGTCTTCAGGCAACGCATAAGGAAATGTGGTGAGACAATGGCTCATTTCTGTGCCAGATCACACTAACTAGCATATCACATGTGAATGTGCTGGCATTATTCATTGACCAGTTGAACAGAAGAGGTCTGAGCCTTTAGAGATTCACAGCTTGTATTAGAAAGATATTTGGGTGGAGTAAAGGTCAAGGAGGTTGCTGAGTTCATGTTACTCAAGGAGTGCGTGTCTGTGGCTAAACAAATCCATGCTTCCTGTGGTTTAACGGAAACCAGCCTCCACATTCAGGGATATGGGGGCCTGGTTCCCCCATTAGAGATAGAGCTATTTCAAAACTTAGGAGCATTTGTGCTTAATGCTATCTCTATCTCATCTACCTCATGGATCCCTTGCCTGTAGTGAGGACCTGTGTTGTATATTTTGCGTCTATAATTCCCGTTGCTGTTGTAGTATGGAATAAGCAGTAACAATATGCCGTGAACAGAGAAATTTCCTCTCAGATGTTGCAATGTAAATTAAAACTGTGCCAGCAGTTTTAGAGTTGTAGATTACGTACCCAGCCTGTGCTGACCGTAGATCTTGTCTCGTATCTTATTTTAGTAGAGGGCCATTATTGTTCTATAATTAAGTTATTAGGATTTGCTATGCTTCTTTTATTATTATGCCTGTTTTATTAGTGCAAGGCCTTGTAGGCCTTATGGAGGAAGTCATGGTAAAGGATAGATGTTAGCTAAATGGTTTCGAGGCCCAAAGATATTTTTAGAAAAAACTTTTGTGTAGTAAATTTTGGAAGAAATGTGTAGTACATCATTAAATACTATCAGTGACGTAATTAACAGTAAACAACGTAAGTGTGGAAAGTAGTTTCATTATTTGGCTAGGCTTTAGTGATTTTCAGTAATACCTAAATCTACATTTTTATGACCAGATCTTTGAAGTTAAGAGTCTTGTCCTGAGGAATACTTCTGGAGAATGTTCACTGCAGATAATTTCCAGCATGTTTCAATTTCCACATTCTTCATTTTAATGACTTTACCAATACGAGATGAATCTAGTAGAAGAGTTTTGGTTTAAGTTAAGGCACGTAAATAAAATATGCTACCCAAGATGTGAAATTACTCTTCTGAAAAGTAATAATCTGAACTAAAAATGTTCGCATCTATTATCTTTTAACATGTTACTCAAAATATCATAATTCATTTAGATAACAGAACACTGCACAGTTAGTAATTAGAAATTGCATCAAAGTCTGACATCATAAGGGATTGTGAATCCCCTAATTAGCCATGCTTTGTAAACAGTCATAAAACCATGATGTTGAGGGTCAGACTGAGGCAGGAATGTATCACGTCTGGATGAGCGGATAGTTACGTACTCGTATACTACACTCCTTTACATATAGGCTTTAGTAACATTCAGATACACACAGACTTACATGTGCCTCTATGTAAGTATACACCCTTAAGTAACAATTGCTTCTGTGGGCAACACTAATGGCTTTCTTCATTATATGTTATAAGAGAGAGTAATCATGTCTGACATTATATGCCTTATGTTATTTATGGCATAGACCTTGAAAGAATGAACTGGGAATGATAGATGAACAGTGTATCTAATGTTTCTCTGAGAGTCAGGCAGGTATCCTAGACCTCTGTGAGCTACACTCTGGTTGGATAAATGGTAGGACAAGACAAAGTAATTTTCTTCCTGACTCACAGAAAGTTCAGTGTTCTTTGTCCTTTCTAGAACAGGCAAAAATGGCCTTACAAGTAGATAGCAGGAGCTAATGTCACAGAAGGGTAGGCCTTGAATTAGACTCAGTATTGATCGAATATTAGTGAGGGTGCGAAAGCTTTGAGGTAATGCACCCTCCTCAGCTTGTTTTGCTTACTAGGCAGGTATCTGAGTTCTAAACCTATTGTTTAATATGGCTGGAGGGGAGGCTCTGGTAAAATGAGGCCCAACAGTCAAACCTTCAACTTCTTTTCTTTGTTTTCCTATGTCTTCACAGCACAACTTCTTGTGCATTATTCTTTCACATGAGCATATCCCAAAGGAGTCTCCTGCTATGCTAGAATGAAAATATTTATTTTTCCATTTCTGTTCTTAGGAACTTCCATTCTTCCTGATGCTTTTTCAGATGTGCTTTTAACTATGGAACAGACTTCCTACCTATTTCTACATCTACAATAACACTAAGTATCTGTGAATAGCATGTCCATATACTATTATCTAATAAGTTGGTCAATATTCCAGTACTATTACACATACTATCTACATTTCTAACTAAATAAAATCCAGGGCATAAAACCAGACAATATTTGTTTTTCTTTCTGCTCTCTTAATCTTCAGGGTCCAAGTTAAATATGTCCCAGCTATACAATACAGCTGACATATTTATTGTAGCATTGTCTATAACATCTTTCTCTCTTCCTCTCTCTGAGTTATATTCCTGGCCTAGTGAGTGCTCAGTATGGAGAGAGATCAAAGAGGCAACCTAGGCTAATAAAAAAATAATAAGTTACTTCAACCACCTGCATATATACTGGTCAAATGTCCTATTGGAACTATATTTTACAATAATAATCTCTTGACATCTTAAAGGATTGCATTTTAGTGTTTTAGAAGCTATATCTAGGGCATGCAAAATGAAAAGCTCTCCTCAACATACTCTTTTAGTAACACTGTAGTTGGTTCAAGACGTAATGACAACTCAGCTTCTAAGTAAACGTGGCACTATTCTCATTAAGTTAACATCCTCTGGGTTGGTATCATACTAAAAGTTAGTACGGTGACACTGAACTTGAGAAGTAGGATATAAAAAAGAAGAAGAAAATAGGGGAACTTGTAAGAAAGATACTGAATTTAAAATCCTTAAAGCTAACATGGAGACAGCTTAAGCATAGGAGAAACCATACCCCCAGACACAAAAGAAGTTGGAAGTCAATAAAAAGTCTAGTAGAGTTAAATGGGATGAGGTTATTCAAGACAAAATACCCTTCAGAAAATGGAAATCCAGCTCATGACAAATCAATAGAAAGGAGCATAGTTTGTAGCAGGTAAAATGGAAATTAGGCGTGCCAAGCAGGAATCTATACAACAAATAGCCAGTGATTAGTCTATATATTGCCACTCATGCCCTGTATTATTTTAATAAACTTTTCCTTGGTAACCTTATGTGTGGAGAATAGCCTGCACAAGTCACATTCTATAGTGTTCTGGCTGCATATTTAACATGGGGAATGAATTCTGAGTGAGAATTAAATTGGAAACTTTCATTGCTCCTGTGTCACAGGTGTTTACACACAGACTGGCATCCTGCAAGTAAATCTCCTTTTTTTCCACCATAACATAATGGAGAAGTTTTTAGTATTAATTTTATAGAAAACATATCCATACGTTTGCAAAGTTTTTTTCAGTTTGAGAGGGCTCTGTTAGATGAAGACTCAAGGACCCTATAGCCATAAGTTATTCCATCACAGGACATCTCTGATTCTAAAGCTCACAAAAAATCATCTAGGAAAACACTCTAAGAAGGTAAAATACAAAGAAATAGTTTTAGTATTTTGGGGAACCTATTTATCAACAACATCATCATCATCATTACCACCACCACCACCACCAAATTTTGGATATTTATTTATTTCCCAAACTCATCTAATTTTAGATTATTATTATTATTATATTTTATTTATTTACTAATTTTGTAGATATGTGAATACAGATGTGCAAAGACAAGTAGGGTTGCACAATGTACATATGTTGGAGACTACTTTAATTTTTGGCACACTGGTAGATTACCAGAGAAGTTGCTTGCAGACCCTTCCTTCATCATATCACAACATTGAGAAACACAACATGAGAATTTTGATGAAACACAAGTGCCCCTATGTTACGTCTGACTTTAATTTGGAAATTTTTGCAGAAAATTTATCTGAATAGTCATTAAACAAGATTGTGGATGTTTTGCAAAACATCTTTTAGCAAATTTTAAATGAGAAAAGTCCCTCAATTTTATAGCTTTCAAAATATTTAGTTACTATATATTCACTCTTTTAATAAAGAAGAATCCCTATGTCACAAATATAGCATTAGGTGTGGTTTAGGGATTAGTCTGTAGACAAAGTGCAAAAGCCCACCATTGCTCACATGAAAGTTCAATGAGTCAAACCAATATATCATGTATTTCAAATTAATGGGGAAAAATCAATGAATGATTTTTGGCTCTCTGGACTACCATGGACAAGAACACATCGTCCTCTTCATTAGTATGCAAAAAAAAAAAAAAACATTAATCAAGTGCTACTCTCTGAATTTGTCTTGGACTGGCATAGATTTTTAAATTCAGTCATGGTTGTTCTTATTTCCATACCAAAGTCTACATTATTGAATAAAAAGACTGGGTGCACAGTGGTGACTTACCTGGGACCCATATATATATCTTGCTCACCTCTGTTTTTTTACCTCACCTATTCTATGAGCAATGCAAGAGATGTCCTGGGAACATTTGAGTGATGGAGGAAGTGGGTATATAAGGAGATAGGTGGGATGGGGAGACAAATGGGATACAGGGATATTAATGGAGTGAGAGGTTCCCCAAAAATGGAGGTACATGGCAAAAATTGGCAGCCCATAGCTTCTGCCCAGAGGAGAGCCAAAAAAGAGGGAAGGTCCACTGCTCCTCACCAAACTGTCCTCTGTGGTTATAGTGGCCCCAGATAGCATAGGAAGAAACAGAAGTGTAGAAAGGAATGTTAAGACAGGAATAAAGCGGAAATTTGTGCCTGGATGTAGTTGGGGGGGAATGTCGAAGGCTGGTCCTGTCTGCTTTACGCTGTTGCATGGTGCTTGATAAGAGGAAAAAAAAATAGTGTTTTGTGTATTTAATCATCAGTTTAATCTTTTCTGAGATTACTATGCACTAACCATAGTTGCATGGTTATTGCATGGCACTACAAGATTTAAGGCCCTTTGAGTGCCATAACATTGCTTTTCATACCGCAATGGTTTAGATTTTCTTTTAAGTGTAATCTAAATGCTGAACTTCCATGGGATTCAATGCTTGTTTGAGGTATAATTATAATACATATGTTATGTTTTAACCTCTATTTATTGATATCTATTGGACTTTAACTCTTCTTTAATCTAGTTTTTATTTAAAAATTAAGATTAGTCTCAACACAACCAATGTGACCAAAGGATTTCAGGCTGGGAATCTATGTCTCCTGATGCCCAGGTGAATGGGGAAAAACCTGCTTTTAATAAAACTACCAAGACAAAAGTATCAATTGGAATATTCCCAATACCATGTGTGTATAGCAGATGGTTAAACAGTAATACAAGGCTAAAGTCTAATAATTCTGTTTTATGATTGGCTATTAGTTTGCCACCTCTTTTGATGTGTAAGTGGTACAGAGAGTACTCAATAATTTAGATACTGTACTACAGACCCAAATATAAACGATACATTATTCTTCCATTTAGCCCTATTTAAATTGATTACTGTAACTTCCATTTACCATGTTTATCGGCATTGCAAGTATTTATAACTTTTGCTGAGTTTGAGGATTTATTGCAGCAAGCAATGCATCAGTCCAGAAGGTGAGTTGCACTTTCCTGCTTTATAATTGGTATTTTAATGTCTGTCATTTGACCTTTGCCATAGAATTATTTATTATTATTATTTAATTTGTTTTTCCAACACTGATCTTCAAACTGAAATTGGAAAGTATGGAAACCTAAGATAAAAGGCAATGACTTTTATTTTCCACTTTGTTTTTCAAATAATAAAAACAGTGTATGACATGAATGAGAATATCCAGTGTCATTCATTTGAACTACTGAAAATGACTTCTGAATAATTGGGCAGAAGGAGCTGAATCCCCTCTCAGTTGGGGGCACTGCACTCAGCTGGAGGACCAGAAGCAGTGAGCTACACAAAGGAGCAGCAGCAAAGGACATTGCCCATTGCCACAGAGATCTGCTCAGCACCTCAGAGATGGAAGTGAGACTGTGGTTGGGCAGGCAGCTGCTGAGGAGACTTTCCTTTTACGTGATCTTTTTGTTTCTTCCCCAGGATTAGAGCTTAGTGTGAATTTTCATGACCCAGAACTTTCTTTGCAAGTTATTTTATATACATATGCCATCTATTACTTTCTATCTGTGCATGTGGATCAAGAGTCAGATGTGAAGCAAAAGATCCTGGTGACATCAGAAAGTGGTTCCCTTATTTCTCTCCTAAGCTTTCATTACCAGAGTCCAAGTTGTTTCTGTTCATTGCCATTTACCTCATCTGCTTCTTGGCTTTTTCCTCAGCCACACTCCTGTCTTTCTTGTCCCCACAAAACCTTTCTTTACCTCTAGGTCTTGTAATTAAACCTGAGGCAGTTGAAGGTGGAGGCAGGGCCTATTAAGTTTAAAGCACCAAACACCTCTCATTAAACACACTGAGCCAGATTCATCCCTTTGGAGTCAGTAGACTTACATCAGTCATTAATTTGATCCTATCAAGCTATAAAAGTTGATGGTGTGGGGGTCAGGGACTCTCCACTTACTTTCTGGCCTTATTGAAAATCTCTTCTGGCAAATTATTGAAGTTGGGGCAATTATGAATATCAGATTAATTTAATAGAGAAACCACAGAACAGATGCAATTTTCTGCAACTGATGGCTTTTCTATTTAAGGGATATGCAACCTTTTGCAAACTGGGTTCACCCAATTGATTTTTTGGTGGCGGGGTGGGGGGGGGGGAGTAGATTAAGCTAATAGATGGTAGCATAACTAAAAAGTGTGCTAGCTATCTACATGGTGTATAGATCTGGCTTTTACCCTATCCACTATCCTTATTACAATTTGCTCTGTCGAAAGAAAGGAAAGATTGAACATAAAAAGCTGAAGGTCATCCATACTGTTGTCCCAATAGCAATCTGTGTGACTTTAACCCTGTTGAGGAAAAGTAATTAGCCTTTGGCTTCTGATGACCTCAACTAACCTTTGTTGAAGGACCAGAGAAAATAAAGGCTGACCAACAGCCTGCCCTTACTGCCCTGTGGTTAACCTGCTCTGTGAATGAAGAACACCCCCAACAATAGAATGTGAAAATGTTGCCATGGAAATATCATTGGAAGAGGAAACAAAAATCTATTACAAGTAATAGTGGTTTATTGGGTGCTTCTCTTAGAACTGTTTAATCCAGAACTGTGTCTTAAGATCTGAAGTCAGAACATTCAGCAGGATAAAAAGAAAAGGAGATTTTTTTTGGTTCTTTAAAAATCTGAAGGCTATTGACAGAGCTGGGATGGTTTGTTCAAAATGCAAGAAGAATCAGTTTAGCTTGTACCTTATCAGCATGGAAAATGGAAACACAGAGTAGCTGAAATTAAAGTAACTAGGAACGATTGCCACTAACTATCCAATTGGCCAGGAAATACAATTTTATTCATGTATTTTGCTTTTGTTATCTGACAAGTTATGAGAGCCCTTTATCTTTTAATATTTTTCATACTATTGTCTGTGCTCAGAGCACACTGAGATGATCTGGAAAGTGTAGGCAATATTTGCATATTTGGTATTTTCAAATTGGGTAGTACAAATACTTTATTTTTCCTTTGATTTCTTTTCCTTTTTTTAAATACTCACATGTAACATTAAATAAAATACGGTTCTGCTAAATGGATTGGCTTTCCTGTGTTTGTTTTGGGCCTAATATTATGTTGCTCAGCTCCTTCAGTTCCTATTGGATTCAGTAGAAGGATGCTGATGGTGCTGAGCACTTTGCAGGAAGATATCAACACATTCTGGGATCAGGTCCTGCCTGAATAAAACATTCTGTTAAAAAAAATTACAATTGTTATTTAACTAGTTGTACAATGGCTGAAAATACGGCAAGCATTTCAAATAGAAACTATTGTGATAACCATCTGTAATATTCCACCTTGTACTGTATGATGCTAGATGAATGTACTGCAGTTAAAGAAAATTGGTACTGGTTGTTTTTATTTTTAACATTAATATTATTTTTAATATTTGTATTAAATCTAGCTTTTTAATGTAATAACAGTGTTTAAGAATTATCTATGTGTGTGTGTATATCTATATATAAAACCGAACAATTGTAATGTATTCCATTACAGTTAACTGAAATTAGTGACTGCGTTATAAATATGGATCAGCTGAGAAATTATTATATGATTTATTAAACAATGATCTTTGTAAAATTCTTATTGGTGCCAAAAATAATTCACAATAGCATTTTAGTTTTCTATAAAAAAAAATTGTTCTCGCTTCCTTTCTTCATTTCCAAAGAATACAATACTAAAATTGTGAAAAGTTGTCAATTGCTTGATACTGAATTGATTTGGGTGATATAGTCCTGTTTTAATAGATATTAATGGTGGTTTTGCCATTAACATCAATGGGAACAAGATTGGGTCCTGCATTTGTGTTTTCTACATTGTGAGGTTAAAATATATATGAGAGTATGATCTACAGTGAAACTAAATGAAAGCCTTTTTTTCTCCTTTTGTAATTCTATTATATGAATGCTTTTTACTTTACATATCTTTCAATAAACATACATACGTCTTAACTCCAAATAGAACAGCCATAGATTTCCAACATAAGAATAACTGCATCTTAATGAAACATGCAAATGGTAACTGATGTGTTTCATTAAAATGAAAAGAAGGCATGCTGTGCTTGATAGGAGAAAACTTTTATCTGTGAACCAAAAGGAGTCTCACTTGGCACATTTCATTAATTTAATGTACAGTAAAATGTGGCCCATCTACCAGGTGTCCTTTTATTAAACAGTACCTAATTGCAGCTGTGTTATTAAGTTTTCAAAGTTTAATTGCCACTCAAAACTTCTAAACACACATTGAATATTATTCAGCTATAGTCATTGTTGCAATCATTACATCTAGTGGCATTTGTTTATTTAATGTAAACATAAGCTGGACTACGTATTGCTGCTAAATTAATTTAAAATTGTGAAGACACATAACTATTGTGTTCAATTTTCTTTTACTATGGAGGCGCGTGTTTTGGAGCAGCACTTCGTGCTTAAATTAAAAAAAGGTGAATTTAGGCCCAGGATCAAGGCAGTATGCTTACATCAATTTTCAACCTTAATTTTCAAGTCAGTAGCTATAAATCATTACCTTCTTGCATAACATACCTGTTCTTGGTGCCAGGGAGATCTTTTACCTGTTCCATTTATTTCGACATAACTGACTTCACTTTTTTTTTGTCTCTGGGTTAATGCCAAATCCTTCATGTTAATCCCTTTCCATCTGCAAATGCTTCAGGACCAGAGGAGACTGGCTGGTGCTCAGAACAAAAGTGAAGAATGTCTGTCAACATGAGTTGGAGTTTCTGTTGCTGTGTATGATAGAGAGATAGAGACAAAAACAGAGGGGGAAGTATTACAATTTGTTGCTAAAGGTAAGATTATTGCTAACCTGTCCTGCCCCATAATGCAGATAAATATTTTGCTGACTCTTTTAAGGAGCTTCAGCAATAATACATGCATCATAATTTTTTATAGATCAGAAGGTGATTTTAAATGTCTTCATGTTTACTTGTAGGCTGAGTTTCTGGCTTTCTTGAATTAATACATATAAGTTACATCTTTCTTATTTCCATTTCAACATAACATAATTCTAAGGCCTAAGTAAAAAAAAGATTTCCTTGTTATTAAAGTTTGAAAGTTCATAAAGATATATGATCAACAGATATTAAGCAGAACCATTGGTTGATATTATTTACTACAGGGTGTTGCTAATAATAGTAATTTTCTGATTGAGATGTGAATAATCTATATATACTCGGTTTATTTTAAAATGTATTTATTTTCACTTTCTAAAATGCATTGCTACCTATCACGGTAAACTTAATTAAATTAAACATAAATCATGCATTCTGGTGTGATTTTAATATTTAGTTGTTAAACATGTCACCAATATGCTGGGGTGTGTGTGTGTGTGTGTATATTATAATATGCTAAACATAGCATAACATATACAAAAAAAGGCAAATTAGGTAACCTCAACTCATTAACAAAGCAAAATACTGTAACAAATTGTCTTACTTCACTTGTAAGATCCAACATGCAACCAAATTCTTCTAAAACTTAAAACATTTTTTCTTAAATCATATTTTAGTAATGGTTTTATTCATTTGATAATAAGTTAATTTCATTTTCACCTTAAAACAAACGAGCAAAAAAGCCAATTTGAGGAGCTAATCATTAATATCACTAGTACTTTATTACACAAATAGATAGCAAATACTCAAAATGGTCATAATCTCTGTACTGTTTTGACATGATAAATGCTTAGCCATACATAAAAACTAAAATACACCACAACTATGAAAAGCTTCATTGATCAACATTGCATTAATGGTGTTCTTAACTAGTGGCCTCCTATTGTTCTCTAGTATTTATCACACTAATATTGCAACTGTGGTTAAAAATGGACTGAAAATTTGTGGATTTAAATATTATGTAGATGTTATGCAGGCAAAAGAGACATTAGTTAGTCCTCAGTGTTGGTTCTAGCAGAAATATTAACGTTGTCACAAGCTTACTTCATGGCAAAATACCATGTCTAAAGTACTGCATGAGCTTTCATTTCTCAGAAATCTAGGCAGTCTGTATACCATACCATAATGTTACAAACACATGTTTAGGTGACTTTACCATATTACACTAAGTATAGAGAATGCATTTGGCACAACAAGGCATTTTATAAAACAGTATGCCAAAGTGTAGCAAATTACTCAGTTTAAAATCACAGAAGAAATGCTTTAATAGTAACACACCAATAAAGCACTGAATTAGTTTGAATAAGTGTTTATTTGTAGCATAGATCACAACAACATATTAGTGAATCTTTATCCTGGATAGTTTTGTTTCTTAAATTAACAATAATATTAGATATCCTAAAAGTTACCATAGTCATTAAATACCTTATAACGCTGTATCCCTGGGAATCGAATTTACAAAACTATATTCTCAGCAGACTCTCCTGTTGTATATAGTAGTTCTCTTCAGTGAGCCCTTCCTGCTTTTTCTTGTAATGAAGCAGTGATGGTACATTTTTATCCTGTTGATAATTTGACTCCCTTTAAACTATTTCTTGTTGACCCAGTGGACTAGTCTTTATTAGGGTGGAGGTAGCTGGAAGACTGAAGGACTGCAGACCATATATCATTCTTCCTTTTTAACTGTACCTTAATATTAACATAGCATCATTATTCTGAGGCAAAGAGAGAAAAGCTGATCCATCATATATTCCACACATTGCTAGTCTTCCCCTATGTCCTGCAGTGCTACAGAGGGGATTATTGCTGCAGGAAAAAAAAAATATCTGGCCATACTGTAGGAATAATCACTGCAGTCCGGCTCACCCCCACACCTCTCTCTCTCTCTCTCTCTCTGTTCGAGGCCCCAGCTGATTCAGACTGCATCCATCCATACATAAATCATTGCCCTTATTCTATTGGTTACATGGTACATGGCAAGTATTGATTTTTTCCGTTGCCTCATTGCTGGAGAACTCATGGTTTTTGTGAGACTGAAAATGCAAAATGTTTTGCTGGAGTTCTTGTCAAGGTACAAAAAAGGCAAGGCAGGATGGTGCAGTTTCAAGGTTTGTGTCACATAAAAACCTCTCCCTGCTGTGTTTCTGCATTTGCCTCCAAAAGTCGTGGCTTTGTTTAGTCACTACTGCTTTAGATGGGCTCAATGGCTAAACAGCAGGATCATATAGGCATGGACACAGGGCCTAATTGTCCAAATGAAGGCATCACTTAATTGGTCACAGCTAACCCCCAATAGAATGTTTAATTAAACCCAGAACTATTTCCAAAACGTTAACAAATGGATGAAAAATAATGTAATGAGAGGGAATGACATTTTAAGGACACAGAAAGTCCCAGGCACAGTGTGATAATGAGCTGTGGGAAAATAGAAATTTGTTTCCCGTCTGCATTACATATAAATAGAACACTGGATTTAATTGTTGAGATGTGACTTCATAGCATTTTGAAACTGATTTGCTAACCAGATGTGACTTTCTGTAATCTGTCAGCATTTCTCAGAACCCTAAACTGACTGAAATGGTCTGCAAAGATGGCAACTTGCTTTCTCAAAGCGACCTTTTTGGAGACTGATAAGATTAGATTATGATATCTGATTATGACATATTCTATCAGATATTACAGTACGTTGTGGTATGAGGGTGTTTTGTAGAGGGAGCCTGATCCAAAGTCCACTGAAATCAATTGGAAGCTTTCTGTTGACTTCAGCAGGTGCTGAATCAGACTCAGACTGTGCACCAGTGTTTCACTTCACCAATTGCCCTTCTTGCGCTGTTTTGAGAAGATGAGTGAACATAGCCTGAGGTAGGTGGAGCATATATGGATGTCTAGTATTGGTACACTTCTCATCAGGGCCGGCGCTGGGGATTGTGGCGCCCCCCCGCAGCAGAGCGACAATGCCACAGATGAGTGACGTCATCAGGGGAGCGCCATGGCACTGTCCCCTTTTGGTGCCCCTCAAATGCCGGTGCCCCCCTGTAACGCAGGGTCTGCTTACCACCTAGCGCCGGCCCTGCTTCTCATGTTCACATATTCTGCCTCTTTGTCATGAATTGTATACATAAGTTTATATGTCTTTTCTATGAAATTCCTACTGAGAAATCAGTCCTGGAATGTATCTGAAACACTAAATACAAAATTACTATATGTTTATAAAAGTTTCTTTTAAGAGCCAATGAAAACTGCAGCCCACCATCCGTAAATCTATCCTGCTTTTAGGCCCCAATTTAACAAATGCTAGCCCTATTGAAATTATTGTCTATGCATGCTATCAACTGCAGGACTGTGGCCTTAGACTGTAAGTGCTTCCAGTCAGAGGCTGGCCTTTTTCTTCTGAGTATTGTATTGTGACAAGCACAGCTGATGGTTAGTTAATAAAGAAATTAGTAAAAATACTGCTACAGTGCTTTTGTGCTGCCAGAGTGGTGCAAAAGGGCCATAATGCTGTCCTAAAGGCATAAGGAAAAGAGTACACCACCCTCTCTCAGTCTTCCTTGAGTTAGGAGATATGTCAAGGTTGGGAGATGATTTGGGCTGGAACTTTCTAACTTTTTATGTAACACTGTGTGCCTAGCAGAACTTGGGCTCACGTAAGGATCTGGGGCCCTGGTTTTCTTCAGATACAAAAACCACTTGCCTGAAGCAAATGAATCCTTACCAAAAATACTAATTTTTTATTGATTTACTCTGTGACTGTTTTAATTACATATATGTAAAATATAAAGTTTAAAGAAGATTAGAGAGAGGGAGACATGAATATTGGATTTAAGCTGCCATATGTTTCTCTTGCCCAGGCCATGGCCTTAAGCAAATGAGCTGTTGGTTCACCCAAAAGTTATTACAGATGATGATGTGCCAGCTAACTGGCTGAAGAATGTAATAACTTTTCCCAGTGCATTTCACTATACACATAAAGGTCAGACCCTATTAAGTTACGTTTAAGTAGATTATCATTTGTGCAGTAGGGCTGTCCTTCTTTTCTCCTTGTGGAAGGGGTTACCTCCTTAAGGCCTCTCTTTTAGCTTTCCCTCTTCATATCATGTATAGCATCTTCTGTTGGACTCAGGGATTCTGGGGTCAGTCTGACATAGAGCCAACACATATAAAAACCTCACCTCATTGCCTCGGTGTGCTTTGCTCTCTAACAGTGGCTAGAGTACTGGAGACAGATTTCTAATATGGGTATGAGGAGTCCCCTTTTTCACAAACAGTGGAACACTGCAGGCCCGATTCACTTTAATTGATAATCAGCTACAGAAAAGCAGCTCATCTATTTGATAGTACCCAACTGTGAGGATTCATGGCAAGTACGTGATAAAATTGCTTCTACGCATCCTTACTGTATACTGGTGCCTCATGATATCAGATTGCTAGCCCTTGATAGCTTCATGCTTCCATTTCTGGGGTTGTTGAGGCCATTGTGCACACTTGTGGGGTAGAGCAAGGTAACATCTTGGAATTCTTCCTCCCAAAATGACTACAGATCTCTTTCAGTCCTTCTTCAATGGAGCTGCAGTTGGAAGATTACAGTAGAGCTACCAGGTTCAAAAGGGGTAGCTTTGTTAGTCTAGTTCAACAAAACAAACAAGGAGTCCTGTGGCACTTTTAAAGACTAACACATTAATTTTTCAGATGAGATTTCGTGGGCACAGTCATACTTCGTCAGATGCCAGACTTCTTCCCTTCACAAGAGAAGAACTCTGGTATCTGATGAAGTAGGAGGTCACCCACAAAAGCTCATATGAAAAATAAATTTGTTAGTCTTTAAAAGTGCCCTAGGACTCCTAATAGAGTTACCGCTTACTTCTGCTAAAATGAAATGTGGAAGACGTGAGTTTGGAACATTTCAATATGCCATTATTATGGTAAGATATTATAAGGGGGAGTCTGCTCATTGCTATGCAGGGTCATTGGCAGCTACAAACAGATGGCAGGATTTCCCACTAGCAAGCCAGAGATGGTTAGGAAGTGGAGTGGGCCACAGTGCTCTCAGAAGCATCACATCACTTGGGTGGTGAGATCAGCTAACTGGTAAAAATATGTAGCTCGCTAGCCAGCCGATAGAAATTTTGTGGTCAGCAACATGTACCTGTCTAGGGCACGTGCTGTACAGCAGTGAAGTGCACCCAAAAGCTCATCTCCCACTCCATCCTGGGCCATTCTGTCCTGCAAGGATAGTTTTAGGGAAAGTTGTGCAGCCAGCAGTGCTCGTGCTAACTCCATTTCACGTATCTCACTTGGATATGGGTAAAATTTTGCCCGTTATAAATGATGATGAAAGGGCTTTCCTGTGATAACCATTAATAACATATCCATTGAGAAAGTAGATTGAAAAGGCAGCGGGCCATAACTGTTATTTAATTACGCATGCTAAGCACCATATTTGTTCCAAGGTTATTCAAAACCTTTGGGTAATAGGAGGTTCAAGCAATTGAGAAGAGCTGGCTCAACAGAGTCCCCTGAGTGCAGACTTCAAAGTGTGCTGATCCATCCCCCCCATTTATAGACAGCTGCCCAGCTTACCTGGGACTGCCAGTTCAGCAAGACTCAGCAAGGTGTTAGACCAAAAGTGCTGGGACTTGAGCTAAGATGCTTGGCTGAGTCAGGCAGAACTTGGGGAAGCCTTCTGGCTGTCTTTCTCACCCCTTTTTATTTGAAATCCCCAAGAAGCATGACTGTATTTCAGACCATGCGGTATCAGGGAGTTCTGATTTTCATTGGCTTGACAGTTATATAGTGTCTTTCCTCTACAAACAGATGTATGAACAGGGGCTAATTAATTCTCACAACCCTCCTGTGGGGTAGAGGAGTGCTGTTCGTATCCCCATTTTATAGGTGAAGAAACTGAAGCGCAGAAATTAAATGACTGGTTCGAAGCCACAGAAGGATTTGGTATTGGAATTGAGGTTAGATTTCAGGAGACCCTTCTTGTGCTAAATATATGGGAAAAATTGGCTAAGAACAGTTGATCTTTGTAGAATTATGACTCCTATAATACTCTCAAACTTGGTAAGCTCTTAGTGATTAGCTGAGTAAGCAATAGCACAAAGGCATGTGGGAGAGTGCCAGTCTAGGCCAGTTTTTGCTAGTCTTTAAAAAAAATGGCAGAGAAGAAAATATGAACAGTCTTTTTTGTGTGTGTCAGGGCCTCATCCTTTCTCTGCTTTCCCCAGTCTCTTGTTGTGTACATTCTTCCTGTCTACCTGGCAAATTAGCCAAGCTGCCTGCTGAAACATGCTGCAGGAGGTCAACTGCAGATATTGAACAATTTGAATAAGAGTGTAATGGAGTGCCACTTCATTTAACCTGTACTGAATGGTGCATAGGTGAGAGCAGTATAGACCCCAAAGAAGTTATTTTGTAATAATCATAAATTCCTAGTCCTGCATGAAAAAAATTCCTTGAGCTGTATAATTGCGGCCTACGGTTACAATCAAATCTCAGAAAAGGTTATTTTACCTGAATGTATTGCTTAGCAACCAAGAGTCTACCTCCAGAGAATGCTGTTCTGTGGGTTACCAAGTAACTGACTGTGACAATTACCAAACAGCTGGCCCATTAATCTACATACCCTTTAACCTTAGTCAGCTGAAAGATGGGCTGATGACAGCTAACAAACAATAGAAACACACCCTAATATTTTATTTAAGAGCTGAGGGAAACCACAGCTGTATGGATCATTCAGCCAGTTGGATTTAACTGTTTCAACTTGTGTGTCTTGCCTTCAAGAAATTGTAGATGAGAATAAATCATGCAACGTGTTTATAAAAGGTTTGTATTTTTCACCCTCCAACCATTGTATCTAGTGATTAAATCTAATTAATCAAAAAGATATGACCACTTTTTAATACAGGAATGTGTAGCAGTTGATTATAAATAAGTGGATCAAGAATATACAAAATAATGATCTTTCTATATTTTCCACATATGGTTGTCAAGGCACAAATCTAGAAGTGCTACAAAATTTAGTTGTTTGCCAGCCATCTATCAATAGAGTCTTAAACGTCAAGGTGAAAGAAGATACAAGAATGAATAATAAGGAATAAGAAAGTGAAATTAAGACAGAAAAAAATTATGCTGAATATCAGGAAAACTCCCTGATAATGAGATGTATTTCATTATGGACTGGTCTCTCAAGGGAAATGGTGAAACTACAGTCACTTCAGAAATTTAAAAGTAGACTGGACAAAATACTAGAAACACTAGAAAGCATATTGCAGGGACCAATTCTCTGTTGGTAGGACAGTGGAGTAGATGCTTCAGTTTTTTTCCATCTCATGCGAATGACATGTAATTGTAGCATTTTGTTTGATGCTTTGGGTATGATTCACTTAGGCCTTTAGCCTGCAAAGACTTATGCACACACTTAACTTCATAGCTTATCAGTAGCTCCATTCAGTGTAAAATGAAGCATGTGCAAAAGCTATGTAGAATCAGAGCCATATTTGCATACAAGAAAATCAAATACTTAACCTATGAGTGGAAAGGCATTGAGCTCAGTTCCTTCCTGTGCTGAAGTCCTGTTTACTGCGGGCAGGGGCAGTGTATCAGGAAGCCCATTGGATTTCATTTATTTTCTACCAGCCATGCCCCAAATTTGGATTACCTGAGATGTTATATCAGTGGCAGATTAGTATAGTAGGGCTGTGCTCTTCCACAGATGAGCGTGCCCTTTTCCTCCCCTTCAGGTCCTGTAAGCTAGCTGGCACAGAAGCCACTTTTACTAGGTTTACACCAAGAATGGTTTCCCCTCCATACAGAAAATAAATGTTCAGCTGGCAACTTATGTCTGGAATCTTCCTTCTTTACGCTAACTCCCTGGCAGTAACAGAAAATCTGGCCCATGTCATTGTTACTGTGATGACATCATTCACCGTTACACCACACAGTTGGAAGTGATTGCCTGATCTGCAGGTAACTAGAATGGAAAATTGTTTTCTCTTTCATTCAGCAGTTAAAAACCTCTAATCAAATGTACCCCATGCACACCCTCCTCACCATGCTCCATGGACACTTGGGTACTTGGTGATGGAGGTGGTGAATATGTCTGGGTAAACAGTTCCTAGGTGACCATTCCAGGCGGCATGAGCAACCCATGGTTGCCGTAATTTACGCACAGGATTAGATTAGTTCCAGACTAGTGTTTTAGGGTGAAAATTTGTGTTTTGTTTGCTATTTTGACATCGACAGTGTGTTGAGAGGTGTGCAATGAACAGACCATGACACCCAGTCTTTTTTCTAAACATTCAGAATTAATTTATAATCTCTCTCTCTGTTAAATTGTTCCATCCAGTATATATTAGGGCTTGTCTACTTGGGGACACTTAGGAGGTGCAACTTTAAAGTGGATTATTTAAATTGCATTAAATCCTTGTGTAGACACTCTCATTCAGAATTAAATTAGCCTTAATTCAGTTTATCTTCATTCACTTCCAAAGTGAATTTGTATTTGTCAACACTGAATTTCATTTGCCATCATCTTGCCTGTTTGTTTAGCTCTATTACGTCCCTCTGAATTTCCACATAGTCTTTTCTAGTTTTGAGTGTTCTAAGTAATTTTGGGCTACTTCCAAATTCTCCCAGATCATTGTTCACTGTTTCCAGATTTTTATGAAATAGATTAAACTACACTTGTCCTAACATGAAACCTTGGGACATTTAGTTGTTAAGAATTTATTATGATGAAAAATGACTGAGTATCCTTATACTTTGTTTGCTGCGTATTAGCCAGTTTTCTAATCTATTGTGACTCTGCATAGCTACACACAGAACTACAGGGGGGACCCATTACCAGGTTTGCGCGCAGAACCGGTTAATGCGTGGTAGCGAGATGTCCCTCAAAAGCCCCACAGCAACGCACGGGTCCTGTTAACATGCCTTGTGTAAATGGGACCATGAGCATTGCTGCCCCGGAGACAGGCCCCAGGCACCGGCCCAGGCCTCACTCCCCGGCCCCACTTCTGTGCTGGGGTCCGAGCTGGCCTCAGGCACCTGCTGCTGCCAGCCTGGCCCCGGATCCCGGGCCGGGGACGTGGCAGGGAGCAGCAGCCATGGCTGCGGGCAGCCAGACCTATAACGGGGCTGGAAGCGGCCACTGCTGCTGCTGCTCCCTGCCACGTCCCTGGCGGGGGATCCAGGGCCAGGCTGGTGGCAGCAGGCACCTGAGGCTGGCTCGGACCCCAGCACAGAAGTGGGGCCGGGGACATGGCCCATGGCCAGGGAGCAGGGCCTGGCCCGGTGCCCCAGGGAAGGCCTTCCGGTCCCGTTTACACACGGTCCAGTTTATGCGCAGTCGCTGGGGGCTTGTCTTCCAACACCTGCACATAAACCAGTCCCCACTGTACTTTGTAAGAATGTTAAGGTTACAAAAGTTAAGCACTCAAATGTTCGGATATGCCAGAAATAAAGTTGCCTGTATGATCTTAATGCAGCCCCAGTATCTGTATTATGATGGTTATTTTAATTATGAGATCGCACACTTTTTTCCTATAAGACACCCTCTATGCTTCAGTACTGCATGGATGGTTCTCATTGAATGAGCAACTGTTTAATATTTTGTTTTATTCTGATTGCTTAATGAGGCCCTAGGCCTTATTTATTGTACACAAGTCAAATCCTGCTCACAGATTTATTAATTTCTTCACAGGTCTTTCTATAGTGGTCATCATTATAGAATCAGAATGCTTCACAAATATTAGTGGATTTATATTCACAGTTTTCATGTAATGTGAGGTGATATTATTAGTCCCATTTTATAGGTGGGCACAAAGGGTATGTCTACACTTGCAAGTTAGTTTGAATTAAGAAGGCTTAATGTCTACACTAGGCTTTCATTAGTTTGAATTAAGGAATTCCTTAATTCAAACTAATGAAACCCCAGTTTGAATTAGTAAGACCTACCCACTAGTTCAGACTAAACCCTTAGTTCAATCCCTAGTTCAAATTAAAGATGGTGTAGACTAGGGTTAACCCTTAGTTCAAAATTAGTAACTTCGAATTAAGGGCAGTTAGTTCGAATTAACAAAGTGGACTAATTCAACTTAATGTTAAGTCGAATTAGTCCACTTTGTTAATTTGAATTAATAACTTTGAGTTTAGTTTGAACTAAAATCGAACTTATTAGTTCAAATTAACAAATTCAAACTAACTTTTCCTAGTGTAGACATGGCCAGACAGATTAAGCTCAAAAGGATCTGCTAAACTGAGATGCCAAAGAACTGATTTTTCAGAATACTTAGCATGATATAGAATGTTATATGTACAGAGCAGAGCTCCCATTGACTTCACCGGCAGTGGTCGGTACTCAGCACGCCTGCAAATTAGACTCCAGGATTTGAGTTCAGACATCCAGAAAATGAGGATCACACAATTAATGATCACTTCTGAAAAGCCTTGTTTAAGAAACTTGCCTAATTTCAGATAGGAACTCTGTGACAGGTGGGGATATAATCCATTTCTCCAAGACAGCATTTGACTGCTCTAATCATGACACTGTTCCTTCTCTTCCTGCAGTCCTTGTTTTTGAGTACACACATTCTAACTTTGGCAACAAATGAGGCAGGGAGCCTACAGACAATAGCCTCTTCTTTATCATATCAATCTCAATCACTGTCCATCCGGTGCACCAGGAGTGATGCTGGCCCAGGAAAAGGCCCAGGCCCTGTCCCCTGGTCCCAATTTGGGGCCTGGGTCTGATCCAGTCCTGGGGGCCAGATTGGTTTCCTGCCACCGTCAGCCCAGCCTTGGACCCCTGGCCAGGGCCAGGGCCAAGGAAGACTGTCGCCACCATGGGCAGCCAGGCCGTGGACCCCGGCGCTCAGGGCATGAGCCCTCTGTGCCCAGCACCAGTGACACCACTGCTGTGCACTGAATGAGGTAGAGTTTCTGTGGAAAAAATAGCATGTGATCAAGTAATTATGGACTGTATTCTAAGGCAGATACAAGGTTAGCTTAATTCTGGCATTTACTAAGTTTTGAGTGCTTGACTGTGTAACCTTAGTGGGTTTTTTTTAATGTAGTTTTGTGTGCAATATCTTGTGTTTTGAGAAAAGCAAACTGAAAGCACAGGGATTCCACCATGTGATGAGATATTGATACCCATGTCATTCCTCTATAGGCTTGGAGCCTTTAGATTTGCTGCACAGACCTCTGCCACTTGAGCTAAATAGCCGTAGCATCATCCAAGACGTTAGTTGTCATTCTCTGTGAAGGCCAGTCACCAGAGGGAAATGAGACACACGTGTTGCCAGCGGGTTTCACAGGTATTTGCTGACAGCAGGAGATTCAGGATTTTACTGGTAAATTCTATTCCAGGTTCTGAGCGGCCACTGAGAGAATAAGAGAGAGAGTCTCTTTGCTCTCAGTTCCTGTGCCATGTCCCACAACAGTCTACGGTACTTAGGATACTAATTTCAGAGAAAGGGTGGCTCATCCCCAGGACCATCCCTAGGGGAGGTGTGGGGCTCTGGGCGAATCACCCTCTGTGGGGCCCCCCTCTTACCGTCCCCAGCACTGGGGGGCAGGGCTGGTTGGCCCAGGCACCGGCCATCCCATGCGGGACCAGGTGAGCTGGCCAAAAGGGCGGCTCGGTTCAGCACTGCCCGCCCGCTCCCCCCGCCACACGAGCTGCTCTCGGCTCTGTGCTGGACCAGCAGGGAGGGGCAGGAGGCAGCATGGCTGGGGCAGGGGGTAGTGATATGGGCCCCGTGCTGCCTCCCACCCCCTCTCCCCTGCTCCGGCACAGAGCCGAGAGCAGCGTGCGTGCCGGGGAGGGGCGCTGGGTGGACTGGCAGTGCTGTAGCAGGCCGCCACTTTTGGCTGGCTTGCCTGGTCTCCAGCATGGGGGGGAGTGGTGGGGACCCCGCAAAGCCCCCCAAAGCGAGGGGCCCTGGGTGGCTGCCCCGCTTGCCCTACCCTAGGGATGGCCCTGCAGCCCTGGTTTTCAGTGTACTCAGTACAGACAAAAAAAGCAAGGAGTCTTGTGGCACTTAAAGACTAACAGTTTTATTTATTGCATGAGCTTTCATGGAAGAAAATCCCACTTCATCAGATACTTTGAAGAGGGGGAAGTTACAGAACTGGATGAGAATAAATGCAGGGGAGTGTAAGACATGGGATCAGGTCATACTGAGACAGCAAAATTAGGTCGCCCTAGGAGTGGTGCATTGTGGTTAGCCGGCCCACAGTGCACCACAGCAGAAGTACCCCTCTCTCCTGGCCACACCTTTGCTACGGGAAGTGAGCGGCCACACCACCCTTCATACTCTGTGTGGCAACAGGGAGCCGAGGGAGCCTGATGTAGCCCAGCGATATGCCAGCACAGCACTCCACACCCCTCCTGTGTTGTCCAGGATCCTCCGGCTCTGGACTAGGTGCTGCAGGGCAACTGCCACTGCAGGGGCAGAGCGCAGCAGTTGTCAAGATGCAAACACTGAGAAACGGCACATGGAGGAAGGTGATGTCAAATCACGTGCTGTACTAGGAAAGAAATACATAGTCATGATTTAATCCTGCTTTCACATAATCTAATCTAAAAGAACTAGCAGGTTTCTTTCTTTCTTTTTTTCTTTCTTCCTTTCTATGTGCTGTCTCCAAGGGTCTGAATCTTAACAACTGCTTTGATTTGCTGTTACAGTGTGACCTGATCCTACATCTTACACTCCCCTGCATTTATTTTCTACCGTTCTGTAAGCTCCCCCACCTTCAAATCATCTGACAAAGTGGGATTTTCTCCCATGAAATCTCATGCAATAAATAAATTTGTTAATCTTAAACAGTGCCTCAGGACTCTTGTTTGTTTTACAACAATATCAGGGGGGTCGGGCTGAGAGTGGGAGACACACAGGGTTGGGCTGGATAATGGGAGAGACACAGGGTTGGGCTGAGAAGGGCAAGGGGAGAGACAGGCAGGGTTGGGCTGAGAAGGGGAGACACACGGGGTCGGGCTGCAGAAGACAAGGGGGGTCTCACTGAAGAATGGGAGAAAGACATGCTGGAGAAGGGCAAGAGGAGAGAGACGTACAGGGTTGGGCTGGAGAATGGGAGAGATGAGGGGTTAGGCTGAGAAGGGGGAAAGACGCTGGATCAAGTGGGGGGAAGGAGAGAGATGTGGGGTCGGGCTGGAGAAGGAGGAGACCTGCGGTGTCAAGCTGAGAATGGGGGAAACACTGGGTGAGGCTGAGAAGCAGGAGAGATGCCGGGTCTGGCCGAGAATGGGAGAGAAGTCGGGTCAGGCTGAGAATGGGGGGAGATACCGGGTCCGGCTGAGAATGGGGGGAGATGCCGGGTCCAGCTGAGAATGGGGGGGAGATGCTGGGTCTGGCTGAGAATGGGAGAGATGTTGAGTCGGACTGAGAAGCAGGGGAGATGCCAGGCCAGGCTGAAAAGCGGGGAGACATTGGGTCAGGCTGAGAATGAGGTAGATGTCAGATCTGGCTGAGAAGGCGGAAAGATGCCAGATCAGATCCGGGAACATGGGAAGTCTGGATGTGGTGTTCATAGCTAGGAATGTTCCCAGCTGTGTTGTGCCTTCTCTCCATCCCCCATCCCCATGTTTTCTATGGTGAGGAGGCCAATTAAATTGACTTAAGGCAACTCCCAGGCTACATTGCCTTAAGTTGACTTAATAAAGTCGAGTTAATGGCAAAGTCGACTTTATAAGTGGAAGTTACAAAGTTGACTTTAGCAACCAGGCAAGTCAACTTTGCTGGCTTGCAGTGTGGCCCGAGCTTTATTTAAGTTGACTTAAGGTCCCTTAAGTCGACCTAAAGCCACAGTGTACACATGACCACTGTGTCCTGTGCCCAGCAGTGAAACTCAGTCCTCCTGCCACACAGCTGAATTGATGGCTTTGTGGGACATGAAGTGAACCTTGAAATTCAGCCTATGCCCTAGGAAAGCAACCTGCTGCAGCTCATAAGCTAGGATGGTGGCTGTTGCAGCCTCTCATCTCAGCATGAGTTCTGGCCACTGACTAACTGATTTCAGATTCACTGGCCTCTCTCTTGATCCATCCCCAATGCCATGCAGCCTGCTTGAAGCTAGCAAATGCCCTCCCATTGCACCCTCCAGAAGGGTACACAGTTACTGATCTGGAATACGCAGAGGATTGGGTAGGCCCTCCTATGTCAGTGAATTTTATCTCATATGTGCTGCACAGTACCTAGGCACAGCTTGTTGGTACACCTAGCTTTTTATTGCCATAGTTTTGGTGGTTATTAGAGGTGTTGGGAATATTCAATGTTTATTAGACAGGCACTTAGAAAACAAGCAAAGTTATAAGGCATATTTATGAAAAGCAAACAAAAAAATCTGTTATTGACTTTGATGACTGTTGCAGTGTCTTCGTAGTGGCTTATTGCTATTGTGTCAATACAAATGTGGGTCATAACCATAAACCCCCCACCCCACAACATTCTTCCATTGGCAATGTGACAGGCTTGTGAATACACTGAACCTAACAATTCCCCTGGATGGAAACCGTGCCGATTCCGTATACAGCATCTCAGTTACTCCACTGCCAATATAAAATATCCTCTTGTAATTTGAAAGCACATCAATATCTATGGAACCACTATAAGACATATTACAACCTGAATGCTGAACGCGCTTTAGTATATCCCTAGAAGATTGGCACCAAAGATAAATTATCCCTGGGCTGCTGATTGGCTTAGAGAGGCAAATTGGAAAGGATGAGGGTTACATAAATTGCTGTGCTTGTATCATTTTGTCTTTATGGGTGTCTCATCAGAGCTAGCTCAATTGTTCATTCCCTTCCCACTTCACTGTGTTCAGAGTTACTTATATAGTTCATAGGGCATTGGGTGGGCCCTCCTAGGTGAATGGATTTTATCGCATATGTGGTGCACAGTACCCAGGAACAACTAGCGTGGAATATAAGCCACTGTTGGTCTTGACAGCCTATTCCTGTTCCCTACTGTTGCCAAATCAAGCTTGCCCTGTCTCCTTTTATTGCTGGTCAGTCAGCTGGTAAAGCCAGCAGATGGTACAACTGTTCCCTGGGCAATGTTTTGTTGCATTGTACTTCACCATTCTGTAAATGGTTGAATTAGTACTTCATAGTATACCCAGAGCTCTTGCTGGCCATCAGTTTTGCAATTAGGAATTTTCCCTCACAGCAGACTGGCCATGAAGCTTGTGTGTTTCACTTTCTCCTATATAAACAAACAAGGAGTCTTGTGGCACTTCTAAAGACTAACAAATTTATTTATCGCATGAGTTTTCATGGGAGAAAATCTCATTCCTGTGAAAGATCATGTGATAAAAAAGTTTTTAGTCTTTAAAAGTACCACAAGACTCTTTGTTTGTTTTGCTAAGCTAGACTGACATGGTTACCCCTTTAGGACTTTCCCCAAGAGTGTGTGGTAGGTGTCATGTGGGTTTATTTTAGCATTATGCTGAGGTTGTAACATGTTAATGGTCTGCCTTTTGTAACATTCACATTTATTGGGCCATAGTTTTCACTTTGTGTTAGTTTCCATTTTAAGAAGAAGTCAGTTATGATTGCCAGAGCCAGTTATGGTTTAGTGTTTCATGCTGGCCTTTAGCCTAACATGAATAGGGAATAAGTGGGTCGTGTTGTGCATTAAAATATGAAGACTAGTTTTACCATCTTACACAAACCTTTAAAGCACCCACTCACTGGAGTCCACTTCTTTCCACAGTAAAAGGTACTAGCTGGAAATTTAATTTTAATCTTAGCAGGCTGTTATGTTGAAGGGGACAACACTGGGTGTGATTTACTGCTGAGAATTTTAACTTATTGGATAATATTATTTCCTAATATTTAACCAAATGTAACTGTGTGGAGTCTTTATTAGAGATTCTAGAGTGACTAAGTCAATATTTACAGAGACATCAGCATTCCTTTAGTATAGGACTTTTATGTTGTCCTTCAAAGAAGTGTATAGTATTTAATCAGTGTATGTTATCCATGTTGAAAATACAGGAAAATAGATTACAAGAAGTAGCTGCTAAATTTTCCAGATTAATTCTGGGAACACAGGTTTTGAGATGATAAAATCCCTTTTGAATCACATCAGTGGGAATAATTGAGTGAGAAATGAGTGGCTGCAACGTGTATGTGAAAGATGCTTAGAGTCTTGCTAACATTTGGTGGCATTTCAAAGCTTCAACTAATTTGAAGAATGAAGCTCTGAAGTGGAAAAAGTGCTTTGCAGCAGACCTAATTCATGTATTTGTGCAAAATGCATTCAGTTCAGGTATGATTAATTTTTATGTGATTCAACAAGAAAATTCTGGTAGATGAAATCTTGCTAAGGTGGGTGAAGTTACATTTGCATATATGCATTTTTATTGTACATGCAACTGTCGTGTTTGCATCCACATTGTCCAATTGCATGTATAAATATCTATTTGCATAACAATAAAATCATATTATGAGCACAGGAGATACCTTGTCTTCTTGGGTATGTGAGGTCTGTTCAAAGCTTACATAATCTAAAGATATTGTATGTTTTGTAACAGGAAGGTAGAAAAAGGTAGTTATGTAGTAAATCTTTGGAAACATTGCATCCAGAGATTGGTACAAGAATTAGGGTTGGGTTTTTATCCTGTGAAAATTTTCATGCACCAAAGAGCGATGAAAGTCAAAAATCTCAAATTTTTCACAAATGGAAAATCTGAAGGAAAAAAATTCAATTTGGATCAGTTGAAATGCTTTGTTTTGATAGTTTGAAACATTTTGATGTTGACCATTTCTTTATAATCAGTTTAAATTTCAAAACTAAAAACTATTTAAAACTGGAAACCAGACTTTTTCACTGTGATGACAATATGAAACATTTTTACAATTTCAAAACTTTTAAAGAAATATTTTTGAGTTGAAAAATGTGTCAAAATTGACCCTACCCTGAGAAAATACTCAATTTTGATTAATCAGCATTTTTGATATTAAAAAAACTTTGCTTGAAAAACTCCTGACAAGCTCCAATGAGAATCCAGAAGGATCCAGTGATGATTAGACATATCACACTCTAGTGATAAGATATATGCATCCAGAAAATTAATTTTTCTATTCAGGGATTTAGAGGAAAGTCATAAATATGGTGGTTCACATTGACTTTACACATCTAAGAGGACAGTTTTACCATCAATATGTAATTAGTTGAGGTTGATATCCAGTTTTCAGGGTGCTATAACTTGTGACATGTTTTGATAGGTCTGTTGATTCCCAGAACTCCTTGACTTTATCATCCTTTCTAAGTGAATATCTTGTCTTTCAGATCTTCTGTTGAAGTTCACTTATCCTAATCTCAATGGCTATGTCTACATTGTAAAAGCTAAGTCGACTTTATTAAGTCGACTTAATAAAGTCTTCTTAAAGTTGACTTCAAGTAGACCTTATTAAGTCGATTTAGTGAGTCCACACTACATTAAGTCGACTTTAAATGGGTGCCCTGGCTTAAGTCGACTTTATAAAGTTGACTTAATGGCCCCACTGCACTAAGTCGACTTTATTAAGTTGACTTAGTGAGTCCACATTGCCTTAAGTCAACTTAATAAAGTCGACTTAATGGTAAAGTTGACTTTATAAGTGGACCTTATAAAGTTGACTTTACTAGACCCTAAAGTCGACTTTATTGCCCTGCAGTGTAGGCAGGGAGGGCTCTGTTTTAGTCAACTTAAGGGCCCTTAAGTCGACTTAAACACATAGTGTAGACGTACCCAATTTAAGTAACCTCATTGACTCTGGGAGTTGCACACCATTTCCAAATGCCCCTCAGAAGTGCTTGTTTACATTCTGATGAAAGTGCTTAATGCATTTCAATAGAAGGGACTACATGCTAACAGACCTGGCACTCTGCTTTTTGAGCACAAAATAATCGAGACTTGAGTGGTAACAGGATAACAATTTTTAAAGGAGTTGGATCTATAAAAATTAAACCACATTTCATTCAGATTCATTAATGGCTTGCACACTCAGTTAGAGAATATGACCTGCAAACAAAATGTATTTTTACTGCAGTATATGCAAGAGATTTGAAGAGGCATTTTTTATTTCTACAGGATTCAGTTCAGGCTGTGGCTAAACCCACCTGATGGCAAATGTATTTGTATATTTTAAATGTTTCCCTAAATTGTCCACAGTCACTTACAAGACTTGGAAGAGACAAACTATGTTAAAGTCAACTGAGAAAGCAGCATATTAAGGGCTTTTTTCCCCTCCAGAATATACATAAGCACAATTTCTTTTGGGCCAGATTTTCAGTTATGCTGGTGTAAAATATGGAATTTACATTTCAATCTGTGTTACACAGGTTGTATCTGAGAGCAGATTTTGATCAAGGGCCAGTTTTTCTAAATGTGGGAACCTAACCTATTTTTGCAAAATGTGTATACCCTCTGTGATACCTGAGAATCCCATATTTGCATGCTCAAATTATATCTAAGTACCTATTTACATGCACAGTTCTCTTGCATGAATACAAGGCTCTTCTCTGCAATAAATACACATGTAGTGATTTGAGATAATTATGTTGAAATGAACAATAAAGGACAATGTTCAGATTCAACTGGGCAGTCTTGAGAACTGATGGTGTCTGGGTGGGTAAACCTATACTCCTGCTATGTGGACTAAAGGTCTTTTCCTCTCCAGGTGTGCGAACTGGAGGCAGATGGTCAATCAGAAGCAGAGACTCTCCCGCTTGATATGTCACAGCTGCAGTCTTCACATAAAACTCCAATGTACGTTGCGACTCTCTGCAGCTGTAGCACAAGAACTCACCAAAAGCAATTATGTTTTCACTTGATTTGTGACAAAATGGCTGAAGAAAAAGAAAACGTTTTTCCTGCATTACCCCTGAGCTTTCAGTAAGCTACACCAGAGTAACTCTGACTTGCTTGCCTCAACTTGAAATGTCAGGCATGACGGAAACCAAGAGATCAGAGTGTACTTTCTTCATCTTCCAAAACAACAAACTGCCCACCTTAAGTCTGGAAAAAGGGAAATCAAATCAAATCATAAGTCTGGAAGGGACCTCATGAGATCATCGAGTCCAACCTCCTGGGAACTGAACCCAGGACCTTCTGCTCAGAGAGAAAGGTAGTAAGTGCTGATGGGAAACTGGAAACCCCAAATTAGCTTTTAACAAAATCTCATGGAAGCCAAAGGAATATCTGTCATTTAAACCAAGGGATAAAGTCCTCTTTCTTTCATCCATCAGGCCACAAATGATCTACAAAGCTGGACTTTCTTGTATAAAATCAAGGCAGACCTCTTCTGAGGGTAGTGAGGAGAAATGTTACCTTTCCTGTCTGTCCTCAGAGTCTAATTCAGTAAGAAGATACTTCCTTAAGGAGCTTTTTTAAATGAAGAGGAGAAAAATCACCTAATTACATTTGGTCTCACTTAAAACAAACAAAAAAACAAAACCCCCTATCCCTGTAGCCAAGCCCTCATTCAGCCCTTACTTGGAATCAGATTCTTCTGCCTGCTCTTTAGAGAGGTTAAAAAAGGGCAAAGAGCTTTGAAAGGGTCAGCTTTGAGGGGGCAGATGGCAAGGTCTGGGTAAAGAGTGGAATTTCACTGGCCTGGGGACTCAAGCAGCTGGAGGCAGAGATAGGAAAGGGGCTGACGGGCAAAATCAAGGAAGGGGGAGGTAGGGGCCTGGGTTTTGCCCAGGATGAGGTGCTGCTGGCTGGTGGAAGAAGGCAAAACTTCAGAACAAGAGGGGCAGAGGGGTAGTGTATCTCAGCACCCACTTCCTGGACCTCAGTTCTCAAAGACATTGATGCCCCCTCCTCCCCCCCGTACTGCTGGATGCAGCAGCACCTTTCTATGTGATATAAGATGCTGAGGTGCTGCAGGAGACTTGATTCAGTGAAATATTTCATGTTTGCTACCTCAAACTGTATGTCATGCATTTTGAGTATTTAAAAGCATCCCTTACCACCTTAGATGTCTATGTAAAATCTTGTAACAGTTCACAAATTTGTCTTATCTACTGCTGATTCCCTGGATTGCACTCCCTTCTTTCTAATCTATCTGAAATATAGTTTTTTGCTCCTTTTAAAATGTTTTTATTACTCTTAACACTTCATCATTTACCTATGCTATTCTGGTATTTGTTGACATAGCAAATACTTATCAAAATATGTAGAAATAAGTAGTTGGAAGCAGTTTTAGCAACAATACTTGTGTTTCTAGTATAGCACTGCACTTGCTGTGATTTTTAAATTTGGAATTTTTAATTCTAACTTATTTTTATAGCACAACTTTACTCTGTTGGATCAAGTGACTTCCAGTCTTACTGATCTCCTGGTCTGGTTTCAAAACTTTATTTGCATTTAATCCACCAATGAGGATTGCCTTTTGCAACCGTTATTTTGCCTCTGAATCCAGCCCTTAGTCCTTTTTAGTATATCATTACTTAAGTGTAGAACTTGATTCTTATTAAAGAAGGACAGCATACTATCTCATATTACATCCTTCTCAGGGGCAAAAATCTTTAGGATGCCCCAGTGGGTTAGTCCATCTACCCTGGTATCCTGTATTCCCACAGTGGCCAGTGCCAAGTGCTTCAGAGAAAATGAACTGAATAGGTGATCATTGAGTAATCCACCCCTGTTAACCACTTCCAGCATCTGCCAGTCAGAAGTTTAGTGACATCCAAAGTACAGGGTTGCACCCTTGATTATCTTGGCTACTAGTCAATGATGGATCCATCGTGAGGAACTTACATAGTTCTTATTTGAACCCAATTAGAGTTTTGGCCTTCACAACATAATGAACACACATCTACAGCCCCAAAATAGCTTCACAACCCCAAGAATTAAAAAAATCAGGAATTATAGGCTTCAAGTCATGAAATTATAAAATAAGAAATACATGAGACTGGGTTCTTTATATGTGCCGCTTTCTTCCTGAGCCTGGAGGCTGCCGTTGGCTTGGTTCCACAAAAGTAGGAGCCTAAATACCTGAATGAATCACGGTCTATCCTCATACTTTTCCTGTCACCTCTCCCAAATATTGGCACACAGTAATAGCAGGATGCAAAATATACAAATAGAATAGAATAGGTCATACTGGTGGGAGAGTGGCACCGTATGTGAAAGAACGTATACAGCCAAATGAAGTAAAAATCATAAATGAACAAAATGATACCATAGAGTCTAGGGATGGTAATTCCTTGAATAATTAGTGTGTAGCAGTTGGGATATATTACCAGTCACTTGACCAGGATGAGGATAGTACTGTGAAATACTCGGGGAGATTAGAAGGCAACTAAGTAGTGAAAGTAAATTTGAGTCAGCCTCATGTTGACTGGAGACATGTCACCTCAGTAGGGAATGTAGTGATAAAGGCCGGACACCTTAAATGACACTGTCTTGGGGCAGCTACTCCACAAACTCACAAGATGAAAAGCAATTCTTGATTTACTTCTAAGTGGAGTACAGACTTTGGTCCAAGAAGTAACTATAGCTGAACGACTTGATACTAGTGACCATAACATAATAAAATTTAACGCTCTTGTGTGTGCATGTATGTATGCACGGGGGGAATGGCACCAAAGTAGCCCACCACAGCAGCATTTAATTTCAGAAAGGGAACTATACAAAAAGGAACAAGCTAGTTAAACAGAAATTAAAAGTTCTTCTTTGAGTGATTGCTCATATCAATTGCTCTTTAGGTGTGTGCACGCTGCATGCACAAGCAGCCAGAAACTTTTCCCCTAGAGTCCCCCAGGGTTAGCTACGGAGCCCCCTGGAGTCATGCCTCCATAGTGCGCTATATAAAGGGCTCCACAAACCCTTAACAGTAAAGTTGACTTTACTGGACCCTAAAGTCGACTTTATTGCCCTGCAGTGTAGACAGGGCTCTGTTTAAGTCGACTTAAGGCCCCTTAAGTCAACTTAAACACATAGTGTAGACGTACCCAAATAGAGTAAAATGGTCTAATTAATAAATAGCATATAGAATAATATTAATACGACAGAAGCCACTTAACCAGGGCAGCTCAGAGAGAAGATACTGTTTTAAAAATTAGTGCCCAAAAGCTTAAAATAACACTCTGATCTTGATATTGTTGCATGACTCAATCATATTTATTTGATCTTCTTTTCTTCTCCCTCTATCTTGATTTGATAATTTCTGTATTAAAAGATGGGAGCTCAGAATTTCACATGCATTTAACATTGGCATAAGCACCACTTATCCACTTGGCACTGGCTGGAGGTGTCCCCGTGAAGCAGAAATTATGCTTTCTTCCTTAAGCAGAATTTATTCCGGATTGCTGCTGTTAGACTAACGTGGCTCCTTGGGATGTCCTAGTTCAGCAGGCACACTGGTCAAGCAAGTCTTGGTAAAATAGCCAGTGTGATAAAATTGAAATCTGGTAATATTAGATGGTAAAGAAAATGATACAGTGGAAGTATGACAGCAGGGAGGGAGCTTAGAGGCTCCTGCGAAAAGGAAGATTCTCTGAGACAGGGCTTAAAGTTATTTTCATTTGAAAAGCTGTCTGGAGCTCTCATCTCATAATGCTATGACATTTATTTGGTTTTCAATATAATATCATAAGAACACATCTGTGAATCTGAGTGTGACCTTATATATTCTCCAGGTGCCACATTTATTGTTGTTGAAATATCTAAAGCTGCACAGGTGCCACATGGAAAAAGCTGTAAAAATACATTGTTTGTGGGCAGTTCTGCTAACAGATAGTTGCTTTTATAGTTGTCATGTGTTCTTAATAGTAGAGACATTTGCATGTATACAGAATGTTTAATTCCCGATGGGTTCATCTGCTTCTGCAGTTTACTCTTGACCTGACGCCTTCACCTTTGTTAAAGTCATTTAGTTGCAGTGGAGATAACGATATGATGATTCTCTATTTGTGACATTAATAAGGTCAGCTGGATGAACTGTTGAGAAATAAAGCTTCCGCATGGAGCCACATTCGTAATGTAAAAGAATGGGAGATGATGTTCTTTTTATATTAATTCTTCATTCTTTCACTTTCGTGCAGTAAAATGACATTTTCAAAGGGGGAGTCATGTTAGTCTAGTTCAGCAAAACAAACAAGAAGTCTGGTGGCACTTTTGAAGACTGACAAATGTATTTATCACATGAGTATTTGTGGGGAAAAATCCTACTTCGGCAGATGCTTTGACACTGAAAATATAAGTGTTGCATGTCAGCTCCAAACCTCCATGGGTATGTCCACACGAGTCTTTTATTTCAAAACAACACTGGTTGTTTCAAAATAAAAAACTGAATGTCCACACGATGTTTTCTTATTTCGAAATGACAGGCTCTGTCATTTCGAAATAAGAACCGTCATTTCAAAACAGCTTAAACCCCATTCATTTCAAAATGGCTGTTATGTCAAAATGGTTATTTTGAAATAAGGCCGTTTGGACATGTTGTTTCGAAACAACACCGTTGTTTCGAAACAGCATGCCCAAACGGCCTTATTTCAAAATAACCATTTCGAAATAACAGCTGTTTCAAAAGCAGGCTTTCCCTTAATTCGAATTAACATTTTCTTAATTTGAAATAACTTATTTTGAAATAATGATGTATGTGTGGACATAGCCCATGTCTATGTATTTTAATATAATTACATGATCATACACTATGTCTCAAATAAAACAACAGCATGTATGTGAATTACATCATCAGGAACCATTGAGCTAGAAACTACCACAAGGCCCTGGGCACTTTAGGAGGTGGGCAGGAGAGAACCATTCTCTTGTAAAGATTAGTTGCTGAGCAGGAGCACAGAACAGGACCTCTGGCTGTGCAATTTAGTAAGTGTGCAGCAATGCCCCTCTCAGCTCCTTAAAAGGGCCACAAAAACCCATATTGCTCTGTTTTGTTGTAGTTTTTTTAACAGGAGCAGCAGCAAAAGGAGGTCATAAAAGCTAGATTGAAAAGGTGGGATGGAGGGGATCTGCTCAAACTCCTTAGGAACTAGATTCCATTTGATTTTTCAGTATTCAGCTACACTAACATGCATACATATGCAGGAAAGCTTTCTTTAGATCCAGGTCTTACTGCTCAGTGAAAAAAATCCCAATGCAGCAACTGTGTATACAGTGTTATGGAGCATAACTTGATCAAGTTAAAAATAGATTTCCTTAGAAGAAGCAAAAGCACTTTTCCCCAGTGAGGACTATTTCCAAGGCAGATTGCAACCTTCAGTCCCATGCGACCTTTATGGTGTCTGAGCTGCTCAAAGACAATCATGGATTGAGTCTAATAAAACCCCTGGGAGCAGTGCTCAAGTCTTTAAAAAAAAAAAAAAAGTACACATTTTACAAATGAAAACAGCACATGAAATATGAATGTAGAAAAATGAACATATTAAAAAACAATAAAGCTGCATGAACAAACAGTATCAAGAATTAATCTGATGCACAAGAGCGATTGGCCCTAAGGACTGTGAGGTGGGGAAGAAGGAGCAAGAAGACAATACACTTTGGAATATTGGATAGTTTGCCCAACTAGCGAAAGAGACACCTATGTGATCTGGTGTTTACTCCATAGATACTGTCACTATTAAAAGACACTTACTAAAATATAGTTTCTTAAAAACTGGATGGAGAGGGAGGGCCAATGGGTAAGCAGAGACGGGAGAGTAAACAGAGGAGCAGGGAGGGAGCCAGAAGGTTGAGAGACAGAATTTGGATGTGAGAAAATGGTGCAGGGGCTAGATGGAGGGTGCTGGGGGTTTGAGGTTGAAAGTTTGTGATGTAGCAGGCTCTTCTTTTTGCAGCTGCCCATCTGTACAAATTGCCTGGGGTAGAGGGAAGACATGGTTCTGCCTTCCCTCCATTTTCTTTAAATAATTCTCCCAGTGCCCTTACCCAAAGGCAAGGCATAAAGTGGCATTTCCTTTTTTTCTAAACAAATAAAGGTTTCCAACCATTGATAAAAGATCAAATGACCGATCTCACCAGATTATGAGCTAGCACATTTCTATCAGCTGGATGCTTTCATCAGCAAATAAAAACTGGGCTAACTGAGAAGATGTGCAGCCTCAAACAGGATAGTCACCAGGCACTCTCATACTGTATGCCGGTAGGCGTGGCATAGGAACCTTAATAAAACAGTCACTGTTTATTGTTCCCCAGAGGCAGCCTTAGGCAATAACGGGCCCTAGGCAAGGGCCCTTTATGGGGCCCCAGGCCCTGACTGCCACCCTAACCACCCCCCCTACAGTCCCAACTCCCGGAGGAGGGCAGGGAGCCATGGACCTCCCGGGCCAGAGGTTGCGCCACCCGCCTGCCTGCCCAGCCTCTCTGTGCTGGAGGTGCAGCAGTGCTCCCCGCATACACCAGCCAGCCATGTCTCGCCAGGGGGAGGAGAGCGGCTGGCGGGGCACTGCGGCTTCCAGAGAGTGGGGCCCCCGAAGCAGCCTGCTCCGAAGAGTTCAGGCTGCTTCACCCCCAACCAGCCCAGGCGTGAATAGAGGCTGCCTCGCCCCCAAGCCCTGGGGTGGCCAGGGGCGAAGTGGTCCGAACTCTTCGGAGCGGGCTGCTCCAGGGGGCCCCGCTGCTGGCAAGCTGCAGTACTGCGCTGGCCCCTCTCCCTGGGGCGGCGTGGCCAGCTGGGTGTATGTGGGGAGCGCTGCTCTGCCCCCGCTACAGAGGTGACTATTTGGACGCCGGGAGGTGGGTGGGCGCTAACACCTCTCCCCCAGCTTAAGGGGAGGTGGCCCTAGGCCCAGGGCCAACTGACTTCAGGGGCCAACTAATGAAGAACAGGGACAGGTGTGGGGGTCAAAGGTTCAAAACTAGATGGTCACAGGGGGACACCGAGCAGAGAACCCCAGACAGCTCCCAGAAGGTCTCGAGGGAGCCAGCGGACGCCGCCCAGAGGAACTCTGCCTGGAGGCATGAGTGGACGAGGGACCGGAAATAGGCCCCACAGTCGCAGGCCCCTCCCTCAGCCAACCTCCTCTCCCTGCTCTTGTAGATGGCCTGTTTTGCGTAGGCCAGGAGGAGGTTGGCCAGGAGGTCCTGTGACTTCGTGGGGCCACGGATGGGAAGTGAACATAGGAATATGTGTGGGGAGAAGTGCAGCCAGAACCACAATAAGAGGTTCTGGAGGAGCTGGAAAAGGGGCTGCAACCTGGCACACTCTAGATATGCGCGCACCAGGGTGTCTCTCTCACCACAAAAGGGGCAAGTGTCCGGGTTGGGGTGAACCGCGCCAAGTACACGCCCGTGCTCATGGCTCCATGCAGGAGCCACCAACTGATATCTCCCTGCTACAGAGATGCTGGCCAGGCAGGGCAGGCGGTGCAGCTGCTGGCCTTGGCAGTCTGCGGCCCCACACTCCCCCACCACTCTATGGCGTGAACGCTGGGGTAAGCGAAGCAGGCGACCGCTATGGGGTCCCCTTAACCACTTGGGGCCTTAGGTGATTACCCCTAAAGCCACCTCTGCTGTTTCCAAGTCTTTCCAGCACTAAGCAACACAGTAGCTAATGCACACTCCTGCTTGCTGAAGTGCACGTTCTGTTAAAAAAAAAACAAGGCTTTTTGATTATTGGCCTGAAACAAGGCTGTACAAAACACTTTATTGGACCATGCATACATCACAGCAAATTGGAATAAGACTCTAGGAAAGCAGTGTCTTTCGAGAGTTAGGTCTGTGTGCTTCTCTCCCGCTCCAATGCACTACCATGCACAAGTCAATGTAAATAGACCCCATTAATGAATTAAGTCTGGTGCCCCCTCTGTTAGAACAGGTGCTCCCAGTTTGTCCAATTAAAAGAGAAGGGCAGCCCCTGCAGACTGGCAGTGAATCAGAGCAGAATGGGATAGTGAGAAGGGGCAGATGGGAGCTGCTTGGGATGAGCCTGGAGGAAAGTAACAGGTGCTTTCCCAGAAGAAGGCTGAAAGTAAGGAGAGAAATGTGTCTTTTTTTTGCTGTTTTATTTCCCTGAACCCTGGGCTAGGGCTGGCTGAAAGTAGGAACAGTAGAAGGAATTGCTTGCTGTCTCTAAGCTGGGAGATTTATTTGATGACTTCTTTTAGCTGGAGAGTTAGACTGAGGGGAGGGGATGAAGATGAGGAATACACCCCTGAGAGTAAAAGACCTACTAGAGAGGCTGTGGGGGCTTTGTTCTGGGAACAGTGGAGTTATACTCTGGCTGGTGTGGCTGTTTGATGGAAAAGGACTGAGGAAAACCCTACGCAGGGTGGAGGATAGGGGAATGTGGTGTGGAAGGGCCCCCAGCAGAGAAGCTAGTGTGGATTATGTGGGGAAGACTAGAGCTTTAAGGACTATGTATACTAGATGTGAGGAAACAACAGTCAATTGGGACTCTGGGTGGGGATTATTTGAACTATGTTTTGGTGCTAAATCTTATTGCTAGATTAGAGGGTAAGGTTTCATGGAGTTACTGAAAGGGGAAACTGAAGCACACACATGTCCTGCTGCAGCCTATCCCAGGAAGGCCCTCCTGGGTGCGGCCACCCCATGAAAAGGTTTGGATTCAAGAGTCTATTCTGGCTGTGAGATCTGTAGTGGATATACAGCATTCACTGCTCATACTACTTCAGTCTTCAGGTGATTTGAGGAAATGTTTTTTGCCTGTGATGTTGGTACTTAGCCAATTTTTTACCAGGAAGAACCACTCCACATATCTGTAAACAAGGCAAGGAACATAAATGGTAGCCCTCTGTTAAAAAGGAAGATCAAGCAATGAGACACATGCTTTCTCCCTCTACCCCATCAATCCCAGTTTTAGGTAAAACTCAGTAAGGCTGTGGTGGTACTTACTTACAAAGGTCAAGGTCCTCTATAAATGACCACCCAACTGGAGGTTCCTTTTGAAGCCTCATTGTGTTTTCGCAGCCACGTGCTGATCACTAAGAATTCTGCTTAGGTAACTAACCAGATATAACTCCAAACTGCCTGTCATATTCTTTCCTCATGTTTCCTTTGATTCCCAAGCTTGTCTGACTTGAAAAATATCTAAGATGAAATTCTTTTGTGTAGCATCAAAGGCAAACAGCCATAGCAATTCTTGGCTTGGGAGACTGGAACTCAAAGTTGATTCTGATGGAGGGAGAAACTTCAATTCAAAGTAAAATTGATAGAAATAATATGGGGATGTTTGAAAGTGGTCTTCACATGCAGTAAAATTAATTCATAGCCATGAAGCAGTATGGGTCAAATGTTTCAAACATGGGTGCCTAAAGTAAGGCATCTAAATCACTGTTTGGCAAATTGCTCTTGAGTTTCTTCCTAATCACTCCATTAACGATTTGTTAATGATGGTCCTCAAGAAAATCAATGGGACATCAAATCCAACCAATATGCAAATTAGATTGTGTGAAAGCAGGACTTAATTTGACTATGGATTTTCTTCAGATTATAACAGGTAATTTGACTTTACCTTCCATGTGCTGTTTCCTACAGTCTGAATCCTTACAAATGCTCTGACTGGCTGTAGCAGTATGACCTGATCCCATGTCTTGCATTCCCCTGCATTTATTTTCATCCTGCTCTGTAAGTCCCTCTGAATATCAGCTCACTTGTCCTGCTATAATCCCCTAAATCCTTCACTTAGATATCCAGGTTTGAAAACTTTGGCTTTGACCTTTGTTCATATGCCAGCATCAGGATTCTAAGGCATAACATGCAACTTGATTGGCTTATGTCATATGTGAGATTTCTTTCTTTATTAAAGACATGAAAAAGAGCTGCTTTGATGTTTTAAAAATATTTAATGAGAAATCTTATAACAAGAAACCAAAATTCATACAAGAAGGGAAGGATAGCTAAGGTAACTCATTTCAGTGTAATGTTGTCAAAGGATTTTAGAAACTACAGTGAAAGGGAAAAGGTAAAATAAACAAAAATGATTGTCCTTTTAAATGAATGCCAGCTTCAGAAGAGAAGTATGAATACAAGAAATCTTCCAAGGAGGAAAAGGGTCTGCAGTTCAACTTCTGTGTCCCTGATTTTGTATTTACTGGTGTATGTTTATTACTCCAGTCTCTTTACCATAAAGGACCAGATCACTGGCAGTTGTAGATTGACATAATTGATTTTCATTAGGTGAGAGCTGATTCAGTGTCTTCAATCTTGTCCTTTTCCAGACACCTACTGATATTAGCAATCTCTAGCATCACTACATGCCTCCTATATAATTTATTCATGTTTACTACCCTGAATTTTCTGTATTGGATGATGTTTCACTTTAGGATTGTTACCTGGCTTTCTGTGATCCTGGGACGCAGCCATGGTGGGTCTGGGTGGGCCAGGGCAGAACCACTTGGAGATGAAGGTTGCCTATGTAACCAAAATCTATGTCTTTAGGAATTTGGCATAGCCAATATACATCTGATAGACCAATTTGGAGGACAAGTGTTCTTAGTCCTCCAAATTGGTCTATCAGATCTATATTGGCTATCCCAAATTCCTAAAGACACAGATTTTGGTTACATAGGCAACCTTGACTACAGGTATGTTAGTTAAGTAGGACTTTCTCCCTAAAAACATGCAGTCAAGGATTACTCAGATTGAGATTTCATAACAGTTCTTTTATTGCTAACCACATACAGCAAGTGGTGGATAAGAATACAAATAAATACAATGTGGAATAGATGGTAAAATAGATCAACTCATTTCTATAATGACTATAAGCAGTATTGCTGCTAGGATTTCCTATCCTTAAGATACAATTGTAAAAGTTATACTTACACTCGAAGTGAAGACAAGTTGAAGTGCTAAACTAACAATTCTAAAACTAGTCAGCTAAAATAAAGAAACCTAGCTGAAAGAAGTCAGGCAAAGCATTGCTGTAGGCCTGTGCAGTTTCCTCTTGCATTGTGTGAATTCAACGGCTGGAAACTGGAAGCTTCAACCCCTCTGCAAATTTTGGGGCTTTAAATACCCTTTTTGCACAATATGGGGGGTGGAGGGTGGTTTTTTTTTTTTTTTATACCCTTCCAAAAATAAATTGAATTATCTCATTCTTCCTGGCCCAAATATGGGTGTTTTCCAGAAATTTGCTGGGGGTACTCTCAGATTATTGGTTCAGGGGCCTATTAACATCTATTTTCTAACATATTCTCCCATTTTCTTGTTTACCAGCTTGTGGGTTTTGTGGTGGGTTTGCAGAGATGTTTTTCACCTATTTGTCTGCAAAGTATGATAAAAAAACAACTTGCCAAATTCTGCATGGCCTATGCTCACCTAGTTAGCTTTTTCCTATTGCATAGACAAATGCAGACCTTGGTTTACAAAGTTTACAGGATCTCATACTATTGCGTAGCAAACTTACTTACAGTCTTTGCAAACTGAGTCACACCTTTTGCAAAGATCTGCAGGATACATGCGTTTTGGCTTTTGGAAAGAACTAGTACCAAGTTTTTTACTTGTAATAAGTGAAATACTATAAAACTATGGTTTCTTAGACTTATGTAAAGAAAGAGAGATTTGTATAAAATGGGTAGAGAATAATATATGCATGCAAGCTCAATATAGGTATAGCCAAAGGCAACACCTACCACAGTGCCCAGCAGTGGCATGAAGTTTGCTGCTGTGACTGCAGGGCCGGCTGCTGGCTGGCCCTGCAGCTGTGTCAGTGAAGTTCACATTGCTGGGGGGTGCTGCAGTGGGCAGGCCTCCTCTAACTGCCTCTCCCCTTCCTCGCACAACTCCATGTCTAAGTAAAAAGTGGAGCTGGAGTGCTGGCGCTGTGCCTTCATTTGCTACCTAGGAAATGTGGCTTCTCTCTTGGTTGCCCCCCCCCCCCCCCCCAGAAGCCCGGCCCGAAAACCGGAGGTGCTTCAAAGTATCTGATGAAGTAGGATTTTCTTCCACAAAACCAAATGTGATAAATACATTTGTTAGTCTTTAAGTGCCACAGGACTCCTTGCTAGACTAACACAGCTACCCCTTTGGAACTGATCTGTGGCTGGATTTCTAGCCACTATGACAATACAAGTAATCTCCCATTCTGGAGAGAAGACACGTTTCCCTTCCATGACAGGAAGGTCTTAGGGCGAGACCATCAGGGGTATGCATGAAGCAAATACTTTGACTCTGTGTATAGGGCTAGTATAAACCAATTTTCTTTTCTTCTCCCAATCCTGTCTAGCTATTCAAAGCAAGAAATAAGTGAAGTATCTGAGAAGTACACCTAAGATCAGAAGGCACTTGGAACGTTCAAGGTGAGCATTAACCATTGATTTCTCAAGAGAACATCTGACAGCATGGAAAGACAAAGTAGATACCCCATTATACAGCTTAACAGAGAAGCCACAAGTAAATCTTGGAGGGAGTATACTTGTCTACCAGTAGGATACTAGATGATTTGTACTTCATGATTTTTCTCTAATAGCCACTTCCCTTCTGATTATGGATGTGTCTAAGGAGTTTTCTTACATCACCATCAACTACTTCTTTTGAAGGAAGAAAGTTTCCTGATTCTTACATTTTTCCCCCCTCCTTTATGTATAGATTTTGGTTAAAGTCCAGTTTCTCTTTGTCAATAGGTAATACTAAGTGTTCTCTACTCTTATATAAGTGCTGGATGTAAATTAGAGAATAACTACTAGAAGAGTTAAGTGGCCCATATGTCTGACTAAAGGAAGGCTATTATTTTTATTTTTTGTGATATACTGTATTAATTTTTCCACTACAAAGCCCCTAAAATTAATAATTATTCCCTGAGTAGTTATGGGTAAACTTTCTTCATTAGAAAGACTTGGTTTTCATTCATGCCTAACTTCCATTCTCCTCTTTGTCAGTAGGCACCACAGGATTTTTTTTTTTTTAAATTCTTCCTTTTATGGATGTGCTTAAATCTGATGTATGTTATAAAAGCTAACTGGTGAAATCAATTGAATTAATTTCTTACCTTCATGTTTATGACAAGTCACAACTTAATTTTAAAAATGAAGAAAAACACAGACATAATTCAGCTGCCAAGCAAAGAGTTCACATTACTGCTTAGTTAATATTAATATTCCAGAATTTAAAAATAATCCATGACTAAAAACGTGAAACTATGAAAAAGTATTGTTCACATGGGTTAACTTGCTTTGGTGAATAAAAGTCAAAGGCACAGGGTTTTTAAGAGACTTCACAGCTGTGTACTTTTTTGCAGCAGGTTTAAATTGATTATAGTAAGTTCATAAAAAAACATTTGATAAGTTTACTTTAGTGTTGTTTTGTTCCCACTAAACTTCAGCTTTGGCTGTATTAAATAAAAGTACATTAACCTCACCATCTGCTGTACAGCTTTGGTTTTTGTTCTGTAGTTCAAGCTGAAATGCATTACTGCAAATTACGGGCTAAATCGCTGAAATTTGGTGGGACCCCTGCAGTCTAATCCATAGGAAACAGCCAATTCTTTGTGAGTTTTCTATGTTTGATTAGTTGTACTGTAATTAAAGGGATTACTAATAGTCTTCCATCTGGATGTGATTAACCCTTCAAGTGTTCATACCTACATTTTCTAAGTTCCAAAGGGGCAGCTGTGTTAGTCTAGTTCAGTAAAATGGACAAGGAGTCCTGTATCACTTAAAGACTAACAAATTTATTGATTGCATGAGCTTTCATGGGAGAAAAGTGTCTGACAAAATGGGATTTTTCTCCCATGAAAGCTCATGTAATAAATTTGTTAGTCTTTAAGTCCCACAGGACTTCTTGTTTGCTTTTATGTTTTCTATGCATGTTGTAACACTAAGATTCAGTTTATGCTCATTAACAAGGAGACAAATGAAGAAAATATTACTGCTATAGGTTATGAATAACAAGTTATGTTTTTATTTTCTGTTTCAACTATCTGTTTAATGTAAACCTTATAATAATGGTTGCATTTTAATTTAGAGAAATAGAATGTCATTTGAGTACATGGATACAAAGCTTTCACTAGAACAATTAAACATGAACAAAAAGAAACTGGACCATTGATTCTAGTCTGAACATATGAATCCTAAACTGGGTTGCTGATCTTTTCCACATACATGGAGATACAAATGTGATAACTGAATTATTGCCTTTACATAGTCTTCTTTCGGTGTGTTTTTCAGGATGTAATTTTCATTAAAAGAGAACAAAATTCTAGCCTTCTAGCTGTGATCACAGCCTTTACCATAAAATCAAATGCATAGAAATAATGAGTCTGCACCAACAGCCCTGCAGGAGAGAGTCCTTATCCTTAATTCCTCTATGTGGAGTTCTAAATTTTGAAGATGAACTGTTAGGGACAGTAACCAATGGCATTTGTCCAAGGAGAACTGGCATTTAATGCCAGCAGAAATGTGGAATTCTCATTTAGGATGCTAAACTAAAAACCACTGTACTCAATAGATATAATCTCGCTGACTTCAACTGGCATTGAATTGGGCCCCAGTACTTGGATTAGGCAATCTGTTCCAGTCCCTGACCCTGTGGGGCTGCCATAATGGGTTGCTGAATACCCACTGAATTCCTAAAGTGGTAGCCATGTTAGTCTAGTTCAGAAAAACAAACAAGGAGTCCTGTGGCACTTAGGCCACGTTCACACATGGGGTTATTTCGATACAAGTTGTTTCGAAATAACACCTTATTTTGAAATAAGTTAATTCGAATTAACAGTTTTTTAATTCGAATTAAGGAAAAAAGGTCAAAGCGAAATAGCAAGTTCAGACAACAGTTATTTTGAAACAAGTCACTGTTGTTTCGAAACAACATGTTCTGACAGCATTGTTTCGAAACAATGTTGTTTCGTCCCCACGTGGGGTTTAAGTTGTTTCGAAACAACGGTGCATCGTGAACGTGGCCTTTCTTATTTGGAAACAACCTCTGTTTCGAAATAAGACTGCTGTGTGAACACACCCTTAGAGACTAACAAAGTTATTTCTTGCATGAGCTTCTGTGGGAGAAAATCCTTTGCTAGATGCTTTGAAGATGGGGGAACTTGCAGAATAGAAGGAAAATGTATGAAGGGCAATGCAAGTCAGAGGGTCAGGTCAGACTGCTACAGCCAAGCAGTGCAGTAGTCTTGGATTCAAACACTGGGAAACACCGTATAGAGCAGGGGTCTCAAACTCAAATCACCATGTGGGCTGCACGAGGACTAGTATGTTAGCCTGAGGGCTGCACCATTGAAACCTTTTCATAAAACGATATTGCAAATATTGGTAATGAGTGTCATTTTGGGCCACAAGAAATAGCTTTAGGAGCTGCATGTGGCCCATGGTCCATGTGTTTGAGACTCCTAATACAGAGGAAGATGAGGTCAAGACACTCATTGTAATAATAATAATAAGTCTAAAGTGCTTATTTAGCCCTGAAGAAACGGGGTCAAATTTGCACATGAATTCCAATTCAGCAGTTTTTCTTTGAAGCCTTGAATTGTGATTCATTTGTTTGAGCACTGCAATTAGCAAATCATTATTTTGAAGATTGAAATGTGGACCCACTGGTTTTAGACCGTTGTGATTCCTGGTATCAGATTTGTATCCGTTTATTCTTTTGTGCAGAGATTACTCTACTTGTCCGATATATAAGGCAGGGGGGCTTTTCTGAGACAAGATGGCATAAATCACATTGGTGGATGAGCAGGTGAGTGAGCCCTTGATGGAGTAGCTGGTTTGGTTTGATTAGGTCCTATGATGGTGTCTTTTGTGTGGATATCTAGCAATGTGGTTTGCTGCAGGGATCACAGACACGCAGCACTTACTCTATTGCCATCTACAAGATTTTAAAAATCTAGTCCCTGGCCTATGTCTTTTCTACCTTCAAACCACGTGTAGTCCATGGGACTTCCTAATGTCTGAGAAGGCCTGTGCAGAGAAGAAGAGGAATGTTTAAGAAATGTTCCTCTCCCCTACAGCTGTGCAGCCTTTGTGTGAGTCCAGCTGTGCTGCTGTTGATTCTGCTCTTTGCCACATAGGGTGCTGCTTTTCACTGGCTAACAGAAAGCACCATCTGTGGCAGAACAGACTCACTGCACCACTGGCACCAACAGACTGATGCCCACTGAAGCACAGCAAAGCAGAAAGGCCTTGAAAATTGTATTTAAAATCATTTAATTTCTCACCAGGATGGGGTAAATGAAGGAAGGCTGACAGGAGGTGGTAAATGGTTTTTCATCTGCTGAATACATTCTGACAGCATTCATGCTTATTTTGGATGTGCTTGACTTGAGGCAAACCAAACTATCTGCACAGCTAAGAGAAGTAGATCCAAGCTCTAATCATAATGCATCTTTCCTCTGAATGTGTATAAATCATTTAATAACACTGCCATCATTTCTTCACTGTAAAAGGGGGGTAAGATGATCTCCATCTGCTAGCATGCTGTTCTGGGAAGTAGTTCACATGAACAATATATCATCTCTAGACACAGACCTAACATCAAAAAATTCATTCCCAAAAGTTAGTACTTGGGGAAAGTTCAGTGCATAGAAAAAGGGAGGTAAATAACAAAAACTGCCTGTCTGCCTTGACGGTTGCAGTTGCTGTTGGTGTGGTCACTACAATAGGAAAACAATGAGTGGTACCTGTGTGTTGTACATCTATTTGGAAAACCTACATGGACAAATGAAAGTGCTTGTGTGCAGATCCTGAAAAGTGACAGAAATGTTTTCCCATGGATGAAAGGGTTCTGATGAATAAATCTGGATTACAGTTACCTAGTAGCTATTGAAACAGCTGAAGTATTTGCAGCAATATTTGAACTGCGTCTCAGCACTGCCCAATGTTTAAACCTTGTTCTATCTCAGCAACAAAGAGAGAAAATCACTCGGCTGTAGACAGAAGCAACCTCTTGCTAGGGTTTAATATGTTAATCCCACTGCCCATGTTTCCATTTAATGGCTGTGGAGAAAGTATGGAATTAATTTTAGTTACATGTCCTAGATGTTGTGCTATTCCAGAATGATACATATTAATAGAGTCTTACAGTAAATACAATTTAGCGGTTTCATTTACAGTAGCATGTAAATTTAAGCTCCCTGGTGTGGTTTTAAGTGAAAAAGCAGTGTCTATAGCATATGTCTGATTGTTGATTGGCCTTAAGTGCTAAGTATAAGAAAGAAATTGGCTGTTAATTCAAATAAATTTGTATGGAAAACATCTATACATTGTGCAGAATATAATATTACAATGGATCCTGTTAGCCTTACAATAACTCAAGGTTTGTCAGTATCGCTCTTAGCAACTTCAATTTTTTTTTTAATTTTTATTTTTGGGTTGGGATGGGAGCATTTTAACTGGTGTGGAAACACTTGCTTTCTGCTATGTCTTGGTGTAATCTGTGTCGGCCTAGGAGCAAAGGTGGCTCAAAAGTTGGGGAAAAAACTGGTTTGGTTGGTCGGTAGGTTTTTAAACCTATAACAATGCAAATGTTTCCAACTCAGCTGTGCTGACGTAGCTCTGTGACCCTCTTTACCCTCACCATGAACAAAGCAAGGGCCATTTTGCTATAACATAATGAACTAAATCAAAAATTTGGTGGTGGGGAGAAGGAAGGCCATGCACTTGTCTATCCTGTGTACTTTACAGCCTCTGAAACAAAATATGAGAGCACCTCATAATCCTGTGTGTTTTTTCTCCTTTACTCTTGTGAAGTGTTCCTGTTTTACAGACGGATAGCTCAGACTGAGTTGTACAAGGGAAGTCTGTGACAGAGCAATGAATGGAGTTGACATCTCACATTGCAGGCTAGCACCTGATCACTGTATCTTCCTTCTTCACTCATGACAGACATGAATCCCGCCCTTAAAGGTGGTTTCAGTGTGTGGAAGGAGTGACTTTGCAAGATGATATTGATGAAATCTCTATTCTCCCATGTATGGCTCTCTCTCGCATGGGTTCTACTCAGCAGGAGAGGGTGGATGATGTGTAGAGCAGTCAGCGTGACCTCCCTTGGCTTGCGTTACTGGTGGGAACATTGACGTAAGAGGTGAACTTGGCCGTTAAGCTGATCACCCTGGAAACTTAATTCAAATTCAGCCCAGAGCAGCAATATTCAAAACTTGTTACCCACTCAATAGCTGTGTAGAACTGATGGTGCCTGTTCTGTTAATAGCAGATACGCATTCCCATCACAAAAAAACTCCGCCACAGAGAAACGATGGCCTTGTGCCATGACATAGGAGACCGGCATTCCATTCCCATCTGTGCTGCAGATTTTTGTGACCTTCAGCAAGTCACTTAAGCCCTCTGTGCTTTAGTTTCCAATCTCTGAAATGGTGGATAATAAAACTTTTTTTTTTTTTTTTTTTACCATTTTCTCTACCTTGTCTTTTCAGATTGTAAATTCCTTAGGATGGCGACTGTCTTACTATGAGTTTGTACAATGCCTAGCAGTGCATGGGGGGGAGGTGAATTTGTTTGGAACCTAATTTGAACTCTGGTAATTTCTGTAATAGTAAAAATCAACCTTCTTGGAAGTCTCAACATAGAACTCCTGGACTGAATGAGAATACGGGGTTAAATTATTTATCTGACCCTTAAGGTGATTTCTCTGACTCCTGCTGATGCACGCTGCTGAGGTGGTTTGAGGAAGGTTGTACTTCTGTACCGTGTGCTGTCTTTGTTCTGTGCATGCATGTATAGTAGGGCTTCAGGCTGCAGAGCTATCATTACAATATCTCTCCCGAGACCTATTTTATTTTAAAATTCAGATGGAAGCATTGTTTTAGGAAGAAGTGTTTTAAAATATAAACTAATAAATCTTGGGCACCTTCATTATTTTTGAAAACAAAAGGTAAATTGCTTAAGAATTTAGTGAGGGCTGTCAGATGACCTCTGAATTTTGTGGAGATCATTTACTTTTCTTGACACAATAGAGCTCTAGAGAAGATACCTGGAGAACTCAAGGTTTTCTTTAAGATACAATTAAACTCCTCAAGTGTTGGCAGATGTTGATAAGGCCACTTCTCAGATTTCATTTGAAGCCCAAGATGGCTACTTATGTTTTTCAGCCCAAGTCAGGTGGCTTTGATGAGAATCTGCCATCTTTTACTAGAAGGAGCAGCCCCTCTCATGTGCAGCCAGTGCTGATTCTTGTCAAAGGCAGGATACCAAACTCGCTGCTCTCTATTGGTAGGGCAATTCCTAAATTTTTTTTAGCTATTTTGACTATAAAAGTCTTTGTGTTTTGACCAAGTCGGAGAAAAGAGACATACCAGCACAATGCACTGCAAACAGTATCATGGTGTTAAAACTGTGTCCTTGTACCAAAAGATGAATGGCATGAGTGCTTGTGATTCTTCTGCTGAATGTAATAGAACCCAAACTAGTCAAACAGATGATAGGGATCGGCAAATTAATTCTAACCAGACTCAGATGCTGAAAGGATAATTCTGGTTCATCTGGTCTGGAGTGTGTGTGTGTGTGTGTGTGTGTGCACACACGCAGGTAAGAGGTGGCTAGAGGTCAGTATCTTCCATTTGTTTGCACTCTTTCATCTTTTGTTCAGGGTAAAAAGACATGGTTTTTGGATCAAAGGAAATACTCGTGTTATCTCTGGGTATTTTTATGTCTTGTAAAAAGAAACAGACTCTAGAAGGAAGCAAATCTGGGAAGGAAGATGGACATTTTTCATTTTCCAGATCTATCCTGTCCATGGCTTCTAAGATGCTAGCAATCATTAATAGAAAATATGATGAAAAATTGATCCTATAACCTGTGCATGCCATTGTTTGCAATCTATGTAAGAGACAGACTTCTGATCTCATGTAAAGCATTTTACATAAAAAAAAAAATTGGGACCAATGCTACTCTTGTTTCAACTTCTAATATTTCATTTGACATTTTTCTTTGTTTGCAATTTTCCCCTCAAAACACAATTGGTGTCTATGGAACAAGTTTAAGATAAATGAAATGATCTTAGTAGTATGTTTTGCATTTTATTTACAGAAGGCATAATGGTTTTTATTTAAGCAATATCTTTTAATACTTTCAAAATTTGCATGCAAAATGTTCTGCTCCTCAGGTACACTAGTATCAATATTTCTCATTTTTATCCCATTTTATATATATATATATATATATATATATATATATATATATAAGTGAACAGGAACTGAAATATGAAATATGTGTTACCTACTTGAGAAATGCAGGAAGGAGGGAGGGCTTATCAACCCGTAGTTGTAACAGAGAGAGCTGAACAATTGAAAAGCTGTCTCTTTATCCATAATTAATTTACCTAGCTCTAATTTATCAGTCTGCTTTAATAAATGTTTAGCAATGAGGTCCAGGAGCCTGAAATTGTGTATGTTGCCAAATATAACTAACCATAAGAAAAGCAGATAATTTAACTGCCTGGGGAAACAGAGGTTCAAGTCACAGGAAAGATGACTTGATATAATTACAACTAACTGCTGAAGAGGTTTGACATAATAAAGGTGCCTTAAGATAACATTAGGTTTTTAATTTACCTAAGAAAATTGTCTCTATTGGCAGGCTTGCCTTCTAAAAATGAATATGTGAGGACCAGAGAATTGTTACCAAATCTTTTGTAGTGAGAATGGGCTGCATTTTTTGACGTTAAAAATCTGTGGCATGTTTGTGCCAGTGTCATCAGTGAAAACGTCTCTCCTAATGCTGCAGCTCTGTAGTGTTTTGAGTCTGTTGGCTACTGCCTCCCATGTCAGATATGGTTGCATTTAACTGGTGAGGTGTGGGGTAGGCCCAAATTTTACTCTAAGATTTCAGAGTCAAATAGATTTGCATAGAAGCCAATCGCTGCAGTAGAGATGACTCGAGCAAATGCTGGCTCCCAGGAGTAATTCAACTCCTGTGACAAGTTCCATTTGCCTTCAGTGGAACTATTCATGTGAGGAAAATTACACAGGGTGAAATTCATCCTTCTGTAAGAGGGCTGGCAGGAAACCTGCAGAACACACGTCTCATTTAAGCCAAAAAACGTTTGTATGGTGCCTCATACAGTGAGACCCTTGGGCTCCTAAGTCCTATGGTAATACAAAAATAAAATAAGGCTTCAATGCCATGTTTGCAGATTTGGGGCCATTAGCCATATCCTACACCATGTGGTTTTAAACTGCCTATTGCAGTCATTGAGTTCTGCTTTAAAAGTAATGGCACAATGTGTCTATTGTCTGAAGTGCTCTGGGATCCTGTACAATGAAAGGCACACAGTTAATATAAAATATTATGTAAATGTCTTTCATTTGTTTTTAAAATTGCTATTAAGTGATATGTTTGTTTTTCATTACCGTATGTTATGTTGGGCCCTTGCGCTAACATTCATTCTAAAAAAAAGTTTACATGTATTAATGTTTAAGTGGGATTTAGAGGAAACAAATCCTCATGCCTTTTTGTTTAAAGAACATGTTACCTAGGGACTGTTAACTTTCTGTGATATGTCTGACTGAAAGAGAAGCCTGTACTGCTTTTAAACACAGGTGTTTGACAATAAAAATATCCTTCTTGATGATGTTTAAAATAAAACCATGCTATACTGACATCCTGCAGCTGTTTGAGATACAAAATCCCCTTCTATAGTGCTATTGGAAAACATTAGTGGATAAAGAGCAGAGCAGGTCATGGTATTTCTAATTCAGATTAATGACTCCATTCAGCCTTGTCTCCTTAGCAGGAAATTAGAAAGCGCTAGGATGAAGAAAATAGTGATTCATAATGCATGGTTCTTTATATTGGCAGTTGCACTCATTAAAAGCTAAAATATTGTTTTGATATAAAATAATTGTGCCTGACTTATTTGGAGGATATCACTTTCTTCACCTCCACTTACAGATAGGCATTGAAAAATTTGCTGGTTCATATCCCTGTCATTTTACATACTCAACGACCTTTTTAAAATTATGGAAATGACCAACCACCTTTCTTCACAAAGGGGCTACTGCTGCAAAGTTTTAGAGGAAATCAGTGAAAATTATGAGGCGCTTGGTATCATGTTTGCTGCATATGTTACTTATGGGTATAATGCCTTTTAAGGGCAATAGACAGAGCCATTTGAGCCCCTCAGTTAGGGGTAGGGCAGAGTTCTCTAAACCAGATCCTCTGAACTTGATTCATCAGAGGAGGTGCAAGAGCTGCTCTGGTTGCGTTAGCAGAGTTGATGTGTAAGAACTGGATTATTTATTCACATATCAGGGAACTGAGTGCTAATGGGTAGGAGCCACTCAGAGACCCTTGGATATATTGAGTTTCCCACTAATATTTTTACCACAGAAATTAATAGTTTCAAATCTATGTGAGCTATAAGCACATATTGTCTCTGGTACATAACTAGTAGTTTTGTAACTACTCTAGCAGCCAGCAATTTATCTGCGATTTACATACTTGTCATCTTTCCAGATGGGCACTAAAAGTACCCTATCTGGTAGAAAAAAGCTCACTGTCTTGTAGACAAATAACACCACACAATCTCCTCCATACCTGCTAAAATAGCTCCTCCGTCCTCCATAACTGAAAGTTGATAAGAGAATGTTGTCTTGTTTAGCTTGGTAAGATTTAAGGCTGGGGAGATGTGCGGAGAATTCTTCCATGTGAAGCTGGTGTATAGGGACTCTGTGCTGAGAACCAAAGGACAGAATTAACTCATCCCCCTTATGCAGGACGGGCGCAGGGCTGTAGTATCCATGCGTTTCTGCTTTACGGCCTGGTGCCCCTCCAGTGTCGTTTGAACTGTGGGTGGTGAGCCATCTTCTCCTTATGGGATGGTTCCCAGCCACCATATCTGGATAATGGATACAGTGCCCCTCAGCCAGCTTTCCGCAGCTCATCTACACCAACTTCGCCATGCAGAGAGTGTAGAGTCACTCTCTGACTAATGTACAACTTGCCTCTCCTGGACTACTGTGTGGCCCTTTTACCATAAAGGGCTTTGCATGGGCCCTCTGCAATGGGGTGAATTTCAACAACAAAGACTGAAGAAGTCTCAGCATCCATGGGTGAGCCTCTAAAAATTCCCTGTTTCCCTCATATTTGACTGATGCAATGCAAGTTGTAACCAAGGGCTGCAATTAAATAACTTCCAGGAGATTCCAACAATTTCCTGTGTTGCATTGGCATCCCAGCCAGTTGACGTGCTTTCCCCTTTAAGACAGTTTTTGAAAAATGAGCTCCCCCTTGTGCCCTCTTTTTTTTTAATATCTCTGGCAGGCAGCAATCAAACATCAAACCAGTAGAATTTTACTCTGTTCTCTTAACCCATCCAAGTCCAGACAGCAAAAGAAGAGACTCTCTACAACTCTTAACTATTATGCTTGCTCCACAAAGTTCACACCCCTGTCTCTTGCTTACTGCTGTCTTGATTGAAGCACTGAGGTCAAAGGTCTTTTAAAAACTAAATGTACGCACACAATCTCCTGGCTCTTCCCCCTTGGTGTCATGAAGACAAATGACATTTTTTAAAATTCTTTCAGTGAAGCCACATTTGTTTTCTGGCTTCTTCTCCTCCTCCTCCTCTGCCATTTCCTAATGAGTTGCAATCCCATCACCTAACGCTTTCAAATCTGTATCTACCCTGCTGCAAATAAAAGGTGTAAATTGATGCAATTAATTAAATCAGCTTTTCAAATGAAATCAACTTAGAAACTCTAGTGTTTCTCATCTCTTGCTATTTAAACAGACAGTGCGTACTGGATGGCAGTGATCTGTGGGTCTCTTTGTTGGCAACAGAGTTGAGGGGATACTGAATTATTCTCCTGTTCACAGGTTTAACTGAGAAATTTCCTTGCATAGTTTTTTTGTTTGCTTTGTCAAACTTTAACAAAACTGATGCTTTTTATGGTTTACCTGGAGTGTTGCACCCCTGAGGGCTTGCATCTCTCCCTGAGCTTTACAAGGCAAAAGGGAAAGGTTCACAAAAATGTCTCTCTGCCCTTTATTCTGGACTGGCCTTACGGGTTTTTTCCTTATTCCTTTAGTGCTGATTTTTTTTCAGAGCATGACTTCTCTGCCACAGGAAACAGCAACTGTGAAGTCACATATCATCCAGGTGTCTTACCTGTTTCAGAGTAGGTGTGACAGCAGCCACCCATGATGCCATGCACCATGATCTGGCATCTACACTGCATTTGTTCAGTAGTTTTCCCATTGAATCTTGGTCGGGATCTGATCCTATTTATACTGATTGTTCTACCAGTGTTTCTCCATTGGCCTGGATTCATACCAGGCATAAATCTGTGAAACTTTGCTGGAGCTATGTTGAGATTACTCTCTCACTGTTCACTTCAGGTAAGTCACCTGACCTCTCTGTTTCAGGCTTCCCATTTGTAAAAAGCATATGGTACGTTGTGTGAGATAATGTCTAAATTGATTTGAAATCCTCTGATGAAATGTAAAGTATTCAGTTGCAGTTACTAAGTGTGTAGTGTCAGAGGTTGAAAATGGATTTAAGCAAAGGCTTCTCTACTTCCACCGCTTCCTAATAACTGCTTTTGTCCATAGAAACCCATTGCATATAAAGCAGTCAAATGTGGTAAGCCTAGCTGTTCGAAAGAGACAATGGCTTTATCATCAGATGGCAGCTTATGCTTGGAGAGCACAAATAGAAGCTACTTATGTTAGTAATATTTTCTATTCATTCTCAAACGTCTCCTTAGTTGTATATCACTGTTCTCCTTTGTTTAAGTGTCACTGTAAATAGACAGTACTAGTACCAACACTCTGGCACTTGCAATCTGAATTTTAAGAAGGCAACTGTAATCCAAGATTTCTAAGCATTTCCTTGCATAGTTACTATATTAACAGGTGAAAATGATGTGTTCACAAAACTATGCGAATATTTTGAATTACTCTGTTGAAGCTTCCTCTTCTGAATCTTTTCCCATTTTCTTCCTGCCCTGTTTTCATGCTGAAATAATAAACATATGGAATACCTTTCATAGCTGGATATTTAATTTACTAATTTCTCCCATCTTGATTCTGGAGCTGCTTACCTCACTACAAATAGGAGAGCACAACACCTCTTAAAGAGATGTGGTACAACTGGGCAAATGGCCAAAGATGTCTTTAAGGCATAATGTGGTCCACAGTAAATTACACTTTTTTCCCCCCCTCTGAGCACTGAATAAACATGGGATAATTACTTCTCATAACACCTCCCAAAAGGTAAATAGGAGTAACTCCTTACAGCGGAGGAGCATGGAATACAGCAGGTGAAGTGTCTTGCTCACGTGTCTTGCCATATTGGTTCTGTGGAAAAAATAAAGGAATTTAGTATACCTGGTTTTCATGGAAAAGTGTTGACTTACGCCAAAGGCTAAATTATCACACAACATTTATAAGAAGACTATAAAAATTGGATTAGATAGTAAAGAAAAACACACCGTCATCTAAATTTCAGCACCTCTGAAAAACAGGCCATTTATTTACATGCTCTTGTTCTCAGTCAGGTTTCTTCTCATCCAAGACTGTAACTTTAGAGTCTTATTTTAACTCCCTGAGCTTGAAAATTATGAATTTATTATGGAGAATGAGTGAGTAAAGGCTGGGATGCAGCAAACCCAAGTGGCTGAGTGGCTCACTGGTATGTTTTGTTAGTTTTCTTTTCAGTTCATACTTTTGTAGCTTGTTTTATACATTTTATGGGGAAGTGTTGTGAATAGGCCTAGTGGGAAAAGCATACTGTGAGAAAGGATGTACAAAAGGTGAGGGGTCAGGGCCAGCAGAATGGATCAGGAAGGGGATTCCAAGGCTGCATGACATGGATGTGAGAGAGTCAGAAGGATGCAAAAAGGGAGATGTGATGAAAGGTTGAATGCCCTTGAAGACTTGGTACATGGAAGTCTTTGTGGTGTGTCTGTGTGTAGCCAGGATAGATTTACATTTGACACTTTAAATTTCCTTTTTTAGGTGATGGTATCCAAGAATTCACGGATAATATAACGTAGAAGAGAGGCGACAAGGTTGAACTAGACCCTCTAGCAGTGGATGAGTGAAATGAGTCTTGGATGGGCCCATCAATAGCTTGTGTGTGTGTCACTGGCTCTAAGATTAATGACTGTAGGATATGTTAAGTGTCTCATTAGAATTCTTATTCTCAGTTGGGTTTCTTCCCATCTGAGATGATGCCTTGTGGTCCAAGTGATGACAGTGCATCTCATTCTGGGGGTATTTCAAACATAGTAGGATAATGTACACCTCACAGGTTTGCATCTTGGGAGAATGGTAGTCATAAAATGAGGAGAAATACACAGCTGTAAATTCTGCAGCCCCTAAATGTGACAGAAATGCAGTCAAACCCAGCATGCAATGTAAAATTGAGAGGAACTTAAAATAACTGAATTATTTTAACAACCAAGCAATTTTCTGTGCGCCTGCTATATTTCACTCTCTCTTCAGTGGTTGAAAGGCTCATGCAATGCTTCAGCAGAGCAACCGCCTTTTGTGCTAGTCCCGGAGCTGGCCCTGTACTCCTCTGCTGAGGGTATGTCCGCATTGAAACTGGAGGTGGCATTTCCAGCTCTGGTGGATGTTGTCATGGGAAAAAATCCCTTGTGGGCGTCTAGGTGGGTCAATCAATACCAGACACCAAGAATTTGATCAAGTTTGACAATCTTTATTCTTGCACAAGAATGGGGAGCGTTACAGAGCTTAGGGAAGCTCGGCAAGTATCCCACCCCCACTTGTATTATAAGTCAGCTTTTATACCCCATGATAAACAACTGAGATCATATCGCGTGATTACCTACTAAAGCTATTATAGGTTAGTTTATTTTTACATTTTGCCTTGTGATGGCTTATTTTGCTTGCTTGGCTGTTATATGGTGATTTTTGCAACTGTCATTTAATCTCACTTCCCTTTTTATGCATCTGGCCAAGCATAACTGTCTGCCCAACTACCAGGGGAAATGTGGGGACTTTCCAGGGGAAAAGTCAAAAGGGACTTGGCACAACTAACGCCATTTTGTCTGGCTTTTCCTTATCATTGCGGTTTGGCCTTGTTTTCCTTAAAAGCGAGCAGCTTACCAGCAACCCTCAAGCAGCAGGCCATACCAAGCTGCACTTATTCCACGACAATGTATACTTGCTATCTTTGACACTATATGGACTCCTACTGCTACATTGACATTAAACTAAAAATATCAGGATAGCCAGCAGGAGCACCGCTGGCCTGGGAAAAGACCTGGGACTTAGGCATAGGGACTTGGGGCTCATGAGCCGCCTCTGTAGCCACCAGCATGGACGGCCCAGCAGCAGAACTGGGGCTCAGGTGCTGAAACTTGAGGCTCGAGCCCTGTAAGCCCAGTGCCAGCGACACCCCTGGTAGCCAGGACAAGATGGACTAGCCACCCAAGCAAAATCCCGTCTAAGACCCTTGGTGTGTACTTGAGTGACTAACTCAGGCTACATTGCTATTTGTTGTGAAGCGCCTTGATCACAGCTAACCTGGGTATGTCTATGCAAGCTGGAAATTAAATCTCCAACTACAGGCTAGAGGTGCCTTGAGTCACAAAACAGGTACAGCAGTACAGGCTAACTGCAAGATTTTTCACACTTTGTTACCCTGCAGCAGCCACTTCTGGGACTATAATTCCTCTTTACACCAGTCATATAGCTGGTACCAGGACTTACGAAAATAAGTAGCTAGAAGCCTCAAGTGAGAGCAGGACCACGTAGTTATAGGCACAATGTGTGTGTGTGTGGGGGGGGAACAGGCTCAGAGAGGTAAAGTAACTTGCTTAAGGTCACCTGGCCAGTCAGTAGCAGAGTCAGCAATAAAACCCAGGTCCCCTCAGGCCAAATCCAGTGTTCATGTCTCCAAGCTCTTTGTTACATCCCTCCATTTGGCCAGCACAGTACCCGCCTCTCTGGAAACAGCCTGGCAGGACCGCAGAAAGCTTTCCAAGGTTTAGTAAAACAAACAAGGAGTCTTGTGGCACTTGAAGACTGACAAATTTACTTATTGCATGAGCTTTCGTGGGAGAAAATCACACTTTGTCAGATGCTTTGAAGATGGGGGAACTTACAGAATGGGAGGAAATAAACAGCGTGACCTGACCCCGTGACTTATGCTTCCCTGCATTTATTTCCTCCCATTCTGATGAAAGGGGATTTTCTCCCATGAAAGCTCATGCAATAAATAAATTTTAGTCTTTCTGTGCTGCAAGACTCCTTGTGGGTGTTTTTAAACTACACTAACATGGCTGCACCTTTGAAACTTCCAAAGATTTGTGATGCACTGCTCTTTAACTCTCAGGGGCTCCTACTGGATGCTTCCATGAAAATAACAGCAGCAGAGATGCAGCCAAAGGGTCCAATCCTGCAACACACGTGCTTAAACCTACTACCATGAGTGGTGTCATTGAAATCAAGTGAGGCTGCTCATTGCAGCAAGGTTACATAAATAAGTGAATATTGGCAGTATTGGGAGGTCTTAACAATGTGAGCATATTGCAGGGTCAGAAACTCCCAGCTGCTGAATCTGCCTCTCACATTGATTCTTCCTGTGACTGAGTTCTCACTTGATTTCAGTCTCTGTCTCCTCTTGTGTAAACATAGTTAGTCCTCTTATACAGCAGACTGTTGAGAGTGTTGTGAGGATTAATTAGTCAATGTTTGTGCAGTGCTTTGAAGATGAAGGGAGCTAAGCATTGTTTAACATGGCAACGAAATATGTTCTGTGCACCTGCTGGAGTCAACTCTATTTTCAGGCAGTTGTCTGTGTAACAATCCAAATCAAAACAAAAAGCCTTGCCAAGTGGAGTCATTTGATTTGAAACTCAAAAGTCATTTAATTTTTCTTTCTCAATCATTGTAACCAAATTGTGAGGCAGCAGCAAATGGCCAGGCACTCTCCCATGCTAGGTAGAAACGATTAACTAGGGCTTGCTTAGAGAAACCTATTGCAGAATAGAAAACTAATCATGCCAAACAGCATGACAAGTTATAGACCTTAGGAAACCCTCTCTGTGCTCTTTGAAAATGTGTGACTTTCCTTTCTTTTTAATAATAATCCAGAACATTAAAAAGTAGGAAAATTTATTTGACAGTTGGCAAAACCTGCCAGCAATTGCCACAGGAGAAGCGGCATGCTGGATTGCCTTTGTTTTCCATGCCATACAGGTCCTTTATATACTTCTCTTCCCCCAAAGGAATCTAAGTCGTAGTCTACACTTACAGCACTTTTTGGAAGCAGTTGACTGGCATTTACATGAGGCACGTAAAATGCCTTGTGTCAGTGCTGGTGACTTTCTAAGCCACCGGCATGCACTCGGGAAAGCTGACTGCAAATCCCTGGAGGTTGGCTTTCCCCTACGTCTCCTGAGGGCCAGGACTTCTGGCACCAGCTTCCAGGAGCACAGCAGCGAGGTCTGACTCGCTACTAAGAGCTCCCAGAATGCTGGGCTGACAGCGACTATTTTGCCACCGTCAGTGTAGATATAGCCTAGGCCAAGCTCATTCAAGTGCCACAAATAGTGCTGATCTCCTGTGTCTTTTGACTTGCTTAACAGCTGCTGATCCATGTTGCACTGCTGAGTGTACACACTGATACCCTACGGTGATGTATGTTCTTCTTTATTAGCATGCATTGAAGTTTTCCAGGGCCCAAACAGGTAGATCCTTCTATTTGCTTCAGACTTCATTGTGGAGAGGTAAGGTTAGTTAAAATAAAACTCCAGAATTCTGTTCCTGGTGTTGCCACTGGTTGTATGATTTTACTCATGTCCCTTAACTTTTCTTTGCCTGATCTTAGGGATTGTAGGCTTTGCAATACAGTATCAAACCAATAGTCCATCTAGTTCAGTATCTGGTCATTGCAAACAGTGGCCAGTACCACTTGCTCCTGGGGATGTACAAGAAATCCCATAAAAGACTTAAGAAATAATCCTTCTAGAGTTGCATTTCTTTCTTAACTCAGGCTGTTAGTTGGTTCATTAATGACCTGCAGCAGGAAGGTTTGTAACCTTTAAAAAATTGCATCCTAGCTAATGTAACCTGTCTGTAAAATGGGCATAATACTCACTTACTTCCAGAGGTGTGTGAAGTCTGTAAAGTGCTTTTAGGTACACTGCAGTGGCTCCTCAGCTGGTGTGAATTGTCTCAGCTTTATTGACTTCAATGGGATTGTTCCAACTCACATAAGCTGAGGATCTGACCCATAGATAAGTCTATATCCATACAAGCTATTTTTGTTTTTTGACTTCTCACAAGAGAGGTACCCACAAATTCCATTTTTCAAAATTTCTAAATAGATAGGAAGTGGTTTATTAACTAAATGGAAGTCTCAGTGAGCATTTTAGCATATATTTTAGTTTGGTCTTAAATTTACATTTGACTATTAAAATAAAGTCACAGAAATATTTTCCTGAAGAAAATACACTGGTAAAACTCTGGGAATATTTATTTTTCAATGGCTCCTAGTTACTCAAGTGATTCCTACCAGCAACCTCTTTGTAAAGAGCACTATCTTGCACTGTAGTATAGGTGATTGAACAATGTGCTATATGGACTGCAAAAGGCATGGCATAGCTGTCTGGAATGGTTCACAATTGTGAGCACCAACCTCAAGGCAGACACCACCACCTAGTCATCACCAGCCCACTCATAAATAGCCTATAACAGTCTTACCATGGAGCCACAGTCAGTCCCCTTGGGCATTCAGGTCTATCTTGCCACCTAGGCAAGCTGGACTTAGCGATAGTCTGTTGCCATATGCCAAAGATAACTAAAGATTCATTTTGCTTCCAGTCTCAAGAGATCAGCCACTTACCACAGGTCAATTTGTACCTCAGATTTCACACTAAAAACAACAATTGTAGCCAATCCTATAGTGAACTGAGGGTTTATTTACCAGGAAAAATAGAAATGAAAGCATTATTTATATGTTAAAGTAGGAAACATATATTGGGGTGACAAAACTTAGCAGACCTCGGAGACCTTCCTCTCCACTGGACAGAATTCTCTAGCCAAACCATCATGCTTCAGGACAGAAGCTCTAAGCTCCCCACTCCAGCCTGTTTGGTGGACAATGGGGTGGACATGGCAGGTCTGTGAGCTGCACATCACTGTAAAAGACACACGTGACTCATAAGCCACAGTTTGGCCACCCCTGATATAAACAAAATGAGTTAGTCTATGGTTCTGAAAAGTGACAAGAGTTGTAGTAATCTGTTAGTACTGACTTTTTTTTTTTTTTTAGAGCTTGCACAGGTTGTCCCTGGTGGTTTCTCCTTGTAGCTCAAGCTGTGTCAGTCTAACCAGCAAAAAAGAGAGAACATTTCCTTGGTCCCTGTTTTATCCCATTCTTTCAGCATTCAAGCTGATAGGACAGGCTTTCTTGTGTGTAGCACCCTCCTGTGAGAGGGCCATCAACCATGTCTTTGTGTTGTGGTGCTCCTCAATGGCCCATTTAGTTTTGATGGTCCTCCTTGGTGGGTAGTCTACCATTTCTTCTAAAACTTTCTTAAAATTACTGTACCCACCTGGGGAAGTAAAGAAACAGATTGATGGAGCCAGACAGGTACCCTGCAGTCAACTACTACAGGAAAAGCCCCAAAAAGAAAACAACAGAACGCCACTGGTCATCACATACGACCCTCAAGTAAGACCTCTTCAACAGATCATTAAGGACCTACAGCTTATTTTAAAAAATGACCCCTCACTCTCTCTAGTCTTGGGAGACAGGCCTCTCCTCGCCTACAGACAGCCCTCGAACCTTAAACAGATACTCATCAGCAACTACAGACCTAACAACAGAAACATTAAAGCAGGCACATGTTTCTGCAACAAACCATACTGTCAACGTTGTCCACACATCTGCAGAAAAGATACCATCCTAGGACCTAATCAAGCCAGCTACTCCAACAAAGGGTCATTTGCCTGCTCATCCACTAATGTGATTTATGCCATCATGTGCCAGAAATACCCCCGCACCTTACACATTGGACAAACAGGACATCCCTACGCAGAAGAATAAAGGGCACAAAACTGACAACAGAAATCACAACACACACGCACACACACACAAGTTACTGAGCACTTCCATCTTCCTAATCACTCCATTGATGATTTGTTAACGATGGCCTTCAAGAAAATCGATGGGACATCAAAGAGAAACAGCCAAAATGGAACTAATATGCAGAGTAGATTGTGTGAAAGCAGGACTGAATCGTGACTTCTTTTCCCATTACAATAGGTAATTTGATTTCACCCTCCCTCTATGTGCTGTTTCCCAGAGTTTGAATCTTTACAAATGCTCTGATTTGCTGTTGCAGTATGACCTGACCTCATGTCTTACACTCCCCTACATTTATTTTCATCCCATTCTGTAAGTTCCTCCTCTTCAAAGCATCTGACAATGTGGGATTTTCTCCCACGAAAGCTTATGCGATAAATAAATCTGTTAGTTTTTAAGTGCCACAAGACTTCTAGCTTTTTTTTGCTTTACTAGACCAAAACGGCTGCCCCTTTGGAACATCCTTCTAATTGGCTTCACAGGTCCCAAGCAGGCATTTTTACAGTTATAAAGCAAAACTTGCATACCCCCTTATAACCTGGGATACAGACATTACAAGAGAAATGAACACATTCAACAACTTACATATTCTTCTATGGAATGCTTGTGTAGTGTTTGGACTCTAACACCCATCTGGAATAATGCTAACTTGCAGTGAGCTGATCTTGTTTCCACTGATTAATTTGTCAGTGTAAACTTAGCTGATGCCTACACACTTGGCAAGAGCTGGCACCTGGTCTACCAGCGTCACAATAGCTATAGCTGCATATTAATGCCACAACTTTTGCAGGCAGCTGTAAGAAGATCATAGAAAAAGATATTTCATTGGTAGATGCAGGCACAGATTTAGTAAATGTAAATTTTTCTCCATCACAAGCAATAGAACAAGAAAGAAAAATATAAATATTTTACTCATTGGACTGAGCTAAAACAGGTCTGTTTGTGACAATACTTTTTTCTATCAGAGTCCAAGTCATGCTTTTGCTTTAAAACAGTGTTCATTAATTGGGGGAAAGAGGGGGAGATGTTTCTTTGCATAAATTATGTCTTGCCCAGCATTTGAAAATAGCTTTCTGGGACTCAGTCAGTCACCTGGCACAAAGAAAACACAAATCATCATCTACTCACAAGAGTTTAATGCGAGGGAGAAAGGGAGGGTATGGACTGATTTCCTTTAGTTAAATGCCACTGTTAAATATTCATTAGCAGAGGCCTGGTGTTTTTAAAATAAAGAGAATGATATAATTTTCCTACAGAGAACCTCATATAATTAAACAATGTTTATATTTATTTCATTGATTACAAACTGTATCACAGTTGTAAAATGTGCAAAGGTGTTTAGAAAGCACTTTGTATCATGTTAAAATATGGTATAGGGTAGACTGCCAAACAGCAAAACCTGGAACTATCCAAGTTATTAATAGTCATTAATAACATCTTACTTATTAAATAATCATATATAGTGCCCTAAGTGTGTATAACACTTTGGCTGTGTCTAGATCAGCCAAAATTAGTTCGGATTTGTTAGTCCAAGCTAAGTTCAAGGTTAGTTCAAACTAACCTTGTGCTCGTAAATTCAAAATAACCACACGTTTTAGTTGAAACTAACCAGCTAAGTTTGAACTTCTTAAATTCGAACTAAGTGTTAGTTCCTGGTCCATATCGCACCTAGAAGTGCTGAAGTCTGGACTAAGTGCTGGTACTTATTAGTTTGAACTAAGCATTCCTTAGTTTGAACTAGGGAAAGCCTAATGTGGCCATGGGCTAAATTAGGTTGGATTAAGCCTCCTTAATCTGGACTAATGTGCCAGTGTAGACATACCCTTTGTATCTTTACTCTATGCAATTTCTTCCTCAAATAAACATGGGATCTGATCCTACAAACAGTTCCTACCGTAAATATGCATAATCCTCCCTAGAGTCCCAAAGCTAGAAGCTTTTGAAGGCTAGAATCCTAAACTGTGCATAACAAGGAAGCATGGTGAGAACAGCGAGTGGCAGAAGGGAGAGGACTGTGAGGTTGCTTGAGTGCACTGCCAAGATCTCCCATTTGTTCCTTCCAGCCCTGCAGTGGTACGTGTGGGATAAATATTTGAGCAGAACAAAATTCAGCCACTCCTCGTGGTGCAGGGTGTCTGCTCACCACTCCAAACTTAGGGATATGACTTATTGACACAGATGCGCCTAAATTACTGGTGTTCATGGGAATCCATGCTCTGAAACAGTGGTTCCAAACCTTTGGCCTCGGGGCCAAAAGTGGCCTGCAGGGGCTTTCAAAGTGGCCCTCCACTCCTCTTCCACTGGCTGCAGATGGGGGCTGCTGCTTAAGGAGCCAGGCAGAGCATGTTGCAGTAGGGATAAAAGTCCAGGCTCCATCACCGTCCTTAGAGGGAGGGTGGGACACAGAGTAAATTGCCCTGTAGGCCTCTGCCACCAAGATGCTACAGAAGGTGGTGGGCCTAAGCGGGGGGTGGCACAGGGTCTGTGGGGCCTGGGGGAGTCCCCTGCCCCAAGTGTGGCCCTGCCAGGCTCCTTGCTGCAAAGATCAGTGCTTCTCTTCTCTTGGCTGTCGCAGGGAGCATTGCAAAGTGCTCTGCTTGGGTCCCTGGCTGCTGGGGGCCCTTCTGGAGCCAGAGAGAGGGGAGCACTGATCGTTTCCCCCAGCTCAGAAGGGAGCCACTGCCTAGGAACCAAGGTTTTTCTTTTTTTCTTTTTCTTTGCAGGAGGCTACAGGATGTGTGCGTTGTTTTCTTTTTTTTTTTTTTTTTTCCTGCAGCCAAGGAGGATGGAAGAGCCACCTTGTTGATCTTCCATCTGGCAGGGGGGTAGAGGGGAGAAAGATTGCTGGCAGAAACTGGTGTCCCTTCAAGGTAGGAAAAACTGTATCTGTAGCCTTTGAGTCAAAAAGGTTGGGAACCACAGCTCCAAAATACTTCAGGTGGGAGGTGAGTAGTTTGCATAAGCAGGAGGACTGTGGGGAGTCATCCCCTTTCATATCAGGGCGTGTAAAATGGAAAACCTAAGTCAGAAACCCCAGGGCAACCATATGGGATCTGCAGCAATCAAGGAGCCTTGCTGGGTCTTGTATTCATATCCATGAGGCCATAAACCTTTATAGCAATGGTTCTGTGTACACACGCGCACACACACACACATCCCTAAATCTTTTAATTTGCAAAAATAATACTGCCTACAGTTCTAGGGCTGGATTCTCCAAGTGCCTTGCACCTCTCGTAAAATGCTCCCAAATATCATCAAGCAGGATCAGGCCCTAGCACTTATGGGCCCAGTCCTGACTTGAATGAGAACAGGATCTGGCCCCAGATAGTGTCAAGCTTGCCACACAACTGCCTGAAATTTTGACACAAATGTAAGTGGTGTTATCTGAAGGTCATATGTGAGATTTTTGTTTCACCTGCATCTTAGGTGTCAGCTGTATGCTTGTATACATTTTAATTAAGGCATGGAGTGTTAATATGTACAGGTTTAGTGAGGCTTAGTTCTCACTATAAGCCCAGTAGACTTATTCAGCCGTACAAGTGTGAATGAGTCTGTCAGACACCTTCGCCAGCTGTCTTTTGGCAGAGATCCCTATATAAATACAATGCAGGGCCAGATTAAGACATGCTGAGGCCCTAAGCTATGTCAAGATTCAGAGGCCCCCTACCATAAAAAATAAAGAGAAAGTGTATTACATTATATCAGAAAAGATAAGAAAAATGTGATAAACCTTAATATTTGCACATCTACATGGGCAAAGATGCAATAAACAACTAAATAAAACACATCTTGCCAAAAGCCTTATTTGCATTAGCAAATACCTTATGCTAAATCTTCCTAGTTATCTCTGACATTTTTAGAGGCCCTTCGTAATGTGAGGTCCTAAGCCATGGCTTACTTGGTTCATGCCTAAATCTGGACAGAAGTCTTAATTATAGAATGAAATTTCCACTTTTACAGAAGTCAGTCTCCTCAGGCAAAATACTAGTGTTATTCTTGGCTACTGCATTTAACAAACTATGATGTGTTCATCAGTACATTTTCTTTATTGAGGGCCATAGGTTGGGAAGCTGGGATATTTCCATGCAC
>ML682004.1:15563374-15590832 GCA_007922195.1 Podocnemis expansa | reverse complement strand
GCTGGGATATTTCCATGCACTCTCATACACTCCAAGATCTTTCTCTCAGGTTCCAACTTCTAGAGAGAGCAGAACCATAGCACACTGAAGTAATAGTTTTTGTGATATTTTTACATCAGGTATTTTCAGGATTAAGAACCTAAACCCAGTGTGTCAGAACAGGTATGGCTCACGGGTTTTTGGTGCTCTAGGCAAACTGATTTTGGTGCCCCCACCCCCACATTTAATAAGAGATGACATATTAATACATATATATTTTTAAAGAGGGGAGAATTTCACTTCCATCAAATTTGGTGCCCCTGAAAGCCTGGGCCTAGGGCAACTGCCTAGTTCACCTATATGGCTGGGCCCACACTGGGTCAGTAACTTCAGAAACATCCACAAGTTTTCTTCAAACACCTGATGCATATCGTCAGACAAAACCATGAGGCCCAAATTTTGCATGTGTATTTCCATTTGATCATGTCTGTGGGGGCCCTGGGAGTAACTTTTAGTAGACACAGAGCACCTTGTGGTTAATACAGAGGTTTGGGAATCAGGACTTCTGTTTTATGCTTCACTCAGCTCTGATGTTCTGGGGAATCTGTGTAAGGTCCTTTATCCTTTGGTGTCTGGGTTATCTGTACAATAGCACTGCCAGCCTCTCAGGAGCATTGGGAATGGTTAAATACTGGAGTCAAGTTACCTCAATTCTCTTGAACTTTGTAACTGTCACTTTTTGAACAAGTTCTTTCACTCCTGTGTGCCTCAGTTCTGCACCAAGACTGTTGTTGTTGTTAATTTATACTTTAAAAAAATGTCTAGATCCTCAGTTTGCAGACAATTCATGAGCACACAGTCAATTACTGATCAGTTATACGGCATACAGAGAAGAAAGTCCGTCAAATGGCAGAGCATTCTGTCATACCTAGTGTCTATGGCTGCATGTTCTAAGTCATGATGACTGAACACACTTAAAGTATGCAAAACTTTGTACTGAACAGTGTGTGGAGCTTTATTACACTCCGATATCTATGAGATGAATTGTCCCCTGGAGGTCACACCTGAAGCAGTGCGCTCTTTTAACATGTGGAAAGAACCATTTCCAGTCTATGAACTCAGCTTTGGGGAGGACAAATAATGAGCCAGGGCATGTTGGAGTGCTAAGTGCATCATCTGTCCCTTATCCTGCTCTGGAGAATCCACCTCAAAGTAACGGTCTGAGGTGGAGCTCTTCTGTATTGCGGGAAGCAGCAGGTGAGAACCGAGCCACATATCCAGGAGACTTTGGAACTGATGTGGAGCCAGAGACTCCACGAAGGTGCTGTGGTGTGCAGTGGATTACTTGAGTTGTGGTCTCAACTTCTTTCTCTAGCTGCAGATTACATTGTAGAATTCCTCATAAAACTTTGCTTCATTTTGTACTCTTCTCATGTATTTTTTTTCAGGGGGTGGGGCTGCCTGGCCCTGTGTGCAGAATGGTACTCTGAAAGATCAGAATTGGGCCTTTAGGGTGAAGAGATTCTTTACTTTCAGAATACAACTGTACTTCTGCGGTAAAATTGTAACAGGGAGCCATCTACTGGTGAAATGGACACTAACATGTAGGCTGTTTTTGTACTGTTCGGCTTCAGTTACGCTTAGACACTTCTGGAGTAGCTGAGAAAGTACCTGTGGGAAATGGGTGGATTACTTAGAAGAACAAGAAAAATATCCAGTCATTGCAATAATATATATGGTAACACTACCTCTTCATTTGAAAAAAACCTGAGGAGTTACAATTTGAGGGATTATCTCAATACCGAATCTTGATTTCACTGTAAATTTGGAAATTAAATATGTGTGTGGCAGGCTTTGATTTGATCGGAGTATGTGGATGGCACTTGGTGCCTTGGAAAAGTTTGGCTTGTATCTGTCAAACTAATTGCATATCTTAGCTTGAAAACAGGGTTTTCCTTTGAGATTGATTGTGTACCACATCATACAGATCAAGAAAACTGCTGTAAGCATTTTACAGTTTTTGAATGAGTCGTAACACTGCGGCCATAAGGATTAAAGAAGGAATCAAGGGTAACAACAGTGAAATAGTTTATCACTTTGGCTGTGTTCACACACAGGCGTTATTTAGATACAAGTTGTGTCAAAACAGCTTGTATTGAAATAATGTCTTATTTCAAAATAATTCAAATTAACAGTTTGTTAACACGAATTAAGGAAAAAAGCTCAAAGCGAAATAGCAGTTTCAGGCAACAAGTTTCAGGCAACAGTTATTTCGAAACAAGTCACTGTTGTTTCAAAACAACTTGTTCGGATGGCATTGTTTTGAAACAATCGTTTCGAAACAACATTGTTTCGTCCCCACATGGGGTGTAAGTTGTTTTGAAAGAATGCCGTTGTTTCAAAACAACTGTGCATCGTGTGAACAGGGTATTTCTTATTTCGAAACAACCTCTGTTGTTTCGAAATAAGAATGCTGTGTGAACACAGCCATTGTGATCGTGGGCTCTCTTCATGGCTCGTCATCACTGGCTTATGATGTTTGTTCGGCTCTTATTTAGCCGACACCTGATCTTATCATGATGCCACTTCTGACAAAATGTTCAAACTTATTTAAATTACACCCCTAAAAAGGAGTTTAGGAGCCTAAGTTTAAGTCCAACACTTAGTCAAAAGCTGTAAAAATGATTACAGCACCTATTTGCTTGATCTGTAAGATATGGCATATGACCATGCCAGAATGGTGGCCTATTGTAAAGCTGACGTTTGAAAATTTTGCATTTGCAAGGTTTGTATTCTTCTGTTTCCAATGGAGCTCATCTCTGTGGAACCCTGGCATGGAGAATCTTACATTGTTTTCAGTGCTGAAAATGGAATGAGTTAATGCAAGAGGTTATTCTTGAGGGAAACTTTTTAAATGATTGTGACTGGCAACAAATATATTCTTACCCCTGATTATTGAAAGCAATGCTCCTGGCTGCAGTCACTTGACTCCTATTAAAGTCAATAGATGTCATGTGACTTAAACTTTGTCCAACAGGTAACACTTCCTAGCTTGGGAAGACATTCTTAACAAGACGGGACATAGAGGGCTTGCCAGCTAGGTAAAGGTAGACTGAAGAAGGAGTTAGTTGTGCTGCTTTGGTCCACCATTAAAATAACAGGATTTTTTTTTTTCATGAGCCACTGTTAATGAATTCTAAGCTGAGACACTGCTGAAAGTGTTAAGGCATATGGAAGTTTTGTAAACAAATCTTTAATGAAGAATGGATCATTCTCCAAACAAGTTAAACAACTTGAGGCTGTCACTTCATATAATATTTTAATCTTTTTTTCAAGATTGGCACTATCTCTAAAACTGTTGCTGGTTTCTCTGCAGGAACCTGGTATGGGACCACTTTTGTGGTCTGTCATCTCTTTTGAAAGGGTCTCAGAGGAGGGTGTTATCTACTTGCTTACATTACCTGAGAATTTTCACAGGAGGGAGGGATGCCTGTTGTTCCCTGTGCTTTGTTGCCTTCCATGCTCAGGTAATTTGTGTAGCTTGGATGAAGGTGTTGCGTGTATGCAGATGACACTCGGTTTCATGGAATCTGGGGGCTTCAGGCTGTTCCGTATGTTTGTGGCAGGATAATAACCTGGATGGAGACAAGATGATTTAGACTCATTCTGGAAGTTAAGCATATGTGATGGTGAGAACTGTGTCCCACCTTTATTGAGGGGGGCATGTGCTGCCTTTGTCTCAGTACTCTACAACCTGTGGGTCTTCTCTCCAGTACTAACCCTGGAGTCACAGATGATGGTAATAAACTCAAGCTACTTTCTTTCACCTTCAAATGATCAGCAGTTGCAATGTTTTCTCCCTAATACAGCCCTCATTGCAGTCTGTGTGTTGTTGTTTCTGATCAGGAGTACTTCAAAGAGCTCTACACAGAGCTATTTATCCCTTGAAGATCACTCAGAAGCTATAGGTACCACAGAATGCGGATGGGAACAGTTTTTATTATGAAAACTTCATGCACTTTCATGAGCATTAATGTTCCTGAGGGGGTGTGGGTGGGGGAGCAGGTGTGCAGAACAGATCAATGTAGAAATGAGATTGAGGATCTACAAAATTCTAATTTCTTATGAAATATGATGTCAGCATAGGCTAACATTAGCACTTTACACCCACATGAACCATACTCCTCATTGTCTGTTGTTGTTTTACCTCCAAATGCAATTCAGTGTCTTGTTTGTTGACTAGAGGGCCCTGAATTGTCCCTTAGCTGCCTCCAAGGTTTCTCTTCAGTACGCTACATGCAGCAGTCTAGATTGCCTGAGGCGCGCATTCTTCTTTCCGTCCCTAAGTTTAAACATCCGGCTGCTGGGGGCAGGGTGTTCTCAGCTGAGATCTGTGGTTACTCAGTCCTGTGGATGGTCTGGCCTTTATTGTTACACAACAGACCTTTGTTTAGCCTATCTTACAAATTACCATTCATAGCGGTTGTGGCGGGAAGGCACCGCTCCTCTTGGCGATAGCCCAGAAGGTTCTGCCTGACTGCGGGGCGCGGGGCTGGAAGTATAAGAAGGGAGGCAGCCAGCTCAGTTCAGCCCAAGCCACTGAAGGGGAAGGATGTATCTCTGCTCCCTCCTGACCCCGGACCACCCTGTAGGGAAGCTGGGCTCTGGCCTACAGACCCAGGCCCTGATGTCTGGCAGGGGCCACCCGTGGCTGGAGACTGGGAGCTAATGCCTGAGACCTGTAGCTCCTAGCAGGGAGGCATGCGGGTGCCCAAGAGTTGTGTCCTGCTGGGGACCCTGAGCCTCTGCCCGCTTCCTGTGACTTGGAGGAGCTACCCCTGGCTGCTGAGGGTCGCCTTATCCCCAAGGCATGTGACCTGGAAGAGTTGCCCTCTTCTGATGAACCTGATGGACTACCAGACCTGCCACTGCCCGACAAGGTGGAAGGGTTTACAACCTACTACCCCTGAGCGACTACCCCAAGGAGCCAGTGGATGAGGTACTGCCGGGCCATGGGTCCAGGAGTGACCCAGGGGAGTGTAGGTCTCAACCCTCAGCTATGGGCCACATCTCAGGGTCAGCGTGTTGTGGCCAGGACCCCACTGACCCTTGCACAGAAGCCTCAGGCCCTGCTGGGGACCAGGGCTGGGACACAATGGAGTTGTGCGACCCTACGCCTTCTTTGATTCCTCTCCCTGCACCCAGCGTCCACTTGCTGATTGTGAGCCCAAGAGGCTGCACTGCCATTTCTCCCTAGCTCTAGAGACTTGGTACCTGGCCCAAAAGGGGCCTGAGACTTTCAAACTTTTGCCCTGCCAAGGGGCTAGAGACTTGGCGGTCCCGCCTTATGAAGGGCCGGAGACCTGGATTAGCTGCCCCTCCCACTCGGGAGGGTGGACAGCTGACTTATAATGGTATTCAGATTGCCAGTTCATGAAGAGTTCCCAAGAAATTAATGAAGAAAGGGCAGTAAAGCAAATCCATGAGGCTGACTTTGGAGAAAAGAGTTGACTGGGGAAAAAAATGAACACCAGTTATTTTGTTCAACAGTGAGTACTTGTGGGGAAAATCTCTCTTCTTGTATTTAAAAAAAAAATACATGGCTTGTTATTGAAACAAACAAGGAGTCCTCTGGCACTTTTAAAGACTAACAAATTTATTTATTGCATGAGCTTTCATGGGAGAACAATCCCACTTCATCAGATGCTTTGAAGATGGGAGAACCTGGAGAATGGGAGGAAAATAACTGAAGGGAAGTGAAAGTCATAGGATCAGGGCACACTGTAACATTTGACATATAACTCTTATGGAGTTGTGCAATATCATGAAGGGCAATGTGACAGATACCAGCCACAAATGGCTCTTATGGTCCTAACGGCAGAATGAAAATCACCTTAATATTCATGCTACATGAAAAATAGTCTTGTCTTACTCCTTTGTAGCTGAAAGAAACTGGGGCAGTTCAACTTAGCTGAGCAATGCATTGCACTTACGATAACTAATTACAGTGGACAATACTGTTTTTCTGTGGTATAATGGACAAACAGTCTTTATTATCAAAACTTTATGCTCTTTCATGAGCAGTAATGTTCCTAAGGATGTAGGAGGGAGACCATGTAGGCAGAACTGATAAATATAGAAATGAGGATAAGGATCTATAGAACTTTATTTTCTTATATTTCTTCATGTGGTAATTCTTTTCTTTAGTTAATTGCTTTAAAAGAGAAACATTTTCCTTTTCTGCTTTGTTTTTTCCCTTTTTTATTAATGCAAATAAATGTAGCTCTTGTGAAAGATGTTTGGAGAGGACAGTTATGGAAATTTTTCTGTATATCCACAAAAAAGGTACAATTCAGCTGGCAGTACTGCAAGCTTATTTGTGCTTCCATACCGGTGCCTCAGTCCTTATTACGCATAATCACAGTACCAACCTCAAACCACAGCCATCCTCATTCATCCCCTGTTCTCTCTGCTGAGCCAAGCGATAGAGATACCAAGGCTAGAGGTTTTCTAATATGACTGTGTCCTTCAAAAACACCGTTCTCCTTCAGTATATTCCACATGGGTCACTGAACCACTGTTAGATGGTGACAACACTGCTACATGCACAGATGATTACCTTATGTAAGGCTGTGTCCCCCAATACCAGGACCTAAACCATTCAGACCCACATTTTCAGTGAAACAGTAAAGCCTATGCTTTTTATGTCAGCTGACCCAACTTTCATAGTTCCAGTTCTGTGTTGCTACCATTACCCTTTCCTTTAAAGATTAAAAATAAAAATAGACTTCTATTGCTGGATATCACAGTGGATTCCTTTCCCTCCAAACTCCATGCTTTACTATCTTTTGTTGAAGAGTTTTCCTCATAGCTGGTAAGAGGGCATGAAAGTTGAGATTCCAGCTGTGGCCTAGCCTAAAGCCAACTCAGTTTAAGTCCCCATGTAGACAGTGCTAGCGCTTGAGAGGTGGACTGCCCGTCCCAGTGGGAAAATCCCACACATAAGTTGTGTCTATGCTGAAGTGCTACAGTGGTGTAGATGTGCCCTAAGCATTTTAAGTGCTGACATGCTGTACATCATTAGGCCACATGTCTACATCATGTTTTAAATGAATAAAATTGTACTGAAGTCATCAAATTCCTGTTGAGACATTCCTTTATATTACTTGAGACATTACTCAGTATTTGAAAAAGATGGTGTAATGGAGTTAGAATGTAACTGCCTGGATTTCACTGGCAAACTGCTTTATATATCAAGGAAATTATTAAGGTCCCTTTAAGGAATGAATAAAAAATAATTAGCAATGAGAATGAATGCTAGCAGATCTCTCTGTAAGGAAACTAAGAGGCCAACTAAGACCTGTGTTACAGTGTGACCCTGTTCTCATGACTTACAACTCCCTGAATTTATTTCTGTAAGTTCCTCCATCTTCAAAGTGTCTGAAGTGGCATTTTCTCCCATGAAAGCTCATGCAATAAATAAATTTGTTAGTCTTTAAGTGCTGTAGGACTCCCTTGTTTGTTTCACAGAAATCTGCAGTGTGATGGGATGCTATTCTACATTACACAATTGAGCCACTAGATGGTGAGCCAAAGCAGAGCATTTAAAGGGTCTTGTGATGAGCACCTCTCGTGTGTATGAGCAAGTTCTGTAGCCTTTCCCTGTTTGGTACAGAAGTATATGACAGCCAACTAGCCATAAATGGCTTCCGGGAGTTAGTGGGCATCTCAGTTACTTAATGGGAATAATTCTGTGATGATTAAATTATTATTATTCAACAGGACCTGAGTAATTTATGTTGCTTTTGATTAGGGAAAACTCTTATCTTTGTCACCTAAATACTGGAGGCATAAATCTGTATTTCTTATGTAATGAGGCAAACATGATAGGCATGCTATTGGTTGGAAACATGTAATGTGCACAAAAAAGCCAATTTATAATGGAGGTCATTTGCACAAACAAGAGCATGCACAAAGGGGAGGGGGAAGCAGAGGCATGTCTCCTCTCCATAACTGGTGGAGGCGCACAACACCTCCAGCCCTGGGGTAAGGTTGGGAGCTGACAGCTTCTCTGGTCCTGGGAGGAGAGTCAGATCCTCTGGCCATGGGGCAGCAGTGATGAGGGGCATATAAAGTGCCCTTCCAGAAGTGGTCAGACTTTTATTCTTGGGCACACTGTTGTGCACAAGGTTTCTACAGCTGGTCAAACAGCAGAAATATAAGAAGAAAAGCTATTTAAGCAGCATAGCTGAATCCAACCAGAGAAACACTTTTTCATCTTTTAGCATCTGTAAGTCCAAATCTACTGCGCAAAGATAGCCTGTTACCTTGAGAGGATACCAAGAGCATACCTACAAGATATACATGCTAGGCAATTGGCACCAGTCCATAAAGAAAGTTGGAGTTGGAGAAAAGTTGGGACATTGAGTGCTGCATAGATATATGAGGGAAATTTCTGTGTTGTGAAATAACTTTTTTAAACATGTACAAAACTGCCTGTGGGCAACACCAAATGGTGAGGGGAGCATTAGGAATGCATCAGCAGGCAAAGTATATTTTCAAAGAGTCTCAAATTCACATTGTCAATAAAGATTCTTTGATCCTTTTGGGAAGATTTCTTTTTGTTTTTGACAGTGTATGTCCATGACTTGTGATGCATTTAAATGACTGTGTGATGTACCTTTAGTTTAGGGCTATTTATTATGATCTTCGTTCATTTGCTTGAACAGAGAAAAGAACTGAGGAAAAGTGGTGGATGTCAGTTGCCTTCACCTGCAATCTAGTCGTCTTGCACAGTAAAAATCTGCTAAAGCAGGAACATTGATCATACAGAGATATGGAAATCAGATAGGCACAATCAATGACAAACATTTAAAACGGAAGATGATCACTGTTATTTTTCCATTATTAATCTATTGTATCTTGAAGTCTTAATTCCTGATTGAGAGTGAAAAGAATTCTCTGTCCCTTTTAAAAACAGAGCCTAATTTGCTCTTGTGTAATTTATTCCTGGTAGAAATTCTGCATTAAGGAGTTAACCAACTGATTGCTTTTTTGGGGATGGTTCCTTCAGGGTCTTCATTAATCCCTACTGTATGGTATCTGTGATTGTTTGTACCCTTAGGGTCATCTTTCTTACAAGACTATGATGTATTTTGTTCAAAGCATGCCTTGTGAAGTATCAGTTGAAAACTTATAACCTGCTAAACATTACTCTTCTGGCAAAATGTGTTGCAATATAGTATGTAAAGTTATAAACGTCTACTGTGCAAGTCTGGGGAAACATTTTATCCCATGAAAGCTCATGTGATAAATAAATTTTAGTCTTTAAAAGTGTCATCACCAGACTCCTTGTTTGTTTTTGCTGAACTTTGATCAAGTTCCTCAAAGACAAAAGGCTAGCCAGCACCTCAGCCAGCTATTAGCATAATCAAATAGACTCTGTTTTTTGGCAAGAAGAAGGATGTGAGTGAGATGCTTACATCTTGGCAATGGAACAGCTGGGGGTTCCCATGTAAACAGAGATGCTGTTCTTTGCAGGGTGGGGTGACTTGTGCAAAGCCTCAGGCACTGAATTTTAGAGGGTGCAGGGGACAGACCTGGTTTCCCGAGGCAGCTGGGGATGGATCTGGCTCCCTGCTGCTGGCTGGGGCTGCTCGCTGCCTTCTGGAGGTGGCTGGAGATGGATCTGGTTTTCTGTCCCCCCTAACCGCTGTGGGAAGGTGGTGTGGAGCCAGATCTGTCCCCAGCCACCGCGGGAAGGTGGCTGGGGATGGATCCGGCTCCCTGCCATCTTCCGTTGGCAGCTGGGGATGGATTGGGGCCTGAGTCATGGGAGAGCACCTTTGGGGCTGCTTGCCCTGGGTGCTGAACATCTAGTTCCGGCACTCGTTCTCTGAACCTCAGCTGGAGACTATTTTCAAAGAAACAGGGAGCTGCGAGAGAGGGATTCGGGGCCCCCTAAATATTCCTTCTTTCTCTCTATCCCCAGTAACCATCACACATGTGGAACAAAGAAAGAGCTTTGAACTGAGGGAGGAAATCCTGTCTGAAAGGAGTTCAGCCAGTAAGACTATTAAAGCACATGGTGAGGGAAATCTTTGCTTTGAATTCACTTAGCTTGATAAGTATTAGTTTGCCTTTTACTTTTTATTTCTTTGTAATCCACAATGGGCTGTCTACTCGTTACAGATGTAGAGGGAATTGTCCGCACCCTGTGTTGTAGAGTGGAGTTGAATTCTCTGTTGGGCCAAAAGAGGGTACAAGGGAAACGGTCAATGGGGGACAGGTTGCAAGGAGCAGGCGATCCGTGCTCAGCAGGCTCACATAAAAGGTGCTGTAAAGCCTGAGTCCATCAGTGGTGGCTGGTGCTCAGGGAATGAGAACTGTAACCCTAGCAGACTGAGAGAGCTGGAATACCTTGAATAGGACAGCTACCAGCAGGCACTGGGGGAGCAAGAGGGAGTTGCTGGGTGGCTGCTGAGACTGGTCAGCTGTAGCACTGAAGTGAAGGCAGAGAAGGTACTGAGGCTGTGGAGAAGTGGCCCAGGTAGCAGTTGCAGTATGAAGAGAAGACAAAGACATGCAGCAGGAGGCTGCTATTTGCAGGATCCCTGGGTTGGGACCTGGAATAGTAGATGGGCCTGGCTTTCCCCCACCCCTGTTGTATTTGTGGACGTGGACAGAAATTTTGGGGGCCTTGGTCTGTTGCACATTCTGTGCGGTGTGATATTCTTCAGTGACTGCTCAGTGCACCTTGTAAAAAAAAAAAAAAAAATGCATCCTCGATCTCAGCAGTAGTGCTTACCTGATAAGAGCAGTTTTCAATCAGTGTGCTGTGGTACACTGGTGTGCTGTGAGATCTGTCCAAGTGTGCAATGAAATTTTGTACAAAGGTAATGAAAATCAGTGTAAAAAAACTTTCATCTTAAACAATATTCTATCAAACCAAAATTACAACTCATAAAACTTGTGAAAATTAATCATCAGATTAAAAGCGAGGCGTTAGTCTTTCGATTCTAAAACATGAATGTTCTAAATGTAGGTGGCCAAAGCGCAAAATTGAGATGGCATATATTTTCTTCCAATGGATTTGAAACATTAGTGGTGTTGATCCTTCTTTAGCTTATTGTATGTACTGTTGCAAACTTCCCTAGTAAGACCATAACCATAGTAAATGTAAGTAAATGTGATGTCTGAGAAATCAAGTCATCTGAAAAAAGTGGGTGTGCCATGGAATTCTTTCACTGATTGAAGTGTGCCATGTTACTGAAAAGATTGGGAGCTGCTGCCTTATAAGGCCAGAGCTGCAATTTGTGACATTCAGCATCAGCACAAAAACCCCCCCACCCCATATTTATGAATGCACTGGTCAGAGAGAGAGTATAATGAAGTTGCTAATTCTAAAAATACACTATGATTTTTCATTGATTTCTAAATTAATTGTATCCATTAATTAGTTAATACCTTTAAAGTGCTTTAAAGAGATACTATATATACTCGGTGCTATTATTACTATCATTATCCACTAAGTTTAATTAGTTCTCTTGGACTGTAATTGGATTATAGAGCTATAAACTTGGAGATAACTGGTTTTGGGCCAAACTCTATCCTCAGAATCCAAATTACATGCACACAAACACACATGCTTTTAGAAACAAAGCCCCGGAAGTCGATGGGAGTCTCTTTATTGCCTGAAATGAGCTTCCTTTAACTAAACATTTTTTGTTTGGTTCACTCAGGCACTATCTACATACAATGTGAACTAATTTGTTATACTTTAAGATTTTGTTGCAGTGATTTCTAGTAAAAGTTAGGCATAGGTCACAGACAATAAGCAAAAATGGTCAGAAGCCCATGAACTGTTTCTGATTTTTATTAAAAATCACTGACAAAATAGGGATGGGGGGAGGACTGAAGCCCGAGTGGGATGCGGATGAAGTCCCCAGCTCTGCTGCAGAATGGCTGGGGAGGAGAAGTCCAGCACCTGTCACCCATGGCAGCTGGGAACTCCAGCTGACAGCTCTGACCCACCAGTCTGAGGCCGAACTAGAAAATGGCATGGAGGGCTCTGAAAAATCACAGAATCTGTGACTTCTGTAACATAATTTTATTCTTTTGTAAGTGAAATCTTTCGTGCCAGTAAAGAATAGGAATGGGACAACAGAGCCAGCTTGACTGATTTGATGCCCCATACTTACCCTACATGAACTGATAACATCTGATGGCCTTCTTCTCCCTTAAGTTACCTTTGGCTGAGTCCCAGGCTGGCCCAGTGACACCTATTCTATATATCAGTGTGACCTGGTTTTAAAGGCTAAGTTAGGATCCTACAAGACTAGAAATGGAAGCTTTATACCATGAGGAAGAAAGCTTCTCCACTTCCCAGGGAGGCCAGCACTCACTTCTGGAAGGACCTGAGTGATAGGAATGAAAATCCATGATGAATGTGGGGCTAGGGAAGCTATATTAGGCTGGGTTTGGAGGTGTTTTTCTAGCCTCTCTTGGATGCAGTAAGGAACTACCGGGCTGCTCTTTCATCTTTCCACCCAGTTCAATAGAAGCCCAGCCATGAAACAACTGTTTGACTGAAGCTCTCCTGGAGGTCATTCTAAATGCTTTGCCTTCTGTTTTGATACAGAAATGTTGTAGGGTCATAATGCCTTTGAGGCTTATATAAACTTATAACTGCTTTAGTTCCAGTTAGTTATGCTTTGAGGAATAATTGGGCAGCTGTCTAAACATCTCCTGACCACTGTCTACTTGCCATTGCAGCAGTGTATTGCATTTTACATCCTCAAGAGCCTCAGTGATCATGAGATATCTACTTAAACCTCCCACAAAGCAGAAGTGTCGCTAGCTGGGGGAGGGACCCGGGGCACGGGCCCAGGCCCCGCCCCCTGGCCAGGGACAGTGCTAGAAGCTGCCACGGGTGGCTAGGACCTGCATCCCCGGCCGGGGCTGGGGCCGGAACTGCCCACAGGAGGCTGGGTCCTGCATCCCTGGCCAGGGCCGGGGCCGGAAACAGCCGCGGGCAATGGGGTCCTGCATCCCCGGCCAGGGATGGCCATACCCCAGATCTCTGGTTGGGGACGGGGATGGAAGTGGCCGCAGGCGGCCGTGCCCCAGATTCCCCATTGTGGCCACGGGCGGCCAGGCCCCGCCTGCTTGGCCAGGGATAGGGCCACCGCGGCTGCTGGCGGTTGGTCCCCGAATCTCTGGCCCAACTGGGCCAGAGATCCAGGGCACCGGCGCTGGGATTCGGGGCATGTGCCCCGGGTGCCCAGCGCCAGTGACGTCTCTGCCACAAAGCACTTTAGTGGAATGAGGAGCATATATCCTACTACAGAAGGCAATTGTAATGGTAAATTGAATAGGGGACACATAATACAAAACATATGATTGGAAAGATTCTCTGTGGAACTTGTCCTTCATTCAATTCCTTGTCATTTCTCTCTTTCTCCACTATGTTGCTGAAATGCATGGCACCGAAACTACTGATTTAAATAAAATGCATGTCCATTAGCAATAAATTAAATTCTATGTAAAATGTTTAGTTTGTTCCCAGTTAAGATCTTGGCATTTGGGTTACTGTAACTAATGTTTACCTATCTTCCTACCAGACACAAAAGTCTTACATTTTAATAATTAACATGGAAGCTATACAGTGGTTCAAGGTGACAAGAAGGAGTTTTAAAAAAACTATATCACTACTTTAGCAATTTTCACCCTTTTGTCATTTTTTCTATACGAGCAGCAGCCTGCTTCCCCATGAGAGATCAGGGAAAAAGCCAAGAGATATCAAAGTCACCAAAGACCTGATCCAAAAGCTGTTGAACATAAAAGAAAGACTCCTATCAACACCAGTGAGTTTTGAATCAAGCTCTAGATTATCTAGCCAGCTGTGCCATTACGTAATCTGAGTATCTGATAAAATATGATTAAAGCCTGATTGACATGGGTTAGAGTTGCCTTGTCTTCAACTTTAGGCATTTATGTAATGACCTTTTATCCTTAATTCTCCAGACTCCCAGGAATGACCCCAACTGGTTTTTGCATAATATATTCAGAGCCTGAAACATTGTGTTTAAGCCTTGGATTAATTATTGCTGTGTCATTGGTGGGAAATCAAGTTTCTGGATTAGATCCACTTTTATTTCTCATTCTGCTGCAGTTGCAAGAATTCCCTATGTGAAGGTCTTGCTTCTTGTGCATTATTTATTTCTTGCTACAAACAGCAAAAATTGGTCCCCTCTAGAGCTCATTTGTCTTTAGTCTCAACTATTTTCTTGCATCACACCATTGTTTGCAGCATTTTGTTTTAATGTTCAGCAATTCTAGTTTTAGGGTATTGGAATATGTCAGTCATAACAACATGGCCCACAAGTTGATTCTCTTTTCTTTCTGCTCCTCTGTATAACAGATTAAAAGTTACAAGTTATGCAATTCCTAGTGGTTGAAAATTTGCTAACGTTGGCAACATTGGATTCTGAAGTACATATTTATTTATTTATTTTATTGTTCTTTCATTTCCCATTAAATGTACTTTCTTGGAATGACTTTCTTTCTATCTCATTCACAATTGGCCTCCATTCTTCCTGGCTAGGTGCTTGTATGGACCCAGCACACTAATAGGTGAACCCCTTGTAAACATTGATAATTGATCCTGACAACACTTCTGTTGGATAGCAAAATATTGTTAACCTCATTTTGATGTAGAAGCTATTGGTTGGTTCTATGGCTTAGCTTAGACTAGATGATCATAATGGTCCCTATGGTTTTTAAAATCTGAGTTTTGTGGATGGAGAACTGAGACACAAAGATTGACTTGCACAGGAAGTCTGCAGCAGAGTGAGGACATGAATTCAGAGCTCCTGAATCTTGATATCTTAAATTTCAGAGGGGCAGTTCAGTTTCAGCTGAACTAGAACTAATATGCAGATTCAACTGTGTGAAAGCAGGATTAAATTGTGACTATGGATTCTTTTCCCATTACAGCAGGTGATTTGACTTCACCTTCCTCTAAGTGCTATTTCCCAGTGTTTGAATCTTAATAACTATGATTTGCTGTTACAGTATGGCTTGATCCCATGACTTACACTCCTCTGCATTGATTTTCCTCCCATTCTGTACATTCCCTCATCTTCAAAACATCTGATGAAGTAGAATTTTCTCCCATGAAAGCTCATGAGATAAATAAATTTGTTAGTCTTTAAGTGCCACAGGTCTCCTTACTTGTTTTGATATCTTAAGAACGCCTTTCTTCCTTCTCCCATTGCAAAGTTCTTTCTCATTGTTGGATGTCTGTTCTTCCTCCCCACAGTTTGGAGAATGTGCCCCCCCCCATTTATTGCCTCTTCAAAATGTGCACTCCCACTCCTGGTACCACAACTAATTAGTTTTTTAGGTTAAATTTCAACTTTGCATCATGATCAATGATCTGATCTTTCTCCAGCCTTTCCTTCTGTTAGTGGCATGTATCAAAAACTCTCCACAGGCACTTCTTCCATCACTTCCAAGGCATCTTACCCAAAACTGGATCATTGTCTAATAGCCTTAACTATACCTAATTTGTATCCACCTAACTTTACTTGATGAGCCCTTATTCAGTCTGAAAATTTCATTTGGGCTCCAACATCCTTGTTTATGCTTGTGATGCCTAGAATTAGGTACACCAAGCCTGGACAGAAAGATTCTGCATGTAACTAGCACACCCCTTTGAAAAATCAGATGTCTGTCTTCATTTAGGTGCCTCACAAACCCTGAAAATTCCAGCCATTCCTTATGAAAGTGATTAAACAAAAATAGCTTAAGGTAGTCAAGAGTGCATGCTCTCTCTCACTCTGACAGTAAATTCATGTAATGAGTATACCAATAATATGCATGTCATTGCAATACCTGTGCCATACAAAATGTTACAACAGTATGTAATATGAGGCTAGTGCTTCCTGGAATACTTCAGTTACCTAAGATATGGCACAGCTTAATTCAATATTTAAAGAATTTGTCCTGCGGAGAGGAATCAGCAGCATGACTAAACAATTTGTTGTATGAAGATGAAAGTCATCAAAGAGAGTGATCTGTGTGGCTAAACTCTAATCATTTAATAATCTCTCAAACTGCCTTTCCAGTTGCTTGTAAATCCCCCCCCCCCTTGGCATTCCCCATGTTTATATATTTATATCAGTGAGTATTTCACTGGTCCCTGGAGAACGAAGATCTTTAGAATACAACATATGATATCAAATAGGCAACCACTTGCCAAACTGTCAGTACAATGGGCAGTTATGTCATTTGACCACATTCCCAGGATCTGAACAGAGTGGAGAGAGAAAGAAACAGAGTAAAGAACTCTGAGGGTTAGTCTCACTGATGGCGGCAAAATTACTGCGTCAGATGGACCTTTCCAATTGACTGTGCGGGTCGATCGAGAAGCCAATCTCCAAACACTACCTGGCAACTGCAGTACTGCTGAGTTAAAGGGAGGTCGCTCCCTTCAACTCAGCACACTGGATGTATCAAGCTGTAGGGCAGTCAAACTGATTATATGCAAGTTATTTTCAGTAATTTGCATATCTCTGTTCAATTGCTGCTGAAAACAGCAGGCAGTGTAGACCTGTCCTGACACTACTGTGATAAGTGTGGTAGCAATCCCTAGGCAGACAGATGGATCACATTCATGGACCATCCTCTTTCTGTTTCAGTCTTAATCTTTTGCATAACTTGGCACAAACCCTCTTACACATTTCCAGGCCAATGCAGGGAGTCATTAAGAACATTAATACACTGTAGTGGGAGGAGTCGGAGGCAATTCACACCCACCTCCTTACAGATTTGTTTGCTTGCTCGGTGCCCTTCTCGGTTTCTGATGCCTGTAAACTACATGCACCAGCAGTGGGCAACTGGAAAGATAACTAACCCATATTAGAATGCTGCACTTCCTAGAAGCTGTAATCTTTTCTCCTCTCTTATCCCTGAAGACTCTCTATTTTGAACTGCTTAAGGCTATTTTTGTCAGTTAAGACAGCATGGTGTTCTTTCTTCAAGCATTTAACATCAGTAAATTTCTCCATGAATTCCCAGCCTCAGCTTTATTTTCAGCAGGATCAACCATCTTGATTGTGAGGGGTAAAATGTTTCCCGCATTTTCCTTATTTCAGCTCAATGTCTCATGTGTACCACAGTCCCCTTGGTTTCACCGTTACCATCTGCACAGGCATTATAGACACTAATTTCTGCTATAATCTTTTTTAGATTTCATTACTAGGTTTATTCCAGCTTGACAGAATCCCATTAATGTGAAACTTAATCTTCTTTTTCCCTTTATTCCTTTACTTTTGTTCTTTTCCTCACTGTAAATCTTACCTTTTTCTACTCAGTCTCAGGATACTTTACTATCTGGTACTGGCTGCCTGTATGTGCATTCCTTGCCCCCCCCCCAGCTTAATATACAGTTTAACTATGAAAAATGGTACCATTTTACTCTGATCTTCTCCCTAGGTATATTCAGAATATATCGACAAAATGAGCATTTACTGCTGTTTACTTGTTAACCCTTCAGGACCTTCATGGCTAAGACTAAACAACTTTCAGATTCTGTTCCTGCTTGTACAATGTTATTAGACACTTCATCCAGTTGTGCAAACTCAAAGAAGACAATATGTTTGAATGAGTCTATATGTTAGTGGACAGCTTCATTTTATACTAATTGCAATTTCTGAACAGTGTAGAGAAGGCCACTTGGAGATTTTAGCAGTAAATCCACATGACATTTACAACACCAGACAACTGCAAATCAAGTCAATTTTCCACTGGAAATTTCAGTGAATGAAGAACCTTTCCACTGAAATTTGACATGAAAGAAAAAGTTCCCAATTTTCCAAATAGTCCTAATCTCTTATTTGCATATAAATTGTCAATGTTGTATTTAAAACTGATGGTTGGGATGTGACAGGGTGCTTGCGGGATGGTTCACCAGCAAACACCCTTGGCCCCATACCCCACTGTGGGAGCCACTGTCTACGGAGATGGGGGCCCACTCCCAATCATCATATAATTCAGTTTGTCCATTTAACAAAGAAATGGATTGTGCCCAGCCCTCTTCACTTACACCCTCTAAATATCACACAGCTTCAGATAAAATGACTACTAGTTTATTGATCAGATTATAATTCTAAGTGAGACTATGGCCAGTCATGGCAGAATCACAATATAAATGTCAGGAGAGCCCACAAGGAAACGAAAGGTAAAACACGCATACTAGCGTAATGTTTCTACCTAAACCGACCTCATAGTCCAACCTTATGTCCAAGATGTTCAGCTGTCAGTGTTTATACAGCTAGTCTCTGCCTGAAGCCAGGCAGGACTTGGATTTTGCTTGAAGCCATTTCCAGATGGAGAGTCCCAGGCCAAAAGCCCCAAACTCTTCCAAGTGTTTTCCTTTGTTCCAAAACTTTTCCTCACTCCTCCCCTTCGGGGCAGAGGTGAGCCCTTTGTCTCATCTGAACCATCTCAATTAGCATGTCTGTGTTGCCTCTTCCAGGTATTTGATTGCTCATTGCTGCTGAGAGAATTGTCTGTTCTGCGCCTCCTTGAGCAAGGGAAAACATGTTATATGCCTGTGCAGATGCATGAAGTTGGAGGAACATATTATGCTAATCATGTAAGCTAGGTTACGAGCATCCATAAAGAAACATTGCATGGTGTAACTGCAAATCATACAATCACAGTGTACAGGTAACAGGAAAATCATATAGATCATAACTCAGGGTGCACAGATGTGCACCCCGTAGCAGGGTGGGGCACCATTAAAAATGTACAGAATCACTGGGGTCATTTCAGACCAGTATCTTTTAAAAGTTCCTGTGGCTTTGCAGCAGATGGCTGACTGATTTGTGCCTTGAGGAGCCCCATCCCTTCTCCTGAGTGACTGACTGAACAAGGTGTGCAAATTCAGAGCTTCCAAGAACAGCTGCTGCATTTGAAAGGTCTCTGGAGAATCCTTATTGCACTGGTGGGTGTTCATCCCCTTCTAAGCATAGCTTCCCATTTAAGGATGATACTTAAATTAGTCTGGATCTTGCATGCATATTACTTCTGTGGATTTAACTCTCAAATCAGTGATAAATCTGAACTTGAAATGAACTCGATTCCTGTTGTGTGTGTTTATAATCCTCTTCCTTGAAATGAATGATATGAGGTTCCTGCCACACAAGACTTCTACTGGGATGCAGAGCTTCAAACTGTCAATGGGGTTTGCTAACAGTCTGCTTCAACGTGCATTTTGAGCTGTGCCCTTCAAGTGAACTTCTGAGCTGTCTTTGTATCAAGGTTTTGATATGACTATAAACAAAGATGTTAGCAAATGCCAAGTTTGTGAATATTCATTACAGTGACAGGGCCTATTTACAAAACACCATCTCTGTGAAGGGGAAAAAATGCTTCATTTTAGCTACACCACTCTCAAAACAAAATATATAGGGCCAAATTCTCTACTGATGCAAACGGGCAGAGCTCCACTGAAATCCACTGTTGCTTGAGGATCTCTCCTACTGACATTTGCTATGGGGTAGTTTTATTTAAAATTTAACATTCTAAACCTATATAAAAATAAATTATGCATAAAATATTTTAGATGAGAAATCATGAAATAGACCCTTCAAAAGACAATACTTTGTGTCTGCAAAGAATAAAAACACTCTTGTGAGAGGGATCAGATGGCTCAAGGGATTGAGGACAAGAAATGGAATATTTCACCTCTAGTTTGATCACTGGCTTGAATCCAAGTAGTCAGCCAGACTTACTGAAAATGGTTACCATACAATGGTTGTTTGGTTGCCTATGTGAAGTCAGGGCTATTAGTCCAGTTGTTAGTGGATGAGTGTGCATGTTGTGACAACTGCCACTGCAGTGCATATGAACTGGCACTTCTCCTGGAAATCTCAGCAGAGAATCAAAGGAGCAAATACAGAGACTAAACTACAGTCTCATACCTAGATAATGGGCCTGTTGAGCTGCATCTTGTGCAGTCATTTGTACCAGTCCAAATGCATATTTATTTGGTAACCTTTTAGCCTCAATTTTTTGCTGGTGTGACTGAAAACACATGGTGCAGAGCAGTGAGAATTGGGCCAACTGTTTCTTCAGGCTGAATGTGTGGTCTATTGACTCAGTGTTGAAGAAAACTAGTACTGCACCTCACTGGGGAATAAACTGAAGCTTTTGCTTCTCATTTTTATTTTTTTTAAATCCATCTCTTTTTACGTGAATGTTGAACTCACTGAAGTATTTTGTGCATTTGCTTAAATGGGAGCTTACCTGTGTTCTAAGAAATGACATTTTAGAGAGTTCTACTAAAATATTTGAAAAATTAATAAAAATATCAATGCAAATTAATATAGTTAAAACAGACTTCCTAAATTCCTTAGCTTGTTACAGGAGCTTGTATTTAAATTAGCTCAGAGATCAAATGAGAAGAAGCTGGGGTGAGGGTCTGTGCTCTAGAACAAAGGAAAGTGATCAATGCTATAGTTTCCTCCATGGCTTCTCTTCAAGAAGATGGTGTTTGTGGCCTGCAACTTGAAAAAGACATCCAGGCTTCTGTCATCTGGCTCTTTCTCCACTGATCCCAGGGTAGTAATGATGGAAACAGAGCAATGTGTGGTGCTGCCTGAGTTGCAGGAGCACCCCTGACCTGGAGAGAGACATGGGGCTCGGATGCAGGGATTCGGGGCACGTATGCTTTAGGTGTGCCGCTGCTGCAGCCTCCACCACAGCGGACTCAAAGGCTTGAGCCCTGTAAGCCCGGTGCTAGCAATGCCCCAGCTGACTTGGTATGTTTGTAGTGAGGCTGGGATAGAAGGAAGCATTTTGTGGAGCATACCTACATCATGTCTCACCTGCTTTGCTTCTCTCTGTCTGCATAAATGGAGGAAAGCATCTGGCCCCTTATTAATCAAATATGAAGATAAAATGAAGCCTGAGGCTCCCAAAATGATAAACAGAAGTACAAAAAAAAACTAACCCACATATCCAAAGGGGCAGCCATGTTAGTCTAGTAAAGCAAGGAGTCTTGTGGCACTTAAGACTAACAGATTTATTTATTTAATGAACTTTCGTGGGAGAATATCAGGCTCTCTTGGATCCTGGCCAGGATGAACTGTTAGCTGGATGGAAAAACTTCCTAATCTCTTCAGGGTATTATCAACCCCATAAAAAATGTTATAACTGGCAATTTTACATCTTTGGATACCTTCAAGTTACCTTTGCAGGTAGGCTTTTTTCCAGAACTGGGACGATATCACTTCCTAGACCCATGTTTAATTTGATGTAAGAAGCACTCACCCAATCTATTTAAGAAATCTTAAAGGACTTAGTATATTGTCATGTGAATAAACAGGTTTGAAAAGTTAAGCCAAAGATTTAAAAAGTGGTCTTGGAAGGTATTTTATGCTGCAGTTAACTTTCTTCTTCAGTGACAGCTACTGTAAGCATAGATATGACCTCAGGAATTGCAGATTTCTCATGGAGGAGAAAAACACACTTCAGAGTTGACTTGACACTTGTTTTTAATGAAAATATCCTAGAAATTAAAAAAAAAAATTCTTAATTTTGTCTGTCAGAAGAGAAGCCAGTCCTCAGGATTTTGAGAGCGAAAACAAAGCCATGAGTGCATCTTCCTGTCTTTGTCTTCCTTTGAAGGCTGGCTGAGCTGTATTCAGCACAAGGCCTGAAGAAAGTACTAAATCCAGAGGTGGCCTTAGGCAATTGAGGGTCCTAGGCAAAGGCCTATTGTGGGGCCCCCTACTGCTGCCTCACCATGGCCCCAGTCCCCCCTTCCTCATAGGTCTAATGCCCCCCCCCCAATTCCTTGGTTGTTTTGCTGAACCAGACTAACATGACTATCCCTCTAGAACTCGTAAATTATTCGTGGGTATGATATTTTTAAAGATCTTTCCATCTTGAAGCTTGTAAGTTGATCATCTTTGACTTAACATAAGTGAGCTAATGCTGAACTACAAAGTTAAAATGAACATTTAAAAAAAATTTAAAAATGTATGTGCATTAATTAACCAATAAAAAGTGGGTAAAATTATGATGGCTCAAAAACTAAAATACCACATTTAAAATTTTAGCAGTCAAATCTTATAAATTTTTCATATTGGCTTTGGTTTATGTTCATGAGAAGTTTAATACAAGTAAAGATAATAAAAATAAGTGAAAGGAAGGTTTCTAGTCTGTAGCTATAAATGAAAAACACCAAATTTCAATGAAATTCTCTGAAGTACTCAAAGTTATAAGACTCTGGCCCCCTCAAAAATATTAAATAGTAAGTACAAAAGAAGCTAAAAAATTCCTCACCAAAAGAAAGACATACAGCACAGACATCACACACAGAGCTGTAATGATTGCTTGAGGGCAGCTCTATATTTATATGTAGCAGCCTATATGGATGGTAGTGGACCTACATGGTAACTTGAGCTAACCAAAGTCAAAGGAAAAATTGTCACAAAGGAAAAGGCAAAAGAAGATGAAGTAAAAAAGAAAAGGAAAAAGCAATATTTCACATGTGGGATTAAAAAATGGCAGAATAAATGGCCAAACTGATGAACTAAAAGATGAGACTACTGGAAAAGTTCCCGCTATTGTGCTGTCTATTGCTTGCTCCTGCTTTTTTAGCATGTTAGTGTGAAGGTGATGGGCAGATAATGGTGAAAACAGCAATTCAGATGAAGCACAGATCCTAATGATATTTTGCCTTGATGAGCAAAGACTGAAAAGTGCTTAGGCTTCCAGCCCTCTGCTAGATGGGAACAATTTCTATATTTTTATATATTTTCATTTCTGTCCACCAAACTGGGGATGGGACCCCTTATTGCTCACGGCCCTAAGCAGCTGCCTACTTTGCCTACACCTAAAGTCACCACTAACTAAATCCTTACCACTCCCTCTAATCCTGGTTGGTTGAAGAGTCACACTAAGCAACAGGGAACCATTGAAGTTAGTGGAGACTGATTTGGTGTCTAGGCATTGCAGAGCATGGGATTCTGGGGCTACAGTTACTCCAGCCTGTAGTCTGAGCCCAATAAGTGCCATGCTCTGGGTGGGAGGAAGGCAAGAGCAGAAGGTGTAGAGGCAAGTTTTTAGCTGTGACATCCATGCCACTCAGGAACCCTGTCCATATTGGGGGATGTGAGCTGTCTCTTTAGGAAGGATGGAATGGAGGTAGAGGCCCTACATTATTAACAATTATAATTGCATGTAGAAGTGTTTAGGTAAAACTATTTGTTCTGCCGAGGCTAGAATAAAGCTCAGTATCAGACACTTCAAGGAAAGAAAAGTAGGAACTAAAATACAAAATAAAACAGAGAAAACAGTCAGCCTCTCAGACTACGGGACCATGTAATCTACTGTTCACATCAGTTCTACAGCTTCTGTAGCAATAATTGATGCTGCTTCCTTTTAGTTTGCTGCTGTTCTGTCCAGTGTCACTAGGGAATTAACTAGCAAAAGAAAACCCCACTGAAGATAACAGTGAGAGGGCTTCTGAAACTGAATGCACTTGCTTGTAAAAGGAAACAAAACCCAACATAATGTGTGGAGCATTGCTCATTTTTCACATAATGATGCTGAATGCTGTTTGCTGTCTTCACCATACAACAGGAAGCTGAGTTAAGGGTGGAAGTTGTATTTATATATTGGTATCCACTATAATAAGTCAGGTATGGAAAGTAGGGTTAAGCCACAAAATTAGGATCTGGCGCCAGACCTGGACTGTGATCACCCCACACTTGGGTTTGTTCAGACTGCAGGGTTTACCTGTACCCATGCTAAAGAGAGATGGGGATTTTCCAAACAGACTCCTGTGCGTGAGTTCGTATTCTGAATGTTCAGAATTTCAAGGTGTCCCAGGTGTTGGTTTTTTTTGGGGGGGCCCATCTCTAGCCATTTGTTTATAAAATGAAAAGCTCAGCACCAGCAGATCAACTTGTTATATTTTCCTGCTCTTCCACTTAACTGCTCATGATTTTCATTTTCTAACCCTTCTCACACCAGAGGGACCTGAACTACACGGGACTATTTGTACCTATTAAGTCCCCATGACAAAAGCAAACTAGAAAATAAAACCATACTTCCCTCCAATGTTCTGTTGTGGAGAAGATCAGGAGGCTGTTCTAGCAGCTCAGGGTGGTGAGGAGACAGAAGGAGTTTTCTGAACAAACTCTGTTCTATAGTAAAGTCATTTTTAAGAAACAAAAACAAACCAAGCCAACTGTACTGTATACACGCTGCTGCCAATTCCTATGTATAGCTTGTTATGGATCAACTGTTTTTTCATAGATTTTCTTTTCTTCTTACATTGTCTACTTTTACTGCTGCCTGACGTACACAAACTTTACAGTTCTTTGTTGAATTTTCACACAGACCTGGCATGATAGAAGGTAGTAAGAGCCTTATACTGTCCACGACATCAGTGGGAGTTAGCTATGGGGACTGAAGGCAGCATAAAGTTTAAAGGTGGGATCTGGTGCACTGAACATATACTTTGAATTGAAATGAAGTGTTTTGTCCCCTTAGATCATCCCTCTATTATTTGTTTCCATATTGTAGCTAGAATGCATAGCAAAGCTACAGTAAACACTACCTGAATGTTTCCATTTTTAAAGGTCTTTCCAGTTCCTTACAAATTTGTCAAACTGTTGTATTTTGGACTGAAATTTCCCAATTTGCAATTTGTTGCAGTTTGGATTGAAAAAGTGGGAAAAGGCCATTAAGTGATTAATAGTAATTATTTATTGCTGGAGTGCCTAGAAGACCCCAATCAGTAATCAGGACCTCACTGTCCTGTCACTGAGAGGTGAGCAGAAGATTAAGAGTGAAACATTTATCATTAGCGCAAGGTAATTGCTGGTTACCAAGCAAGCCACCTAGCTCGTAGACAGCCACAGCTAGAAAAGGGTTATTCCGGTAAGGAAAGAGATGCATGTTTGTGACCCATGTACTCCATACGGAGACTAGATGGTCCAGTATTTAAGGCACCAGTCTTGAGCTTGGATTTTCCACCACAGATGGTGACACCTTAGGCAAGTCACTTAGCTTCTCTGGGTCTCAGATCCCCAGGCCATCTGTAAAAATGGAAAGAACAACACTGTCCTTCATCAGAGGGCTGTTCTGCATTAAGAGTGTGAGGTGCTCAGAGACTATGGTGATGGACCCCACACCATATAAATATCTAAAGCAGAGGCTTCAAGGCCCAGTCTTGTAATCCCCTTGCTCACACTATAGGCTCATGAGTTTTTCAATTGTCAGTGAGGATTATTTGCTGGAGTTTAATCTGAAAACAAGTATATTTCAGAGGTAGAATGTATAAAAATCAAGGTGGGGAGGAAGAAAAATAACACACCCTTTCAGTCCGAGGAAAGTGATGTAACGGCACCAGTAGCATACTGAGCACTACCTTTGAGCCAGCGATTGCTCTATAGCGCTACCACTTTCTTCCCTCTTCAATGTTATGAGGAAGTCATAGGTGACATTAAGGCTACATCTGCACTGGCAAATTAGTCCAGATTAAGGAGGTTTAATCCAGACAAATTCAGCCCATGGCCACACTAGGCTTTCCTTAGTTTTAACTAAGAAATTTCTTAGTTCGCCCTAAGGAATGCTTAGTTCAAACTAGTTAGGAGTGGGGCTTAGTTTAAACTAAGCACAATGTGGACCCGAATTAATGGTTAGTTCAAAGTAAGTGTGATGTGGACTCGAACTAGTGGTTAGTTTGCACTTCATAAATTTGAATTAAGGCGGTTGTTTGAAGTAAAAATATGTTCAAGTTTGAACTAAAGTGTTAGTTCGAATTAGAACACATTGTTATTTCAAACTTATAAGCACGACATTAGTTCGAACTAATCTGTGGTAGTGGAGGCATAGCCTAAAAGTCTCTTCACGATTTGATTCTCAATAGGGGACTTTAACTAGTTTATTCCACTTCTGTATCTAATCACCAATTGCCTGAGTAATCTCACTATTTCCAAAATAAAGGTGAATTAAGACAATGATATATTTGGAATAACACAAATGAATCAGCAATTACTCAGGGTTGAATAGGAAATGAAGATAAACTCCAGGTCCTGTACCCATAAATCAACCTTTGACCCGAAGTTCAGTATGTTACTATCTTTTCTTCTCTCTTCCACAGAGTGCTGATCTCAACTGGGCAATCAAGGACTGGAACAGGAACCCAGAAACACAGAACCACAGGAACATGGAAGGTAAACTGGTTTGTACCCAGGTCTGGGGGTTATCTCTTCTTTCTCTGAAAGGAAACCATTTACTCCAGACTCTTCAGGAAGAAGATCACACTCTGCTGCCTCTTGAGTGGACAGGTCTAAGCTGAAGACTGGCACAAAGGGATCTATAGTCTCCTATTGCTATTGCTGGACAGATTTCCACTCAGCTTTCCCACCAAAAGGATAAAAAGGGAGGAAATACTCCTAAAGAAGGAATTCCAATATGGAGTCCTAGCTGTTGTTGTTGTTTGTTTACCAGTCCAAAATAGCAACTTGCCCTATTGATTTACATAACTGAGCATTTAACCATTAAGTAGAGGGGAGGTTTAAAAGCAAAAATCACTCCCAACATTGGGGCCCCTAAGTAACTCACAGTCCACAGGTATTTAAACCATCCTTCTCTTGGGGTTGCATTTGAGTTTTTATATTTTGCCCATCCAGACCCCGAAAGCCAGTTCATTCACTTTGTCCCAACAGACAGTGTTCTGAGCCTTCTTCCCTGCCCTAATCTTCAGTTCAAAGTCTTTCATGCTTTTCTTTGCCAGAGCTCAGCCTTCTTCAGTCCTCATGTTCTGGCTTTCAAGTCAAAACCTTTCTCTCACTCAGCATCTCTAGCAGCAACCTCCTGCTCACTGCAGCTTTTGTTACAGCCGCCTTGGTTTCAGGATCTTTCCTACAGGAGTCTTTCACACTCTACAGCCTCTTTACTATTTCCTAACTCTCCCCTCCCACCCCATTCATTGTAGCCTCCTGCTGCTGTTTATATGGCAATCACCCTTATCTCCCCTAGATCTGCCTCATTCTGAACCTTCGCTGGGGGAGCCACCCTGTTAACAAGGTGAAATAATCTGAGAAAGACCTTGAGAGTGTGGTTTTTAATATTGCAATGAAGGACAAAGAAGAAAATAATTATATATCTCCACCCACTCTCATTCTCATTTTGTTTCACATGCATGGGGAATGCAATTCTTTTTTTTTTATTAAAATGTTTGATTAGTTTTTGCTTGATAATCTCTTGTTTCTATCAAGAGCTGTATCCGTGTTAAACTGTTTTAATGTGCCAGTATTAAACTTTCTCTAAAAAGCATATTTTATGGCTATTATAATTTTCCTTGTATTCTTGTGAGAATAATACACCAGTGCAATCCATCCTGATGACCAAAATATGGAGGGCTGTATGGAAGGCTCCAATGATTG
>ML682004.1:15406071-15555838 GCA_007922195.1 Podocnemis expansa | reverse complement strand
ACACTTGCTGGCTGACACTGCAGGGCGTTGAGAAATTCACGGGGTGTTGGGGGGCTCACTAAATTGGTGTGACTGTTACTAGCTCATGACTGGGGGTTGGGAAATTCAAGGGCTGTAAGGGGAAGTGGAGCAGGGCTGTTGAGGTGCTCGCTACACGCTTGTTGGCTGATAGTGAGGGGCACTGGGAAATGCAGGGGGCTGTAGTGGGAGGTGTGGGGTGCTCACTACATTGGTGTAACAACTGCTAGCTGACAGTGCTGGGTGTTGGGAAAGTCAGGGGGTGCAGTGGGACTATTGGGGCGGCTCACTAAATTGCTGTAACAGTTTTACTAGCTCATAACTGGGGGTGTTGGGAAATTTAGGGGCTGTAAGGGGAAAGTATAGTCAGTGTGTTTTGGCGCTCGCTAAATTGGTATACCTTGCTGGCTGTCAGTGGGGGCTGTTGCGAAATTCAGGGGGCTGTAGAGGGAGGTGTGGGGGTGCTCACTACATGGGTATAACACTTGCTAGCTGACAGTGGGGGGTGTTGGGAAAGTCAGGGGGCTGTGGAGGGAAGTGTAGTGGGGGTATTGGGGGTGCTTACTAAATTGGTATAACACTGTTACTAGTTGACAATGGGGGGGTGTTGGGAAATTCAGGGGGAGTGTCAGGGGAGTGTAAAGGGTGCGTTACAGAAATCCCGTGGAGAGGGTGCTGGCCTTGGGCCAGTGGTACGGGGCCAACTCGAGCAGTGGGAGGGAGGTCATTGATTTCCCTGGTGGCAGCAGCAGCAGCTTCCCCAGGACTTGAAATTAAGGGGGTTTGGCATGCTTGCTAAATTGGCATAACGCTTACTAGCTGACAGTGGGGGGTGTTGGGAAATTCAGGGGGCTGTGGAGCTGAGTGTTCGGGATGCTCACTAAACTGGTATAACTGGTATAACTGTTACTATTTGACAATGGGGGGTGTTGAGAAATTCAGAGGGTGTAGTGAGTCTATTGGGGTTCTCACTAAATTGGGATGACAGTGTTACTAGCTGATAACTGGGGGTGTTGGAAAATTCAGGGGGTGTAGGGGGAGTGTAAAGGGTGCGTTACAGAAATCCCTGGAGTGGGTGCTGGCCTCGGACCAGTGGTGCTGGGCCAGCCGGAGCAGTAGGAGGGAGGCTGATAATTTCCCTTGGTGGCAGCTGCTTCCCCAGGACTTGAAATTAGCAGGGTGTTGGGGTGCTCACTAAATTGGTATAACACCGTTACTAGTGGACATTTGGGGGGTGATGGGAAATTCGGGGGGGGGTGTTAGGGAAATCCATGCCTAGTGGCCAAGCTGTTTATGCTGGGACCTTATTGATCCAGTTGGAGGGAAAGGGTCTCACTGAGGCTTTTCATGGGGACAAGTGACAAGGATGAGAAAATAGCTGGTTGGGAAAAAGGTAAGGGCCCTGGTGAGATTCCCCTGTTTCCTCCAAATTGTTCTGCTGGAGGGGTGGGGCTGGCAGCGTTGCTCTCCCCAGCTGTGTGGGTCTTTTAAAATCCCACGCAGGAAATGCATGTTTGAGTGGAATCCCTGAAGTGAATTGCAAAACTCCCAGTCACTCTAGCGGCGCCGGATTTCAGTCTTGGGGTAGCTGCTGAAGTCCTCTTTGCGGAGGCACAGAGCTCTTGTGCTAGCTCTGTCCTTTCTCACAAGGCTTCAGCGCCAGCAGAACCAGACTGCCAGATATTCCTAGGCAGGCAGCGAGCTCATTATTTCCCCAGCACAGAGGGGCTCCTTGGAAACAGGAATACAGACAACAGCTGTTAGAGTTGGGCAAGATACTCATGGGTTTTATTTTTGGGGGGAAAGGATTTGGAGAAGTGAACCGCACACAGAGGAATAAGGTATCTGATGAAGTGGTTTGGAGCCCACAAAGGCTTATGCCCAAAGAAATCTGTTAGTTTATAAGATGCCACAGCACTCTCGTTGTTTTTGTTGAACAGCACGCAGATTCCTTCTGAGTTTAGGGGATGTGGGGATCAATGAATGCTCTCTCTTTCCCTCAGAGCTCTAGACTTGCAGATCTATTTGCAGATAGGGGGACTTCCATGTTCAGGGAACTTTTCTGTTGTGGATCATTCAGAAAAATCCTCCCCCCCTTCCCGGCATTCCCCAGATGATGTTACTCGGTCATTATTTAGCTAAATCATTGGGGGTTGATAGGAGTTTGTCTTACTGATGACCAAATAAAATTGGAATAAGAATGATTGGATTCAGCCCACCGTGAAAGGAGTCAATTCCTTTTTAAAAAAACCAAACAACAAACCAAAACCCTCTACTTTTATCTCCCTGCACATGTGCAGGAAACAGAAATGGCAGACTGTGCGGGGCATATAGAACAGGAATACAGTTCAAGACACATCAGAAACTTTTTGTGGTTATGAGTACATTTGATTCTCTGAATTCTTGCCCTCAAAAATTGTAGATTTTAATAGGTTTAAAGGCTCCCATTTCGAGTGCATGTGAAAGGTTAAAATATACGATGCTGGATAGATTAAAAAGATTTTTGTTTTTAAGATTATCTGCTTTGTTAATCTCTGTTGCTTCTTGATTTATCAGTGAAGCTTCTGACTAGGCTTCTGTGAAACCTTGGTCATCTTCAGCATCCAATACATAGAATTTGTGACTTCCAGTCCTGGGACAGATGTTGGGTTCCCCAATACCATCCTTTGCTTTCTTTAGGATGAGCATGTCCTCTGATTAAATGCTAATATTTTTCTGATTCCCTTTTTCATTTTTTTACAAGCTAATTGCAGTTGAAACTCTTCTAAAACAAGATGCTTTAATCAAATCTATGTGTTGGGCGCATCAGCAAAGAGTTTTCAGTTTTTGTCATGCTGTTTTTAAGACCCAATCTAACTATACTCAATGGAGTATTTCCGTTGACTTCAGTGGGAGGCAGATCAGGTCTTTAATTATTCATTCCTTTTTTTTTTCACTTCTATTTTGGGTGAAAGGCATAATCATTCATGGACACTCATGCTACCCTTGACAACTGGGGCTGTGTCTTAGCTACAGGATTTTCTCTCGTGAAAGCTCACAATAAATCAATCTGTCAGTCTTTAAAAGTGCCACAAGACTCCTTGTGTGTTTTGCTGAAGTAGACTGACACAGCTACCCCATTTGGAACTTGTCAGCTATGATGTAGGATGCCAGAGGTGTTATATGGACCAAAAGAAGTTATTCTGGGTGTGATGTCAATTTATTTAGCACACAGACACTTTCCATTCTAATGCCTGAGGATGAAATTTCTTAGGAAATTTTTGAGGAGTTCCCTACCTGAAATGAAATTGAAGTGGGAGCTAGGGAAGGGGGAGAGAGACACAGAACGGTATGGCTTTACAAAATATTACCTGGTGAAGCTCGTAGCTGATGAAGTAGAGCAGATTCATGCTGTTAGCCCATACAATGTACAGTGGTTATAAAAATACCTCTTCTAATGTTCCAGAAATGGGTGATTGATAATGGCATAGAGTAAAACAGAAAACAAGTGAGAGATGGAAGACTCCATTCCCTCCTGATTTGTTACGTTCTGCAAAGCATGGCTACGCTCGTTTTCACTTTGGCAGCAAATGACAGGTGTCAGGATTCTATCAGAGGATACAATGATCTTAGTAAAAATAAAGCTAAGGGTCTAAATTACAAAAACAATGCACAAAAATGCAGAGCTGAGGCTGTTGCTCTTGCTGCTGCACCATGGAACCACAAGGGTGTAGCTACAGTGTATGTATTTATATATCAGGTATGTTTAATTAACAAAGCATGCTGGCATGTGATAGGGAATGAGTGATGAGTTATTGCCTCACCTCTGAACTTCTTAAGTGATGATTTGTTTTCCCCTTTTTCTTCATCTTTCTGAACTGGATCTTGAAAACCAATTTTCTTTTTGTAATGAATAGGCTCGCTTTAATAATGTTTTAAATATTTATTGTGTATGTTATTCATTACAGAAGTCTTATTCTTTCTCTAAAACTTTAGGTTAAGTCCGTATTATGATTTTTCCAAGGTGTTTAAGAGACTTAGGTGCCTATCTCCCACTGAATTTCAATAGGATTTAGGCACCTAAATTCTACATGGTCCTTTGAAAATTCTAGTCTGTATGTTTACACCTTGGTGTGTAGAGACACATTCCCTCTTTTCTACTAGGAAACAAAAAGAGAAAGGACTTTCTATATGTTTAAAATGTCATATGTGTAACTCATGTCTGTATTTTTGAATAATACAAGAGAAAGGGGATAAGAATGAAATGTAGAAAATGGATTTAAATACATGAGCATTTAAAAACAAATCTGTGCCACAATTACATAGAACTGTATAAAAGAATTGAAGGTGGAGAAGAATACACAGCGTTGAGAATGATGACTGCAATCACAGGCCAGATTATTAAAACTAGGAACAACTAGAAAGAGTGTGAAAAATAGTTTGGCTTTTTAACATCATTTTCTGTGTGAATGTTTGTTGAACTGAATGTTTTTTACTTCAGAACATGACACTTCAGTACTTAGAGAAGGGCTTGGGGTATGTGCTTCTTAGTCTTGTTTGAAGCAAAGATCTATTAATAGAGTTATTTATAGGAAATGGTTTCATTTAACCTCAGAATGGCTGAATGAATGTGGACTAAATTAGACCTGACCAGACTTTTTATTCAAAAGAGCGAAACTACACTATATTTTGTGTGAACTTTGGTTAAAAAATTGAACTTGTCACACCGTATCCAAAATACACCTATGAAGCTCTGAGATTCATTCAGTGTGATCTTCAGCTTTATATTGGCCAACATCTTTGTTTTATAGAGACATTGAGCAGCCATCGCAGGCTAATCTTGCATGTAATATTGGTCTACAGTTGCTGATTAGAGCAGGATGAGGTAGTTAGATGACAGGTCTACAATAGCTCTTGTTAATTGGCATGTATAATGTTAATATTAGAATGAATGTTAATTTTTAAACACTTCTCTCTTTAACTATGTTCTTTCTTTTAAAGGATATCAATCAGAAGCTGCAAGAAGATAACCAAGAACTGAGAGACCTTTGCTGTTTTCTGGATGACGACAGACAGAAAGGAAAGAAAGTTTCACGAGAGTGGCAGAGATTGGGCAGGTATAGTGCCGGGGTTATGCACAAAGAGGTTGCCTTATATTTACAGAAACTGAAGGAGCTGGAAGTGAGACAAGAAGAAGTGGTTAAAGAAAACATGGAACTAAAAGAACTGTGTGTTTTGCTGGATGAAGAGAAAAGTGGTGGAGCAGGTAGCAGGAGTTCTATCGACAGCCAAATCAGCCTCTGCCAGCTGAATGCAACAAGTGCTTACATACGAGACGTTGGTGATGGGAGCAGTACCTCTAGCACAGGAAGTACGGACAGTCCAGACCACCATAAACACCACTCAGGCACTAGTCCTGAACATCTGCAAAAAAGTAGGGGTGAGGGAAGCCCTGAGCATCAAAAACATAGGAGCGTTAGCCCAGAACATCTCCCAAAACTGAAGAGTTCTGGAAGTCCTGATCACCAGAAGCATGTGAAAGGAGCAAGTCCAGAACATCATAAAACCATTGGTAAAGGTAGTCCTGAGCAGCAAAAGCGCACCGGTAGTAGTCCAGAAACTCTCCCAAAGCACATTTTAAGTAGTAGCCCTGAACATTTTCAAAAACATAGGCCTAGCAGTAGCCCAGAACATCAAAAGCACCGCAGTGGTAGCCCAGAGCATCTTCAAAAACACACCCTGAGTGGAAGCACAGAACATCTCCAGAAAGTGAGGGGTACAAGCCCTGAACATCTCAAACAACATTATGGGGGGAGTCCAGAACATCTCAAGCATCTCAGTGGAGGAAGCAGAGAAGGTACCCTTAGGAGACAAGTAGCAGATGACACGTCACCTCATCACCGAAATGTGTACAATGGAATGAATGGTGGGTCAATATACTTACTGAAATTACAAGTGCAAAGACAACTGAAATAGATAGAAGATTATACCAGCCACTTTTGAAAATTGTGATTACATGAATGATAAAGCCCATAACAGCTAGATATTATTATTATTATTATTTCATTATGAAGTGAGGAAAGCATAATGTAGTCATTCATACATCCATCAGCATGTGCTTGAAGATAAGCACATGCTTAAGTATCTTCCTGAATTCAGGCCTGGATGCTGTGACAGGAGAGAAAGCATTACTGAAGCATCCTATAGAAATTAATAAACTGCAATAAGTTTTTAAACAAGCTGATAGAACCCAGTAAAATATTTACTTCTTTTATAGAATATTTATAGAATGGATAAAAAACCCACTATAAATTCAATAGTTTTGTATAGTGTTTTCTATAGAACCTGCAAGATTTAATTCCTTTTACACTCTATAGGATGTTTCCAGAAGGGAGGGCCTGAGTCTTAATCATGCAGTTATAAATCCCATTCCTCATCTCCTCTTACTCTGATATAGAAGAGGGTGTCCTGCAGCTCTGCCAGGAATGAGCATTTTGCCTGAGTAAGAGGCTGAGGATTGGGTTTTATAAGCCCCAACTGTGCATGGGGTGGCCTCCTCTAACTGCATGAAGCCAGTTGACTACAATGGACCTTGGCGTTGGCATAAAGGTCTTCCTGTGTGGATCTGCTTTTAGAATCAAGGCCATAGTGGATTACATACCCGAGTTGCAGTCCTCATCTGCTTGTCACATTGTTTTCTCCCTGAAGCCAAATCATTTGTAAATAATGCACGGCTTGCAAGAGGGCCTTGTTTGTGAGATGACCTACTCCGCAGGCACGAAGGCTATCTGATTCCTATGAAAGGGTGGATTCATGCCACCAAATCCTGAGACACTGTTAAAATATGAAGATTAATTGCTTTAAAAATTAATTAGTAATTAAAGTGAATATTTAAAAAAATAATGTATATGGAGATTTAAAAATATAAACTTTTAAAACTCCTTACTTTTAAAAAAGTACATCTCTTTTCATTGTTTATTCCATTTAAAATGAATGGGAAACATTGGACTTCATCTTAATGTAGCTTTAAAGGGCCTCTTATTTGCAAACACATTATTCATGACTCTATCCACTCTGATAGCTCAAATGAACTCTCTGCACGCGCGCACGCACTCACACATCTCTATATGTTTGCATGCTGATTTGCGGACATAGATGAAGGTTTGTGTGTGCAAATTGGTGTGCTAAATAATAGTCTATATACAAATAAAGAGATCACCTGAAAATTTGGTCATGTTATTTCCAGTGAAACTAGAACAGTTGCACTTTAAATCTGAGCTGGTTGGCGTCTCTTGAGTATTCCAACTTTCTACAATCTAGACTGAAGTCACAATGAGTTGGAGAGGAGTCAGTAATTTCAGAGTCTTTCTGTTGACTGTTGAGCTGGATCAGACTTTTCATGCACCAAAGTGCTCCTTGAATCCTGTCCAAATCCTTTTCAATCATGTTAGCAGAGGACTGTGGGTGCGAAGGGCCCTCAGTGTACTTTTCCTGTGTTTTTATGTAATGTAACTTTAAGTGTGAGTTAGGCAAGTTAATTGTGGGCTTCACTTCCGAAGTTAGAATCTGATCCCGACCCCATTGAAATGGGTGATAAAACTCGTAATGACTTTAGTAGTGTGGGATTAAACCCTCAGTTAAAAAGGTAACACTTTTACTTCCTAGCTATAGTGTAACTGTACTGTCGGTTATTTTAAATAATGTGCATGATACACACTGGTAATAAAGAACTACATTTTCAGAAATGGCCTGCATACCAGTAGTTGTTCAAAAATCCTGCACATCTGAGTACAGATTTTAGGGAATTGCGCATTAGGTGACCCAGATTTTGAGCGCAAACTTAGGTTTTACATGTGGAAAGACAGTGCAGTTTATAAGCATGAATGCAAAGGACCCTTTCAAAAACTTGGCCCGAAACATAGTAGAATAGCATAAAACTGATGCTATAACCATTCCATTAAAAAAAAAAAAATCAAGCTTGTTATAGGTGCGTGGGATCCTGTGTGGTTTAGATAAAAATCCAGCACAGTGTCTATTCAACTGGTACAAGACAGCCTGTGTTTATTGTGTTCATTTTAGGATATTTTTGTAATCTTGTTGCAATATTATTTGTGACTATCATTTGTTTGACTAACAGGAGTGGAATGTTCATGTTAGCATGAATGATGAACAATAAGGTTTAAATTGTTTCAATTTATGGTATGTGTTAAATATGTAATCGGAATTTTATCTTGTGCATCAGAGGCCTGATCCAAAGCTCTCTGAGGACAATGTAAAGATATCCTCTGACTGTAGTGGAGTTTGGAATGGGTTCTCTGGGTGTAATTCTGCCTCATGGTAAGCCTTTGGGTAGTGCTGTGCAGGACTGAGCACTATGCAGGGCTAGAAGAGGGGTGTGTGTGTGTGTGTGTGTGTTACTCTCATGGGATCATGCATTAACATTTTACGAAACTTTTCTGCACTGAGGATACGAACATCATTATTTCTGTAAAAACATAAAAGAAGAAAATCGTAACATACACATACATAGATGCATTGCTTACTTCGGATGTTGATAATCTGTCACACTTTTACTATAATTTTTGTTTTAGATTTTGAACATGACAGTTTCAAATAACAAGGGGCTGAAAGAACATAGCAGATTATGGTCATGTCATTCTTATGTGACAGTTGCCAACCTGAACACAAAATGAGTTGTTTTTACTTGGATACAAATCCATTTCTAATCTGTAAATTGTGAAAAAACAGACATTGCTTAGAGTTTGAGGTGCTCATTTTTTTGTTGAACATCATTTTCAAAAAGCCTGTTATACAGACTTTCAATGGTCTAATTGCTCTTTATATTTAGACAGTACTTTTGCAAACCGCAAGACATTTCTTGTGAAATGAAAGCTCCTACATGTACTTCTCATGCTGTCCAAAATTATGCTGTCATCAATACTTGCATGATGCCTGATAGAGCATAACAGTTGGTAGCACAGTTATGATGGCAGACTTTTTCCCTGCTATGTGTTATAAATACAAAAGGCATAAAAAATAGCTTAAGCATTTAATTGAAACTGACAAACACTGTGGAGTTAAGGCTGTTTTAGTAGGCCGTTAGTAGGACATCAGAATTTGCATGATATTAAGTAAATATGCTGCTGCGATGTGTGGAATAGTATGTGTAGTGATACTTAAGGCCTTGTTTTCCCTCTGATGCATGCTTAGGGCTGTCACTGAAGTTAATGGGAGCTGTTTGCACCTGACAACAGCATTTGTTAAGCGCAATTGGGGAAGATGTTGGGTAACTGTCAGCTTTAAGTTTAACTCCCCACCCATGCCAAAAGTCTGATGGCATTTTAGTATGCTTTTCAAATATTAATTTTCAAATTCTAATGATAACATCGGACAAGTTTTTAAAAGTGGAAGATAAGAAAACATTCTGCTCATTTCACCAAAATGTGTTCCCTCACTGCTAAAAAGTTAAAGTGTGTGCTTAGATGTTCTGCTGAATCAGAGCCCAGGAATAGAAATTGGCCCAACTGAAAACATCTACTTCATCTTAGGGGCTTTAGCCAAATATAACATATGTTGTAGCAGTTAATAGCATTTCACAGTGATCACTCTTAAAGTGTTTGGCTTAATGAGAATAGAATCATTTTGGGAGGAGAAGACTGCAGAAATTATCGGATAAAATAGCAATGATAAAATAATTTTTTTTTCAGTGAACATTTATGAAATCTAGAAACAAGGTATGATGATTTTTAACTCTGACATAAATATAGGTACTGTATGTATGTATATATGTCTGGATACATTAATGTGCTTTCAAGATTTGTAGTTCTAGTTGTTTTTATTCTTAATGGTTCATTGTAAAGCTCCCATTTTCAGAGTCTTTGGTTTTAGTCTGGACTTTGATTTTTGTGTCAGGAAAATATCAAAGACTTTCAGAGTTGCCTCTTGTTCCCTGTTGAGGTTATTAATGAGCCGAAGTAAAACTGCTGACTAACATTAACTGGTACTCACTGCTGGAGATGTGAGAACTCATGTACAGAATAAAAGTGAAGCAGTATTTTTCTGAAACAAAAACATTTGTTGGTTCAGTGGATACACATCTTAAATTAAGATCAATTACTCTTGTATGTGTTGCTGTCTAAGAAAAACATTGCATAGCAAAGCATAAATTCTAGTGCATGAATAAGCTCAGAAGAAAATGCAATATGTCTTTAGGGAGAAAGGTTGAACAGTAATACTGTAACTGATTTAATTGCTGTCTGCTGAGTAGTATGCAATATGACTAACGTCATGGTGGCCAAAGAACAAAATCACGGCATATATTCTTGTGCAGGTTTCTTTAAGGCACAGTGTCCCTCTTTTAAAATAAGTCCAGTTTTATCAAAGTCAGTACACAATGCTATTTAAGATGCAACAATTATTTCCCTATTTTAGAATAGGAAATAATATTGGCATCTCAAATTCTATGGCATGGTAACATATTAGTAAATGTAGCCTTTTTAGCAGAAACCACTGTGCTCATGTCAGTAGGGGTCTGATTTAGCACTTACTGACTCAGGTGGGTAACCTTTAGTCTCGTGAATAGGTTTGTTGACATCAGTGGGACTATTTAGATTAAGGATTTTAGGATCCATCCATTCTGATGGAGCATCTTTTTGTAGGTCTCCTTTTGATGGCAGCGGAATTATGCTCATGTAACTGATACATATTGTTACACTGGAAATATGTCAGTTATGTGTTTAAAATGTTTCCGTATCTGGTGAATCATCTTTCCAGAAAATTACTCTGTATGTAGTAGGAGCACTAATGTTTGTTGATGAAGCCTCATCTAGTTTAAATAGTTGGCTGTATGTACTGGCACATCACCACTTTGATTACTAAAAGTTTAACTAAAGATCAAACTGGAAATTGCACAATAGTTGATTGCAGAGATGCTTCAGTTTGTGTGTATCTGCTATTGTGTAGCAGACAACAGCACACATAAAAGTAGGAAATGGTTTTGTTTAATGGCCCTCTGCCCTCCTCAGCACAGGTAGCAGTAGACAGCCATGAAACATACACACTGCAAGAATGCGGTCTGCTCGGTCTGGAGGCCTGTATTTCTGAAATGTCAGTAACCTTCTCTGAAAGTGTTCACCTAGAAGTTCAGCACTGTATAAGAGACACAAAATAAAGGGTGTAAACTTTTAAGATCGGCTTTACTATAAGCTAATGAGAAGTACCCATTTTAATGTGACATTGGGCAAATTCTAAAATTTATTGTTTAAATGGATAGTCAAGCAAAGAAGATTTTGAGTGTGATTTCCCATAAACACTCATTGATGCCTTAACTCTGTTCCCATTGAAATCAATGTCAGTTTTATCATTGACTTCAATGCAAATAGAATTAGGCATACAGAGTTCTGTTGTGGGATGTGGCCATGCAGCCATGGGATGTTGAGTCAGCCAGCAATAATTTCTATGATGCCCCTTGGAATAGCTCATGTCTGAATGGGTGCAGTACACTTTTCCCATGCACACTCTAGTCTTATTTTTTAGGCTAGCATGACAGAGGTCTCAGACCTCTCCCATGGGCCTTGTTCGCTTCTGAAGTATGGTCGTAGCAGCACCCCCCTGCCCTTGTGTTCAGGGAGTGTAAGGGATAATCCTGTGGTTGGTTCCTGTGAGACTAAAGGGGTGGGAGAAAGCTTCTTGCACCTGTCTCCATTTCTGTTTGCACACCCACACAGGGCCAACACAGTCTGAAGTGACCTACATTAAGCCTGTTTGCCATCAGGTTTTATTCCTGTTTTGCATCTCACTTTGGTATCTATGGCAGCTGTGCTCATCACTGGTGGCAGAAAGTGCACCAGTTCAGGTGTTCTGTGATTTAAATAATCAGTAACCATTTTAACGTGAGTGTCCGATCTAGGGCAGTGGGTCTCAACCTTTTGCAGGTCACAACACACTTGGTGGTGTATCGCAACTCTACAGGACACACCAGCTTCCCCCCTCCCCAGCTTAAAATCAAGCCATCTCCCCATTTCTCTGCCACACACTTACCACTGTGTGGCGACACAGTAATGTGTCCTGACACAGTACTTGAGAACAACTGATCTGTAAGTGCTGAGCAATCTCTCCAGTATTATGGTATGAGTTCATCATATCTTTTAAAATCATGCAAAAATTAATCATGTAAAATTAATCTTGAAATCAATTTTAAGGTTTATCAATATTATCTCTCTTGCTCGCTCGCTTCTATCTTTCCATCTCTTCCTAGTATGGTAGGGTTTATTAATAAAGGGGTTGGGATATAGCAAAGGACATAATATAGATACATTGACATCAGGCAAAGGCATGAACTCAAATGGGATTACTGTGCTTAATTTTGATTTCCATATCTAAAGGAGTGCATGGCAGAGATGGGAAGCATCAGGGCAGGACAAAGATGGTTTGAGGAAAGTGGAATTTATTAAGATTAGAGACTGCAAAAAAGTGAGGATTAATTGAGTTGGAGAAGAAAAGTGTAGAGGGGACTTACACTTATGAGGTATAGAAAGTTACAAAGGATATGTGAAAAGACTTTCAAAAGGCACAAATAGGTTTCTAGGCCCTCATTTGAACTGCCCAACACTGTGAGACAGCAGTTCATTCTGCGATGTGAACGGCAGAGAAGCATGAACCTCATAAGACCCTTCTATGGAAGGAAATGCTACTTCACACAGCGTGTAATCAGCCTCACCACAGGAATTCGTAGAGTGATAGCTGGATCTAAAGGGGCTGGGTGATGAGCCATTATACACACAGTTACACATGTTAAGATAAGAATAGTTATACTCTGTGATTCAGGGCATCAGCTGGTTCCTTTTGGCATCAGGAAAGAATTCTGCTCTTCTTTTATGTATAACATTGTACGCTTGGCTGGGGATTTGATCCACTGCCATTGAACTCAATGGAAATATGTCGGTGTTGGTTTGGCCCAGTTGCCATGTAGCTTGTAGAAATTCCTTTGAAAACTCAGATGTGAGTTGAATACCAGAGGGAGTATAATACAAGTTGTTATCCAAATGGCCTGACTGGTGTGACAGATCCTATGTTCCTAGAAACCTTATTTGACTAAACCCTGTTTGGTCCCATGCACAGTGCATTCTTCAAGAGATTTATGTGATGGGAAAAGGCCCCTTAAGCAATATTTACAAACAGTCTTAGGGTCCCACAAATTCAACAGGGAAGGTTAGCAGTAGAGGACCTAAAAAAATCAGCTGCTTTTGCATTGGGCGAGTATGTGGTAAACCTAATAAATCTCATGATGACTAAAACGCCAGTAATATCTGCTAGAGCCAAAGGTGTCCATGAAAATTCCTAGGCAGTGAGGACATTAATACTTGAAACCTCTTTAACGTTCTGTATGTGTCTTTCCTCCACGCTTCCTCTCCTTTCCCTTCTATTTCTCTCCTAGCCTTTTCTGCTTTCTGATATGCCCCAGTCTGATCCCCGTCCTCACTCCTGCTGTACTGAACAAGAGTTAAAAAATATTTAGGGCTCCTCGCATCCCACTGCTTCTTTTTGATGGACTACTTCAATCGTAGTCCTGTCCTGTAGCTCTGTAGCCATACTGGTCTTGGCTTTGCATATCCTTTGTTTCCCACTATGAATGGATACTATGTCCAGCGGGTGCTGTGAAGATCAAGTAGCACTGAAGTGGAATCCCTGGTTGTTAAAATGAGTGAGAATTACATCAGGGAAAGCAGGAGATAATTCTACTATAGGCAAGATATTTGGCATGACCTTAAACTTTGCTTTGTTTGAATTAACTTGTGTGATTGACAGTCCTTCTGATTAATAGTCACTTTTCCTGGGTAGGTGTGGCTAGAGTTAGACATATTGCAATTACACAGAGGTGTCTGTGCAGCCCTATCAATTCCAGACCAGCAAGTGCCCTGATATTCCCAGTATTTGCAGAACAGAATCTAACAGCTGTGCAAGACTGTCTGGTTCATTTGAGATGTGTGACTACCCGACTCATTTCAAACATACATTATAACTTAAATGAGCTTTGAAGATAGACTTCCAGAAAGGAAAAGCTAGCATATTAAATCACTGTGCCACTTTTAGCAGAACTCTTACAAACACTTAGGGAATCCAGTTCTCATTCAAATCCTCTGATTTTACTGGGATTAGACCAGCGATGCATATGAGGTATAGTTTAATAGATTTCTATATTACATTATATTTTGATTTAGATTAGTGATTATGAGGCTGTTTCAGCACACACTGAAATCAATGTAAAGGGTCATTGATTTCAGTGGGAACTGGGTCAAGCTTAAAACATTTGCCTTTATTTCTAAGAACCAACAAGAACTTGAATGATCTGTGGATGATCTGAGAACACTGTTCTACCTGAAGTATGAAGTAATGTTTTTGGCCGGGGAGGGAAGGTCCTCCACAGTTCTCGAACTCTTAACTCAGTCCTTTGCTCAAGGGAAAATCCTATGGATTTCACAATTGGGTTTTATGTAATTCAGCACTTTCAACTGTATTCTGGGGTTCTGTACTGAAATATTGTTGCAGTGTAAAATGTGTTTTTAGCTATATTATAGTGATTACATTGTCAGACTATCTGAAATATGGCTGTTTTAATGCAGATCAACAATATTATCATAATTCTTTGTAAGTACTGCTAGCTTAACCTCTTCAGTCCCTTAGGCTTTATAATGCACATTAATCAAAAGGCCTTTTTTCTTTCCCTCTGCATCTGCTAACAGACTATTTCCTCCTGCTTTAGTGAAGTAATAAGTCTTAAAGGAATGGCTGACAGATGCAATGCAACCTGGAGTGGAATGGGTTAACAATGAATAGTGAAGAGTCAAGTGGCCAGCTGAAGTGGAAATGCAAATACCATCAGTTTATATTTACCATTCAAATGTAGAAATCGAGCTGTACAGATGCTTACCAGTGTTATATGGTGTTTAGGCATTCCAAAGGATTTATTTATTTAGTGAGGTGTAATAAAAACCATGCCTGCCTAGTTTTCATTGCTAGAGTGATTTTGTTTATTGGTTTTAGAGCAAGCAAGCATTGCCTTAATTACCGAGCCAGAGAACTGCTGGGCTGAATTTAGTTCTTTCATGTCACATAGAAGGGTTTTTCCCCCCACCAGGAGAGCATTCAGCATTATGTTCAATTAGAGGTCTGAAATAAACATTGTCCGAGTGGTGCTACTGGAATAGTTACAGTGTAGTCTACTTGAAGAGACTCAACTTGGAATGCAGGTTGTTCAGTTTCTGAACTCGCTGCTATTCCAAGAGAGCAATGCTTTCTCCAAATTTCATGTTCTAACTGTCATAGGATCAAAACTCACCCATGTTACAGGTCTGTGTGCAACCTTGTATTTTAAGACTGCAGGACGGTATGTTTTGTAGCCTTCAGTATTTTGGTCTTACTGAAAGTGCGTTGGTGTTTGGAGTCTCAAATGGAAAAAGAGATAAAATGCTGTACAATGGCATGTTGGGAAAATATTTTTGATAGGATGAGCCTCCTTAATCTCTTAAACCACCGTTAGCACAATAAAGCACAATTTGCCTGTAGGATTCATTGCCACAAGATACCGTTCAGACTAAGAGCTTAGAAGGATTAAAAAAAGGATTGGCCTTAGGATTCTGAGAATCTACAGAACTACAACAGTAAAGATAAAAACAAACAAAAACTTCAAGAGCTTTGGAAGAGACCTAAATCTTCCTGTAGAGGGCATTAACTCAACCTTTGCTAATGGAAGTTTGGAAGACACTTGACTATGGGCAGGTTATTCCATGATTGCCTCGCGTGGGGCATTTTGGCTATGTGTCCACTAGCCAATTAGTCTGGACTAATTTAGTCCATATCTATACTAGGCTTTGCCTAGTTAGAACTCAGAAATTTCTTAGTTCAACCTAAGCAAAGCTTAGTCTGAACTAATAAGTTCGACTGGTTAGTCCAGACTAAGTGCTTAGTTCAGACTTTAAGGGTATGTCTACATTGCCCAGCATTTTCGAAAAAACTTTTTTTTGGGATAAATATTTCAAAATAATTATCTTGAAAAAACTTTTTTTCAAAAATGCTATTTTGGGGCAACAGTCCGTTGTCCCAAAATACCGCGGCTTTTTATTTTTTTTTTTTAATGAAAGTCTACACTGGACTTTCTTTTTCAGAAAAAAGGAAGTCAATGGATGAGATGGGGGGATTTTTCAGAAAAAAAAAAAAGCCTTCGCCATGTCCTGCGATGGCTTTTTTCAAAAAAGCTATCTCAAAAAAGGCTTTTTATTTTGAAAAAGCTGGTGGGTTTAGCTTTTTTGAAAAAGTGCTCCGGTATCCCAAAATACCAGAGCGCTTTTTCGCGAATGCTAAACCTGGTTTAATATTGGAAAAAAAGCCTTTTTCGAGATAGCTTTTTTGAAAAAAAGCCATTGTGGGAGATGGCAAAGGCTCCCCCCACCCCCATCCTCCCTATCTCATCCATTGACTTTTTTCCGAAAAAGAAAGTCTGGTGTGGACTTTCTTCTTTGGAAAAAAAAAAAAAAAAGCAAGCCGTGGTATTTTGGGACAACGAGCCGTCCTCAGACTGCTGACCTGAAATAGCATTTTTGAAAAAAAGTTTTTTTGAGGTAATTATTTCAAAATACTTATCCCACAAAAAGTTTTTTCCTAAAATGCTGGGCAATGTAGACATAGCCAATGTTTGAACTGGCATGACGTAGACACAGACTAATGGTTAGTTTGAACTAAAAAAGTTTGAACTAAGCTATTAGTCGGAACTAGCTGCGCTTACTAGTTCAAACTAAAATGTTAAAAGTTTGAACTAGGATGCACAGCTAGTTCAAACTAAAAAGCTGTGGTTAGTGTGAGCTAGCCTTAGGCTAGTTCAGATTAACCTCAGGCTTTTTTAGTTTGGACTAGCACATCCAAACTAAAAAAGCAAATGTAGACATAGCCTTTGAGTGTCCCTTCAACAAAGCTGATATTGTTCACTGTTAGAGATGCGATATAGGACTAGATAAATCCACAAAGACAATTCCTATGTTTTTCTGTTAGTTTTTGAGAGATGACTCTTTTATGATACCTCTGTGCATGGGTGTGATGTCTGTACTCTTAGCTGTGGCCACAAGACCACTGATGCTAGAGCCCTCTATTACAAAGGTAAATGCTTCTGTAAGTTTCCCAGTAATAATTATTTGATTACTAGTAGATTAGTTCAGATTCAGTTAGAATTTCCAAGCATTTCTTAATCAAGGAACCTAAAAATAAATGCACCCACCCACAGAACAAAACACAATGCTTGCTCTGAACCTTTTGTGCTGCTGCATGGCCTTTCTTTGTTGTGATCACATTTGCATGGTCTCAGAACTGAAGGAGTGGAGAGGTACGCAGAGGGAGAGAATCAAATTACGAAGAGACCTGGAACTTAGAGCAGCAGGGGCTGAAAGGTAATGAGGTACCTTTCAGTAGTAATAAAGGCAGAGTGTATCCAGGGGAAAGATGGGGTGGAGACTTACTCAAGTAGCTGTACCAAGACAGTTAAAATTAGTTTGTTTAAATCTTGTATCTGTTCTGATATAACTAAGGGCTGCTATAGTCTCCAAGAAGATGTGAGATCAGGATTGGAGGTGTGCCTATTAGATAATTTTGATTTCATGATTTAGTCCATGATATGAAAAACTTTGGAAACCTTTGGTCTCTTATTATGTCTTAATAGAGACTTGAAGGAGAGCTCTGTACAGCTTTAGAGCTTATGTCCCTTCCACCAGCAGCAATAGTTTCAATAAAACAGTGGTTTTCAAATTTAGGGTTGGGACCCAGTACTGGGTCGCAGACCCTCAGGCGCTGGGTCATGGCACCCCCTGCTGCTGCCATCAGAAGATTGGAATGCATTGCTCAAAGATGTAATTGTTGGGTCATGGGCATAAATGATTTTTTTCAACTGGGTCCCAAGAAAAAAAGTTTGAAAACCACTGCAATAATACGTTACTTCACACACCTTGTCTGTTTAATAGAATGTAAACAGATGTGTGCAGATTGGCTGTGCATAGAAAAAATTCAATAGTTCATACTGCGTCAGTTTTGCAACAGAGCTTCCAGTGTATTTTCATTGTCCCTTGCCTATTTTGCTATTCAGTCTTTGGAAAAAGACTGTTTCATTTTTTTACCCCTGTGATTCAGTGAGTAAATTTCACAGAAAGCCTGGTATATATTTTTCCTACATCTGATTTGTGTGAAATTTGCACTAAGTTATCCTGAAATATATTACAAATAATGCTGGGTGACGGAAGGAAAGAGACTCCAGCATTTGTAGTGCAGTTCTGTAAAACTCTAGTATGATTTTGAGAGGTTGTTTAGATTGTCAAACATAGCAGCATTTAAAACATTGTCAGGGATAACAGAGATTTATTATGGTTAATTAAAGCCCAATTAAAGTGAGCCCTGAGATAAACAGCACAACAAAACAAACATGAACTAGTAGAGTAAGTAAATAAGACCCAGTAGGCATTAAATGACTTTGTGATCTTGGGATGCTCATATCAGATTAACAGATCTTGGTTACTCAATAAGTTTTCTGGCACTCCTATGACATTGTTTAGATTTCAAGTTTAAATGACATAGAACATGCAGTTTCCAGCTCCTTCCACTTCATCAGATTTACCTTCCCCATGCTTCCAAATGTTTAACTTCTTGTTCAAATGGCTATTGATGCTTAGCTATGGTTTTTTTTTATTGCACTGGTTTTTTATGGCCTTATGAATCATAAAGGTCTGCCTTGATTATTGCCTGCAACTGTTAGAAATGTGGATTTGCAACTAAAGCTTAACATCTGTAGTGCTTTTTGAAAGATTACTGGAGTGATTTGATACTGTTACTCACATTTAAACAAACTACATGCAGCTGGTATAACGTGCTGGTTGGTGATCCACATCCTATATGACTTTGTGTGTCTCTTTTAGTAGAGAGTTTTACACTGGATGAATCTAAGGATTTTAAAAATCCATCCTATGGTTTTTCTCCTTTAAAATCAGTAGTGAGAACATTAAAATAGATTTCAGTAAAGTATTGCGTAGCTATGGATATTGTAGTATTTCGCTGAAGTTAGTTAAACAAAACCAGGAAACTAAACAAGTTGAAACAAATGCGGTGGGGCTAAAATTAGAATATTTTAACTTTGTTACTGCAGTGCTTTTTTGATGACATCATTTAACTGTTATTTCAGTAGACTGTTTTCATTTCTGTTGTTGGACTTGGAAGCATCGTAGGGTTTACTGTGTTATGAAATCCATAAAAATAACGAAACACAAAAGCAAAGCATTCCAACAAAGTTTTTTTTCCTAACCAGATCTCGAACCACCAAGACCAAAGGCTCTGCAGTCTTAACTAAACAGCCGAAGACACCAGAATCAGGGTCTCCACCGGGTACAGGTGCTTAGTATTCTTTGATTTATTCTTTGTTGGTAAGAAATGAGACCGAATACGCCCTGCAATCAATGTGCTGAATGCTACATTTTGTTCAGTTGCTACTACAGAGCATGCATAAAGTTTGGACAGCTAGTTAGACAAAGAGCGCCTTGAACATATTTAACCAAACTCTGTTAGCCTTTGGGTGTCTGCGTTCATGTCTCATCACTTCTGTTATCAAAGTACTAAAATGGAAAATGAGATCTTTTATCTTTTAGAAAATAGTGAAAAATTATACCCAAGCTAATAAAGATGAAACACTGGATTAACTGAGAGCCTGAAAATGACTGATGAAACTGTTTTGGAATCTCAGATTCATATTACCACAGGACATCCGATCATCCTGGTTTGTTGAGAATGACCTGGATAGTGCGAACTCACTGTGTGGACCACGCTTCTGCTGTTATATCCAGGGTTACAGATTCAAGGGCTAGAGGAAAGATACTTGTGGAAGTCTTAACAGCAAAAAGAGAGATTGTATAAAGAGAGCTGTATTATCTTCTTTCTTGGCATTTCTGCAACAACTCAAATTAAACAGGTTTTTTTAACATGCACGTAAACATTTACCAGCAGTCACTTGGAAATGCACACTGTAGATTGTGAAGCTAGAAGTCTGTTTCCAGGACAACACATTTTTATTCTGGTACTCTGAAGGTGGTTTTATTTATTTATTTATATTGTTAAAAGCCAGTAAATTCAGTTGCTGGCAAGATTCTGATATCCATTTGGACAAGGGAATTGTTTGAATGACTGAACTGTATTTCAGTGTGAAATCACTATTTGTTGCTTTGAGAACTAAATACCGGTTTGAATGTACTAATGTGCAAAAGCTCTATGTTTTATTAATGTGGCAAAGCTCAGCTTTATGTGTTTTTTGCTTGGCATGGTTACATTAGGAAGAGATACATTTGTCAATAGATTGCTGTTAGATATCAGTCTGACTTATCACTTCCTTGCTATAAGGTTTCAGGAATTATCTGCATTCAGAAAAAATAGGATGAAATAGATGAAAATTTCTCCTGCATTTAAGATTTTTAATAACATTCTTTTACAAGCCCTCAAGTCCATTAAGATTTCAGTGAATTTACCTGACCCCAGTAATTCTCTGCATTATTTGCAGCCCCAAAATACATTGTACTAATGAATGAGAACCTGAAATTGAAATTGACGGGAGAGAGTCTATAATCTAGAGTGAAACTGATGAATGTATTGGTATTGTCCAAAATGGGAGAAATAGTAAAACCAAAGAGCACTAGCAGTGAGAAATGCTGCATCCAGAGAATGAGGAGCTCCCTTTGTTAAAGCACTGAGAAATGTGTGGTGTTTCTTTCTTCCCTCTCAGGGCACTCTGACTAATCTCTCCATTACTGTCATCATCAATGGGAGGGGTGCTTCTGATGTGAAGTTGCTGGACAGACAGGTGTATGGAAGACATGATCTTCATTTGCCTCTTTCAGTCCATCAGTGCTTTTTGCACTGTGACAGGCTGGTAAAGGAATGGAGAGACTGCACAAATGAGAAGAGAAGCAGCTGGCACACAGGCCAGCCCCTTCATAGTGTTCCCAACACGATCTTCCAAAAATAAGTGACTGTTTCCTTAGCACCCTCACTTACCCTCCTTCCAATACCATCATCACCAGTCATTCATAATTTATAATAACCAGAGGTACATTTACCAGAGGTATTTCTTGCTGCTTTTTGTAGTAGTCAGCAGTCCCGATCTTGTACAGAAGTGGAAAAAAACAGCAGATGTCCCTTGTAAAAAGGGACTGTTGACAAACCTACTCCTAGGAAGGGCAGCAGCAGGTCAAAATCAGGAGATGGCTTGAGTAAGTCAGGAATACGGGAAGTTGTGGCCACCCCTTGGGAGACTTTATGAGTGTGTACTGTTTTTCCTCTAGTTGTCAAAGCAGCTTTTGTTAACAGCTTTCAGGAAAGGGCTTCCCAGCTAGGCCAGAGCAGAACAGGAATATTTGGCCCTGACTCCTCTGACAATTCTTCCTCAATTCATGATGAAGGTTCTCCTGCAGCAGGATTTTTGGATGTGTCCTGTGCATCAGTTGTGCAATTTTTTCAGCATTATTATCGTGACACAGATTCCCTTGCATGACAATCAACTCAGACAGTCAGAAGGCCTGATTCTTATTTACACTACTCTGGCAGTGTAAAGGAGCTTCAGGGTAAATGAGACTAAGGCCTGGGACTCTGCTTTAAAGGAAAGGGCGGTGTGGGTTTGGTGAATAAAAGAAAGTATTTCCACATCAACATCCCTGTCGTGGTAGCGTCTATTGGACTCAATTCACTCTCCCTGGCACAGGCAGAAGTAAGGTGCTCTTACCTGTTCCAGAACAGGCAGCTATGACCCAGTGATTCACTTTGGAGGAAGTGCATGTTTCCTCTGGAAGAAGGGCATCTTTAAATTAAATTGGGAAGGGGGGTAGAAGAGGCCGGTAGCAGAGAGTGCCATAGGGGTGTACTGGATCAGGGCCCCAGCCATGATCTGTGCTGCCCATTTTAGGAACACGCTAGCCGACTGCCGACCTCACTGTGGACTTTCAACTTCTCTGGATTATTCTGGTTAACCCAGGGCTGAGTCTAGCCACTGGATTAATAGGAATTCAACAGAGCTTTTGGGAGACTGCAGCTGCCGAGGTTAATTTCAAATGGATTGAGCATTTAATTCTGTAAGTAGCAGTGTCTTCTAATCCTGTATTGTGAGCAGATACTCAATTAAGATACTGGTGTGATGTTCTGTCTGTTTTCTGTAGCAAAGATTGCTGAGGGCTGACTTATATGTTTTACTGTAGTTTCTGTTTCCTTGTTCAATAGTAGATGTTATTTTGATAATGCTTGGCATTTTACTGTCGGCTGTTGTTCTGCGCAGGCTTCCTAGGGCCTGCTCTTTCAAGGTGCTATGTACTTTCTGAGAGCTCCTTGAATGCCCTCAGCTCTCTGAGATCAGGGCACTGCCCAGCACCCAGGAAGCATGCCTCACCTGGTAGGGGTCATTAGAGCAGTTGAGCTCCTGTATCTTCTATTATTCATTCACTTATCTTTGTTTTAATAAAGCCACCTAAAAAAAATTAAACAGAAAACTGGAAAAAAAAATTCAGCAGCCACCCAAATAAACATACTATGTAGTATCCTTTCCAGAGGGTTATGTCGACATTTGAACTGAACATCTGGCAAAAGAAAAGATGGAAAATCCCTGTGCTGGCCATCAGACCGATCTCATTAATGAATCTGCTGGCAATCAGTAATTGTAGTAAGTTTGCCCCATACATAACCCCTGACCTGAAATTTGATGCTGTGATTCTAAGTGTATAAACTCACCACTCCATGCTGACAGGCACAAGCGAACATTGCAGCCTCTGGAATGCAAACAATTGCAATGGCCTGGTGAGTGGGGCATTGTAACTTTGTTTGTTTTTTCTATTTGTGCTTGGGTTGCTGAGAAGACCCATCAGAAAATCCTCTCCTCTTTTACATCTTTGAGTTGCATGTCCCCCCCAGTCCTGCAAAGACTGGACGTAGGAGTGAACTGAGGGTGCATGTACGTTTCAGGACCCCCGCTGTGTCTGCATGACAGAGGATAAAAGTCTGCTACACCTTCACCTAGGGCAGTAGTTCCCCAGCTTTTCAGCAATATGGCCCATTTCAATGAGACAAACAGTTCCATGGGACACCCATATATTTTTTTTCAGCTGAATTGATTGCTGATAAATGTTATGTTTACTATGGTTGTGGCCTTACTACAGAGTTTTGCAATGTATTGCATAGAACATGCTAAAGAAAGCTCAAATGCATTAATGTTTCAAACCCAGCAGAAAAAAGTCATTTCAATTTTAGAATGCCACCTGCATTTAGAATGTTCACATTTTAGAATTGGAAGACTGATACCTTGCTTTTAATGTAACAATTAAATTTCACGAGTTTTATGAGTTGTAATTTTGGTTGGATAAAATATTATTTAAGATGAAACAATGCTTGTTTTACATTGATTTTCCTTACCTTTGTACAAAATTCCACAGCACACTTGGACAGTTATCACAGCACACCAGTTGAAAATCACTCATCTTGGGAGCCTTGAATTCTTAGCTCCAGCTGGAGAAACTCCTGCTTTCAACTCAGGAGGTCCCTTGTTACATCCTACGGTGGTGTCTCACACAAGTATTTCCTAACTTTGTGAGTGTTCCCTTTCAGTTCAGTGGAACCGACTGCATCCATAATGTTGTGTATGTGCTAAAGTCTTCGTAGGGTCAAGGCCTTGATGTTTAGATAGAGCTGCTGGTGAACTGGTAGATCTAAGTTAGTCAGCTTCTCAGAGCACGTCATCAGTCAATCTCAAAGCATTTTGTGAAGCAGAGCAGTACCATTGTTCCTGGTATACTCCTGGGGAATGTCAGGCAAAGGGGAGGAAATGACGTGTCCCAAATCACCTAGCAGCAAAGCCAGGCATGGAATCCAGATCTCCTGAGTGCCAGGCCAGTGTTGTGTTCTACCCACTAGGCAACACTGCCCCTCCTTATTATTCTTTCTGAGGTAATACCTTAGAGAAAATAAAGCTTGACTCATGCATACAAAAACTAATTTTTAATCACTGTCATTATTGAAATTATAAGTGTGTTTCCTTTTAAAATCAGCTTCTTTTGGAGATCGCTTTTTTTTTTCTGGGTCAAGGGGAAGCTCAGCTAATTTTTAAAATTTTTGATGCAGAAAACTCATTAAAAGATGGAAAGTGCTTGTAATGAGATTCTTCTAAATATCCTTTCTCAAAAGTAAAAAGTGCAATTTTGGGCCCTCCTGCCCCCAGATCTTAACAAACAAAGGATTAAAGCTTTAAGTAAAAAATTGATGAAGGGATTATATGCTGTGATCATGTTTATGAAGGAAGGTTTAAATTTCTGATCTTGTTTCTTGTGACCTGTTTTTCATGTTGCAGTGTAGTGGAGCAACCTTAATCTTTGTACTGCTACTATAAAGTTCTGGCTAAGACAGCTCATTCATATATTTTATTTAATATTTTATCTTATATTAGTCAGTGGGGCAGTTAGCTGTTAGCCAGAGATTGCTAACCTGAGCAGAAACAAAAGAGCATAAATCTTTGTGTTCAGAATTCAAAACTCTGTGCCCAAGAATGATTCATGAAATTAAAAAGAAACATGACGGTTTAAAACTGTGTGACAGGATGGTCAGTCTGACCTTTGATTTCAGTCAGTACTGTGGTGTCTTTACAAATATGCTGGTGGGCAGGAGGAAGTGGTTTACAGCAGGTTTGAATTTTTTTGATGGGTGGTCAAGGCTATGTCTACCTTGCAAACAGCACCCAAATATTGCACTGTCTGTACCTCACGTGTCTGTCACGGTGGCAAATAGAAAGGTAGCTAATGCAGAGTTAATGCAGTCCTGTTGACTAACATGAATTTGGATACCTTTTCATACACACATACAGCATCCACCTGGGAAGTCACAGCACAGCTCTTGGGTGTGTGATCCAGTTCACACTCCATAGTCTGAACTGGGGGGGCAAGGTAGACAACACCCTAGCGTGAACATAGAAGAGGGAGTAGTTTGAGTGCCTTAGCAGATAGACCAGCACCAGCCTTCCAAGGGGAACAGTGAGGGAAAGAAAACCTAGCTGATTTAAAGGTTGAGATTGGTAAATTTATAGAGGATGGTATGATAGGACAGACTAATTTAGCAATTAATTGATCTTTCACTATCAGCTGTAATTATGCCCAATGGCCTGTGATGGGATGATGTCTGAGTTACTACAGAGAATTCTTTCCCAGGTGTCTGGCTGCTGAGTCTTGCCCACATGCTCAGGGTTTAGCTGATCAGTGTAGATTGGGTTGGAAGGAACTTTCTCCCAGGATAGATTGGCAGAGGCCCTGGATTTTTCTTTTTTCCTTTTTTTTTTGCCTGCCTTTGCAGAATGGGGTCTGGATCATATGCTGGTGGATGCTCGCACCTTGAAGTCTTTAAACTATTATTTGAGGGCTTCAATAACTGAGTCATGGGTTAAGGGTCTCTCATACAAATGGGTGAGTGAGGTTCTGTGGCTTGCCTTGTGCAGGTGGTCAGACTAGATGATCTTAATGGTCCCTTCTGACCCTAAAGTCTGTGTGTCTGAGTCGTGGAGAGTGGAACCCTCATGAACTAGCCTCTTCCAAGCCGATGGGGTTAGTGTTCTTTGCCTCATTTCTGGTAGATAGGTTTCTGCTGTTGATTTGTCTTGTGGGTGATAGCTTTGTAGAATCATAGGATTGGAAGGGAGCTAATGAGGTCCTCTAGTCCAATCCCCTCCTAAAAGCAGGACCACTCCCACTAAATCATCTCAGCCAGGGTTTTGTCTTACTGGGCCTTAAATGTTTCCAAAGATGGAGATTCCACCACCTACCTAGGTAACCCATTCCAATGCTTCACCACCTCCTAGTAAGTTTTTCTAAATGTCCAACTTTGAAAATTTGTATGAAAGAGTTGTCATAAATTTGAAAGATGCTCAAGGAAAGAGCACCCACAGTTTGCTTTGTACAGGATGGTTATGTATTTCAGTGACTTGTATGGCAAATGTTAATTTCTAAAAGCACATACAATGGGCACCATTTGCAGTTAAAACTGAGATTTTCAAAGCTGCTTAGGGAATTTGACATGCAGTTGTGACATTTACATCCAGTCCCTTAGTTGGTTTTGCAAATTGTAGCCTAAACGGTTTCCACTCCATAGTGTGGCGGTTTCCAGTCTTCCCTCTGCTGTGGCACACCTTGAAACCGCTAATTATTTTGAGGCATGACACCATTAAGTCATGAATATTCATGAGCCATAGCACACTGGTAGGGGTAGAAAGGCAATGGGGGCAAGAGATGGGAGGGGAAATCAGTGGTGGCTATGTGAGGTGGAAGGCGAGAGAGTGCGGGGTGCAAAGGAGTGCAAGGGCAGCCATGTGGGGAGCAGGGCAGGGCAGGGGTGACGGAGGGGACATGGGGAGAAGGAGGTCAGGGCAGGGGAGCATGCTGTGGCACCTCTTTCTCCCCAGCAGCTCCACCATCTGTAGCACCCCTCTTTCCCCAGCAGCTCTGCCACCCACAGACCCCACTTCCCCGGCAACTCTGGGCAGCATCATCTTCCCTCCAACACTCCCTTCTGCCAGAATCTCTGCTGCTCCCAGAGCTCCCCCCGTCACAGTTCCCTGTACCCCAAGGCGGCTCCCTCCCCCCAGCAGTCCTCTCTCTTCCACCAGCTCCCTGCAGGGGACTCACACCTCTGGTGACCTCTTCTCCCACACTCCCTACTGACAGTGACAAGCAATCCTCCCCCCCGCAGCACCTACTACCCATGCCAGGCCCCCCACCAGCTTCACTGGGGCCCCCGCCAGAGCCCAACGAGCCTCACCAGCACCACTGCCACTGGCAGATCCCATCACCACCAGCAACCTTGGATCCCACAGCTGCAGCAGACCGTGGTCCTGCCTGGGGCTAGGTGCTAGTGGCAGCCCCAGGACCCAGGAGGGGGTGGACCCTGCCCAGGGCTGCAACCCAGTGGCGGCTCCAGGATCCTGGCTGGGGCCGGACCCCACGACCGCTGGTGACCCCAGATCCCATGGCAGCAGCAGTAAGTGATCCACCAGCAGCAGCCCTGGGACCCTGGCTGAGGCTGGACCCCGCCTCTACCCCGGACCCAGTCTCAGCTGCCAGTGGCCCTGCGACCCCGGCTGCTGCCAGACCCTGCTGGCAACCCGGGATCCCACTGCTGCTGCCGTGACCCTGGGACCAAGGGCACTGCTGGACTCTGCCACCATCACTGGCAACACCAGCTGGGGCCAGATCGCCCCACCACCGCTGACCACCCCCTTTGGACCCATGCCACCACTGGACCCACCAACTACTGCTGGTGACCCCGCCTGGCGCTGGTTCCAGCTGCTGCTGCTGCTGCTGGCAACCCTGGCTGGCACCAGATCCCACCTCCACCACCAGTGGCCCCGGCCACAGCCAGACTCCGCCTCAGCCACGAGATCCTGCCGCCGACCCTGAGATCCTGGCCACTGATGGCGCTGCCAGCGACTCCAGGACCCCGGCCACTGCCGGCCCCTGCTGGCAACCCCAGCTGGGGCCATATCCCATCTCCACCGCCAGCAGCCCTGGGTCTGCGGCCTGAGCCGGAGCCTGGCTGTGCGGACCCTGCTGTCTTTGGTGGCTGCTCTCTGCCCGTCTGCTGAGGCAGGAGCGGGTCCCAGCTGGGACTCAGGGATGCTGCCAGGGTCCTGCCTCAGCAGGGCCCCACTAGACCTCTGCCTCCCCATGGATCTTTCAGGGGAACCCTACTGGCAACCCCCACCCCAGTGCCCCCCCCCGCACCACCCCAAATCCTGTCCATCTCTCTTCCCTCAGCCCATACTTACTGGAACCAGAAGATAAAACTGCATCTGCAGCAGGCTTTTTCTGCCCGCACAGCCCATGTGGCTGCGCTGCGCAGGAAGGGAGATTTAAAATAAACCCAGCTCTCAGACAAAGCTAATGGCACACTTAAGGTGTTGCTGCGGCACACCGGTGTGCCATGGCACGCTGGTTGAGAACCGCTGCCATAGTGAGTGGTGCTGGAGCATTTCCGGTTATAAGGACTGAAGGATACTGCAGTTACTGCAGGCTCCTGTGTTGTTTAATGTTGATTTTTTAATGGAGTTTTTATCACGTGCCTGTTTGAGTGCAATTTAGTCTCTCAAAATTATCCATAGATTAAATTCCAGACTAGTTTTACAATATTATTTTGATCTCACATAAGAATGTGCAAATGTCAGGGTATGTGTCCTGCGCATGATTTAACAACATTTTTGATGGTCTTTTAATCATCTGTTTCTTAATTAGATTGGTCTGATTATTGGCTTTTTGAAATACATGCATATTTTAAGGTCACAGGGTAGTAGCTTTTTGGAAATACTTCATTACATCTTCTTTTACAGGCCGTGTCTCTTGCAAGCTGAAGTGTGGGAACATATGGTGTCACGTCTGATGTAACATACTTGTATAAATGTCTTTGCTGGAAAAAAATTCTGCAGAGACATATAATTTCCTCCTCTGAAACATTCCTAATGTATTTAGCCAATTTTGTAATAATAGCATAGGTTCAAAGCTTTAGTGTCACTCAAAATCTTTGAATAGGTCAAATAATTAAATCATGTGCCCCAGTTTTAGATAAGATAAGCAATAAGTAGTTAGAGGTTTAAAGTGCCTAATCACAAAGAAAAAGGTAGTTTAATACAGCCCAAGAAATCAATTATTTCTAGCAAAATGCACATCAGAAATTTTCTGAGAGTCAAATGATCAAGGCCCAGGTCCCATCATTTTACTTTTAAGATAAACCCACTTCATATCTACTTTACTGAAAGACAGCTACCATGGGACCCTATGACATCCTCTGTCAGAGAAGACCCACATTATACATGATGGCTTCTTGTTTTGTAGTCAGTCTAGTTTCAAAAATCCCAGTGATAGTTCTGCTCTTCATGAGCCACGGGAAGCTTGACTTGTCAGTGAGCCACCTGGGTTGAAACCTCAGAGAAACAAATTTAAATATATGGGACAGGACAGGGAAAGAGCAGTCAGGCATGGAGAAACAGATATGCAAATCATTAGCATAGAGATGATAGTTAAATCTGTGTCAGTGGAGGAGGTAGGTCAAGTACAAACAGCAGAGGAGAGAAGAGCAGAGCCCGGTGGTCCTTTGCAGAGGGACAGGAAGAGAAATTGCATTAAAAGGGCAAATGGAAAGGTTGAGGCAATGAAAGACAAGAAGGGATAGGATGTCCTGGCGGAGGAAACAATATCGAGACCTTCAGGAAGACTGAGGAAGCTGAGGCTGGCATACAGGAGGAAACTTCGTTTGGGGGTAGGGCAAAAAGAGGAAGGGGCAGGAGTCTCACAATGGTGGAAAGGGGAAATTGGGTGATTCAGGGAGGTCTGTTGGTGTGGAAAGGGGATTGCTTTGGAGATATGATCCTGCTGAGTGGAGGTGTTAACAGACTGTACTCTTCCTGGTGATGTCGATGTTGCCTATGAAAATTTTCAGGAAGGACACTGCCTGTGTTTTAAAAATGAAAACTGTATGTTGTAAAGGAAATGGCCTTAAGCTCCTTCCTGTGAATGAGCAACTCCAGTGCTCGATGAAACATTCTTTTACTACTTTATAATGTGATACGCCTGTTTGCACAGAAAAGCTAGCACAGCTAAACTGTAAGGGGGAATTATGTCAGTTTCTCTTGAAAACGCTGATAGATAGTGCTCCTGGGCTTCTGAGGTTTGGATTGTTAGTGAATACAGAACTGAGGTCATTATGTATGTATGCAGGATATGGTTCATTTCCAATGTTCCCTCTAATTTTTTGTAGGCTGTGTGCGCAAAAAATTTCTTTTGTGCAAATTTTTTGGAACTGGTGTCCAAATTTGTGCACACTCCAGTGAGTTTGGTTAAACGTGTGAGCACAATGAAGGACATGTGTATGATGCAAATAATATAGAAACCTTATTTTGATACGGAGATGGAAATGATTTTATAAATTACAAAACCTTATTTGAAACATGCTGCTTGAAACTGCCTTCTTAAAATACCATAAAAATCTTAGCACTGTTTAATTTTTTTGTGTACACTTTATTTTGTTATGTACGTGGGTTTCATGACCTGTGTGCGCACGCACACACACACACACAGCTTAGAGGGAACATAGCTAGCAACTGGCTCTATTGCTCAGTTCAGGTGCAGATTTTTTGGTTTTGAGGGTGGGAGGGGCAAAGGCAGAAGGAACTCAATTATTTGTGTTTTGGGTCGCTTACAAAGAGAAATTACAATTATGTTGGCTTTATGCATATTGGTGCATATCTAAATTCAGAATTAACAATATTAAAGACTACATGTCAGTGTACAATATGTGTTTGTGTGTATATGTGTATGTGTGTACATCTATATATAATATTCTATCAACTAACATTTCCCTTTTCCAGAATTATTTAAATACAACCTTAGCATGGTTTGTGTGTATGCACTTATATAATAACAAAATGAACTTTGTATTTATGTAGGCATAAGTCTTAAAGCAACATGTGTAAATGGGGAGAGTTTGGCATTTTTCTGATGAACTCTATTTTGTTGTTATATGAGCAGATCCGAAAGCTCCCTCTCTCTCTGTCTATCCACAGTGTGGGTACAATACTTATTTTTAATAGGCCTACTGCAAGTACTCCCTGTTCAGTGGTATCTCAGATTTGCCTAGAGCTGATGAGAACCATTACTCCTTTTGGAACCATTTAGAAATGTTACATTGCATTACTTACTGACTTTTGCCCCATCTCATGAAGATAATAGTGGTAAATAATGAGTATAATAGAACTAAAGAACTGTGCCTCATTGAAAACATTGCAATAATTAAAAGCACTAAAATAGCAGAACTACCTTTGAAAAAATAAAACTAGTCAAGGGGATCTAGAAAAAAACAAGGTGCATAAATGAGCAAAAGGACAGAGAGGCATGACTATAGGGTCTGCAATTCTTGAAGTAACAAATAAACCTTCACAGCAAAAAGTTTTTAAGTTGTTTTATAAAAGTCAGGGAGAGCTTGATAGAAATGACTGTTAGTGAGAAGTAATTCCCACATTTTAGACCGACCTTAAGAACCAGAGGTGGGGAACTGAAATGATGGGTAGTGCCTGGGTGCAGGTCCACCAATTTGAGGCTCAAGGATGAAATCTCTTGTATAACTGACTCTGATGCCAAAAAGGATTTGGAACATCAGTGGTGCTATCTTAAAATCAATCCACTGCAGCTGGCAGCTGATGGGAAACATACAAGGTGGCCTGGTATCAGTAGCTTTAGCCAAAGGGCGTATGTGTTGTATTGGCTACATTCTGAGCACGCTGCTGGGGGATTATGATAATTGATGCCTGTGGTCTCAAGGATAAGTACTGCAGTTGTGAGGTCTTGACAGGGTAAAGAAGGAGATAGCAGTTCAATTGTAAAAGCCCTGTTGCCAAATCATATCCAACCTAAGGTGGCTTGCCACAAAAGGGAGTCATCTAATGTGGCGTGATGCTCGGAGCGACTTACGATAAGCAGAAATATAAAGAAGGAAGGAGCTTAGTCATCACTGCGTTCCTGGACCTGCCTTCTTCCAGAGCCTTTTGTAAAGCCACCATGAAATAATTCTCTGGTATTTAAAGAGGGGTTAACGGTTGTGTTAACCACTTACAGTTAGGACTTCCAAAGGCTGTTTTCTGCAGTAGGAGTGCTGAAGAGGCTTGGAAAGACCGAGATTGGTTCCCTTGTAGGGACTCCCAGTCTGTGCCCAGTACTTTACTGCCTTTATAGACATTCCCTGTTGTCCATGCAGAAGGCAGCTAAGGAGCCTACTCGTTTCCTTACCTCTCCCCTACTCCTAGTACTTGTGGGAGTGTTAGGAAAGAGAAGAGCCTGCTCTCCCGTTATAACTCTTACTGGCTCCTATGCAGAGTTACAGAGAGACTCCTGGTGCTTTCTTCCCTCTTGGGTAGAAGCTGGTCAATGTCTGGCATTATATTAGTAGCCTGAATAGAGGAGTAGTATAAAGCTGAAAAAGTGAGCAGGAATTGAAGAGTGAAAGGCTGATTTAATCAATTAAGGCATGACTTACCACAGAAAATTCCATCCAGGTGACCCATTGGAAACTATCTATTCTGGCATAGAAAAGGGCAGGGTGGAGGTGCAAGCACTTTGGGACATGATTACAGTGTCCCTGCAGTGCGACTCACTCCTTTAAATCCCTGAGTGACTCAGATGAAACTTCTGGTGTGTTCAGAGACTTTTTACCTGCCAGTCCTGCACACTCAGCATGCAGAATGCCTTGGTTCTTTCTGGCTTGCACGTCAGAAGTAATAAAAATTTGTGAACTGGAATCAGGTTATCAATTCCAATGATAATGTTCAAGTCAGAAAGGAATAATTTCATTCTCCCCTAGCAGTATGGGCTCTCCAGTATGAACAGCAAAGACTGGTTAAAAGCTTGTTTGTGTTTCTAGGGACTTAACATGGCCTTCATCGCTGTAGAATCTGAGTGCCTTTATATACAGTGATGAATTTATTCTGACAATAGACCTGTGAGGTAGAGAAGTAGTAGTAACCTCAAAAGCTAGTAATGGCTGCATTGGAGGGAGAGAGAAGGAGTGGTAAAAGGAGTAGTTTCCCAGTGCTCAGCTGGCATTGTCTATTTCAGAAATGTCATTCTTTCCAACACTGTGAAGCAAATGCTCAGGCATGTGTCTTCTCCATGTTCCTTGCTCATAAGAAGCATAATTCGCCTTGAGTATTGGTAACATGGTCTTTTAGCTCAGAGCAAATACTGAGAAGAAATAAACTACACATTTCCTATTTAGAAATAAATCTAACCTGTTCAAGAACAGCAGAACAGAGCAGTGCAGTGGTTTTCAAACTTTTTTTGTTGGGACCCAACTGAAAAAATCATTTATGCCCACAACCCAATGATCTTTGAGGAATACATTCCAGTCTTTTGGCAGTGGCAGCAGGGGGCACTGCAACCACATACTTGAGGGTCTGTGACTCAATACTGGGTCCCAACCCATGGTTTGGAAACCATTGGAGTAGTGAGTGTCAAGTTCACCTATAAATAGCAAATCATTTAGGGCCAAAGCCTACTTACTTTATTCATCTGAGTATTCCTATTACAGAAACTGGGACTCTATTCATATGAATAAAGTGTTCAGATTGTACTTTTTAGCATGGTGGTTCTTTGATAAAAATATATTAATTTGACTTTAAAACCTTCACTAGAAATGTAAGATGCTATGTAGATTCAGAAACTTTTAGCAGCTGCCTATTGAACTCTTATAAATAATTAACAGCTCATTCATCATAGATGATTCTGATTACTTGCCTGTCTTTAGTATCAGTTTGACCTTTAAAGTACTCTTCTGCAGTTGGGTTATAATTTAAAAACAACAAGTAAAAAGTCTATTAATCAGTCCCTTTCAGACATTTCCATGTCCCTGTGTATTATTCAGATAGCGTTGGTTTGTTTTGCAGAATATCAATAGCATTTTTTTAATAGTGACTTATTTTGCAGTGGACGTGACAAGAAATTGTTTTTGATCTCTAACACCCTTAAAAGGTCAGCAAATATATTTACTAATGTTTATTCTGAGATGTACAAAATATGCCATTTAAAGAAAAATGTAGACTAGTGGTACCGTTAATCAATGTGTTGTGAAGGGTAAGATTAAATTGAAAATGTTATCAAGGATGAAGTTCTTGGCCTTAGGGAAGACATTTGTGTTAGTCACTCATTTTTCTTCCAAAAAATAGTTTATCAGACATACTTCAGCATATCGTTAAACCAGCATAAACAAAACTCAGTAAGAGGATGAAGGCTGCAAGACAGTTTGCCTGTAAAACTGTTGGCCAAAAAAAGTCATTTCAATCAATGATGAAGATATAAAATCACTCCTCTTGTACAGTGATGAGAAAGTGATGATATTGATAAATATAGTCCTTTAGAATGATATAAGGCATGAAGGTATGGGGGCCTTGATTAGGATCATTCATATTACCCTATTAGGAAATGCTCCAGAGCTTAAGAGCAATACAAGACTGATGCTGCTGCTTTGCATCTAGCAGTTACATTACCCAGCAACCTGCTGGAGTTCTTGAGTGCACACACCAATTGTATTGGCAGACTCAGGCACACATGCAACAAGAAAATGTCTCCCATACTTCACAAAGCCTTAAACATAAGCACAAATCTATAGTGAACATTTTAAATGCGCTCAGACCTTTTAGAAATATGCACAATTAATAGGAAACTTAATACATAAAGCTCTTGTTGCTGCTTCCTCGAACCTTTCTCTCTCATATGGATAATGTCTGAGTTATTTTAGGCATTTTTCTCATTATTGGAAAATCCTAGAAATTCGTATAAACCTTGTAGTCTTTCTTCTTCCAAAAGCAGAAGAATTCACTTGGAGATCATATCTAGGGGTGGCAGTGAAGAAGGGTAGGAGACAATCAGGCAGGACAGGGTTTATTCCTGATCCTGGCCTTTCTGTGGGGCCAGCAGTCAGACTTAGCAACCAGTAGTCACCCCTGGAGAAATAAATGTTGTCTCACTATCAGCTCATTTGGCAAGCCCTATGGCTCAAGTGCTGAAGTGCATGCATTTAGCCCTGATGATAATGTGCAGTTGGGAGTTGTTTGAGATGCACAAAACTGAGTTTGTTTTACCTTCTTCTTTAAAGAAAATGCAGGAAATCTTGATTCCCCCCCTAATTTACTGTAAATAACTTTATTCTGGTCCAGAGTCTGATTAAAGCAATATGTTACATACCACTGTTAGTAGCCCTGCAGTCTCAAATATGCATTTCTTCGGAACTCTTGAGTGAATACCATCTTGTCCTGGTGACTTATTAATATTTAATTTATCAATTTGTTCCAAAATGTCCTCTGTTGACACCTTATTCTGAGACAGTTTCTCAGATCTGTCATCTAAAAAGAATGGTTTCAGGAATGGGCATCTTCCTCACATCCTCTGCAGTGAAGACCAATGCAGAGTAAATTTTGCTTTTCTGCAGAGGCCTTCTAAAATACTCAGTTGTTCAGTGACCCCACTAATCGTTTGGAAGGCTTCCTTCTTGAGATGGACTTTTCTATTAATTTTTGTTTCTTTTGCTAGGTGGTCATCAAATTCTTCTTTTTGGTCTGCCTAATTATAGTTTTGCACTTGTATTGCCAGAGTTTATGCTTTTTTCTCTTTTTCTCACTAAGCCCTAGTCTACGTTTGTGCACTTTTCAGTGGTAGTTGACTGCTGGTTACACAAGGAACATAAAATTCCTTGCATAACCAGTGATGACTTTTTAAGCTGCCGGTACACATCAGGGGAAAGCCAACTGCAAGTTGCTTGTGGTTGGCTTTCCTCTACTCCTCCTGACCCCCAGGACTTCTGGGTTCGATTTCTGGGAGTGGCGCGGCAAGTTCATACTCGGCACAATGCGCTCCCAGAATGGCAAACTGACGCCAGCAAAATTGTTGCTGTCAGTATAGACATAGCCTAAGATGTGACTTGCAAGTTTTAAAGGCCATGTTTTTGTTTCTATCTCTTTTTTTATGTTTGGGATATACATTTAGTTTGAGCCTCTCTTATGATATTTAAAAAAAAAGTTTCTATGCATCTTCACTCTTGTGACTATTTCTTTTACTTTCCATTTAATTTGATTCCTCATTTTTGTATAGTCCCTCTTTTTGAATTCAAATACTACTGTGCTGGGTGGCGTGCATTTGTTCTTTTGTTAATTTGTCTCTAAAAGGATGTTAAATTTAATTATATTAGGGTTGTTACTATTGACTCAGCAACATTCACCTCTTGGACCAGGTCCTGCGTGTCTCTTAGGACTAATCAAGAATTGCCTCTCCCTTTGTGGGTCCTAGGATTGGCTGCTCCAAGAAGCAGACGTTTAAGGTGTCAAAACAAAGGAGTCCTGTGACACTTTTAAAGACTAACAAAGCCATTTATCACATGAGCTTTTGTGGGCAAAGATCTTTTAGTGTCTAACAAAGTGGGATTTTTATGAAAGCTCATGCAATAAATTTGTTAGTCTTTAAAAGTGCCACAGGACTCCTTTGTTTGTTTTGCTGAACTAGACTAACCCCTTTATAACTTGTTAAGGTGTCAAGACACTTTATCTGTGCATCCTGCTCTAACGTGACATGTTCCCAGTCAGTATGGGGATATTTGAAATCCCACATTATAATTTAGCTTTCTGAAGAAGTCTAGTGTATCTAGGATGACTTAGAATGTGGCAAAATAGGTTGAGTACAACCATACATAAGCACAGAATAAAGATATTTAGTAGAGGGTCCAGATGGCTCACACTGCATTGTCTTCATTGTAGAGCTGCTTAAAAGCTTAGCAATGTGCTGCTAAGCATAATCAGAATGATCCATTAGGCCAGAGACAATGCACATTACTCAAAAAGTCATAAATGGCTTAGTAGCTATATTTTTCTTATGGTCTTCTTTTCTAATATATTAAATGCACAGTACAAATCCTGCAATCATTTGTGTATGTGCCAAACATTAACCACAGGAGTGGCTTCTATTTACTTCAGTGGGACTTTTGTTCACATCCTTAAAATTAAGCATGTGTGTAAGTATGTGCAGAATTGGGGTCTTAGTCTTGTTTTAAAGGGCAGAACTGTGCAAAGTATTCATAAGAAAATTGGAATCACAAGGGACTCTCTTGTGTTGGGGGCTTTGTCTCTTCCTGGAAAATCAGGCCAGGATCACAGAAAGATTTCTGACAAATCTGCGTTTTGGAATCAGTATCTCAGGAGCTGTAAAAACAAATTCATGTGGATCAAACCCATAGAAAATGGTTGCGAGAATCCCTGAGAGGAGAAGTGCTCCAATCTTGCATAGCTCTAGTAAAAAGCACAGACCCAATAGTCAACAGCAGCAAATGTAACTGCAAGAAAGATTATAGTATTTTTATGCAATAATGTTTTCAGTCCTGAAAGTAATAATGTTTTCAGTTTCAGTTATAGTTTATTGACTTTTCTATAATAAATCATTAGCATAGTCACGTCACTTCAACACACTATAGTGTTTAATGTAACTGCATTATAACAAGATTTCACTTCTTCCATGAGCAGGTTATGTCAGCACACACTTTTTTATCATTGTGTAATCAACCTTGGCATATAAACTCTGGGCCAGTGTAAGACTGATGTAACTCCACTGATTTCAATAGCATTATGCTTGGTTGTAGCAGTGCTGAATTTGGTCCTGAGCGTAATGGAGATAGACATATTATTGTAAAGCTGCCAGTGACTAAAATAATCACAGACTCTTCTTTGGTTTTTTTTAGTTTATTTTTGATAGATTCTGGGGGGCTGTCAGGAGGGAGACAGCATGGTGTCTTGCTGCTGTTCAAATGACAATTTTTTAAATATATATGGCAGTAAGCGTAGCAGGGAATATTCACGAAAGATACTCTTGTCTTTTAAGCTTGCAATAATGTTTTGCAGATTTTAGTAAACTTTTCCAGTCTAGGCAAATAAGAACCTGATAATGCAGTTTATACCTGTTGTGTATAGTGGTGTTTAGCACATTCAGAATTGCTCATTTTTTGTTTTGAGTCTAATAGAAAATGCGCAAACACTAATGTCATGATGTACACAATAGGTATGACACAAAAGCCTAGTCAGATGAAGTAAAATAAAGGCTGTGAATGGATTTAAACTATTGAAACTGTGTTTTGTATTGAGTAATAAGTCATATAGTTCTATTTCTTTTAATGTGTAAAAGGTGGATTGTACCATTTAACTAGCCACTTATAGTCCTATGCCTATTATTTTTTAACTCTTAAAATCTTAAGGCCAGATTCTTTTACCTTTGCTGACACTGAATAGACCTAGGTCAGAGTAGATGATCATACTGGTCCCTTCTGCCCTTAGAGTTTATGGCTATGTCTACATTAGAAAGGTTGGTTCAGACTTCCTTAGTCTCAGCTAAGCAGTTCTGTGTTAGTTTGGACTAACTGTGGCTTTTTAGTTCAAACTAGCTGCACTTTTTAGTTCAAACTAAAAAGTTAGTTTGAACTAAAAAGCGCAGCTAGTTTGAACTAGAAAAAGCGGTTAGTTCAAACTAATTGCTTAGTTCAAACTAAGATGTCTACATTGCCCTAGCTCAGCACTAAGTCTGAACTGACCATTCAAACTAACTAGTTTGAACTAAGCTATTTTTTGTTTGAACTAGGCAAAGCCTAGTGTAGACCTGCACCAAATTAGTCTGGACTAAACTTGCTTAGTCCGGATGAATTTGCTAGAGTAGACATACCCTATGAGTCTATTCTTACCCCACTGGCTTCTCTGGAGCTACTTTGAAGGCAGGTGCTACTTAGTGTGAGGTAAGTTTTCTGATTTGGTCTTTAGAGTTATCAGGCTTGGTCAATGCTCTTCTGCTCTTCTTTTTAGCACAGAGATGCAGCAAACCTAAAGTGAACCCTAATACAAATGAACTGCAGAATTTAACAGCATCTCAGCATGATTCCCTCATTTTGCTCATCCCTGGTTGCACTGCCACATCCAGTTATACCAGTATGCTTAAAAGGAGTTATAAACTGCTGTGTTTATTATAGGTTGAAAAATAAAGAGGGTTATTAGTGCACATCTCCTAACCTCTTATCTTTCCTCTCAGCTGTCCAGTTGCATGTGTGTACTTGCAGCTATTTAAAATGATGATATGCTGAAATGGAGGTAGGAATAAGTATCATAATATGCAATTATTCAAAAATTTCAGCCCCTGCAAATGTCTGAAGAGAGACACAGAGGGTGAGGCTTTCTGAAGATAATGTACTGGGCAACCCTGAGCACTGTTACCAAGTGTCCATATCTTAGTGCAGTGGTTCCCCACCTTTTCTCTGCCATGGCACACCTTGCCACCTTTAATTAATTTGAGGCACACCACCATATAGGTTCCAAATGAAATCATGAATATTCATGAGCCAATGAGCCAATCCAGAGCTCTTTGAGTATTTTCAAAAAAATGTGGCACACACCTGTGTGCTGTGGCATACTGGTTGAGAAACACTGTCTTAGTGCCAGTTGACAGGAATAACATTTTCAAGCAGAGGTACTTAAGCCTAGCTGTGTCTGCTGTAGAGGGCTGATATCCTAGTACTAATTTGTGGGGTAGTTTTTAAACTGAACTATGCAAAGGAGTAAGGTGACGTAAGAACCCACTTAAAGTCCTTCACAGGTTACTCAGATGTTGTGTTCAAAGGTTTAGGAGTGAGTGGGACTAGTTGCCTGTTTACTGGATGGGAAGGAGGAGAGAGGGAATGGACGAACTCTCAACCGTACCCCCTTTTCTTGAGGCCAATGTGATTGTACCAGCATTGAATGGTCAGTGATTCACTGCTGATATACGCCAGCAGTAGATTATTATGTCTTTCCCACCCACCTGGCAGCAAGGAGAGGAAGCAGGGGAGGAGGAAATGAAACGAAGAGTAGTGGCTGACTCATGATGCCTGCCAAGAGTACTCGGCAAGGGCAGCCACTTCATCCTACCCCTTGCTGAAAGCTGCGCCTAAAGCCACAAGCCATCCATACAGTCTCCTCTTGTTTGAAGTTTTCAGATAAGGCTGTGTTTGAGTTAGGAGGAGGTAATTAAAAAGGAAATGAGAAATACATCTTAGTTGAAAACTGCCTGTCCCCTTATTTTTGGATATACCAAGACTGACTGAACAGGTTTTCATGGATGTTTCCAGAATAATTCATTTTTTTAACTGATATTAAGCCTGAGAAATTATGGTCCCACAGGGGTTTGTGGAAAGGAAGGGTCACCTCGCTATTAACGATCATGTTGTTAGTATGGCACTAGGACACGGTGCATAAATAGCCCTCTGAAAATGCTCAAAGGATCAGAGTGACAGTAGAGAAAAATCCTGACTACACAATACTGTAACAAAACAGTGTATATATTTGTTGAAATTTGCTGTTTGTGCATGTACTATGCAAACATCCATCTGTGTGAGGTTTGGAGGGAGAAAATCCAACATTGAGAATACATTTTTGAAAACAATGAAAATTTACTATGTACTGTGTTTTATACAGTTGCTGAACAGATTTAGATCTTTAGTTAAGGCCTGAAAAATGATTTCTTACAGTTCAGAAAACAGAGTGAGCCTTTCTTCAGTCATTCGTTATAAGTTTGTTTGTTTGAAAATTACCAAGAAACTAACTAAATGATCTTACAAATGCAGAAGTTTGGAAAGCTTCCTTAAACAATTTGTAATGCCTAGGAAAATGCCATGAGGCTAAAGAGTAAAATGTAACAAGCTTACCTTTAATCTCTCAGTTTATCTAAATGGTAATTCTTATAAATTTAACACCAACCAAAGACATTGGGGGGATGAAAACCTTTCTTGGAAGATACCTGAGAAGAGAAATGGATTTTTGACTTAGAGGAACAAAATTAAAAACACATTTACTTTCACTTTTTAAAAATTAAAATTGAGAGGGCAGATCCTCTGCCTGGAGAAAAGACAATGGTAGCAGAAACTACTTTAGAGAATGACGATTGCAGTCACATAGAAAATCCTTTTGATGAGGTGTAGAGCTTTGGGATTCAGATTTCAATGTACAGCAATATATGCTTCCAGAGAGGGGCCATATTGATGATAATTTCACTGCATTATAGAAATTTGTGAGCTGTATATTATAGATTTGGATTTCCCTATAAAGAACATTGTATTTTTTTTTCAAAGCAAATTATTTGTATTTCAAAGGGATAATTATCAGCATAAGAAGATACTCAACTGAATAAGCAGTTAGGCACATAAAATATACTGTTTGTTAAACAAATAAACATTGTGATGAGGTACATAGGATATATCTGAAATGATACAAATGTCAGTTTGTGAACAGGTAGTAGACCAGAGGTGGGTGAATTATGGTCCATGGGCCAGACGCAGCCCACAGGAGCCTTTCATCAGGCCCTCCAGTTGGGCCTGACTGGAGTGCAGCAGCTGCTTCTCCCTCCCAGCCTCGCCCTTTTCCCACTCCTCACTGGCCCATCTAGAGGCAGATGTGACCCTCAGGCCAAAATGCTTGTCTACCCTTCTACTTGACAGACACTGATGGACCAATCTGTATATAGAGCGCAAAGTAGCAAGATTGTACATGAGTAAGCACTTAAAACGTTTAATGTTATATTTTGTAATCTGTCATATTTCATGGGGTTGGAATAATTTCCTGTTGATTTGCAAAGGTGGTCTTTATTTTTCCTGTGGTACTTCTTGTAAGTACATGCTCACAGTGCCACAAAATTCAACTGCTTAAGATGTGGTCTTCAGCCAAGCATAGAAGAGCATTGTGCACCCTGGATGGAATTCAGCTCCCAGTGCCACTGGTGTAACTCCACTGAAATCTCATTTATTCTAGCTATAAATACTGTAACTGAGGGCAGATTTTTAGAAATACTGCATTCCTAAATCAAAAGGTTGCATAGATTGATGTTCCCTTTGTATCAGTTTCCCTGTGTTTCAGACAAATAGTGCTGAATATGGAAACGTGTTGGGAATACCTGCTCTTGGGCTGCTTAGTGAGGAGGGCTCTGACCTCAATGAAGGCTAAGTCATGACAGAGTAATGGATCATGTAGCAGGTCACTGAAGTCAATGGAAAAACTCCCACAGACTTTCCTTGGACTAGGAAGGATTAGATTCTGAAACAAAAGTGAAAGGATATGAGGCTTTTCCTAAGCGGTTCCATGAAGAAGCTGGTGAATGTGGACACATGAAGAGCCCACTGTGCTGAAGAGTTCTAGGCTTTATAGGGAAAATGAAAGGCAAAGAAGTGTTTGCCCTAGGAATAAAAGTGTAATAATACCAGTTGGAAAAAGTATACATGCTTGAAATAGCAACAAATTCCCAGTTTTAAGAGTAATTTTTCTAAATAATTTTAGTAGTGAATGCCCGGAGATCCTTTATGTGAAATACAGGCATCTTGCTGAGCTGTTCAGGCATAAAAAACACAACACCATGGGCCATATCCTCAGTAGGTGTGAAGTCAGTGGAATTACTGGGGGGATCCTGTAATTATTAGTCTGTTGTTATTCCTTTGTACCCATTACAATTGTTCATATTTGGAAGATGATAGGACCAGAACAGTGTCCTGAAGGTACGTGGCTGCATGGTCTCACATAACATTAAAAAAATCACTATCTCTAAAGCAGAAATAAATTACTACTCAGCATTCAGTTGACCCCTTGGGTTTTTTGAGTGATCTTTGTTTGGACGAGTACACTGGTCATTCCGGGGTGTTATTTATCACCATTTTCTGAGAGGTATGGAATGGCAAAAGAGAGGGAATTTACCTTAGTATTAAGAGTTTGTAGGGTAGAAATCTTTTGTGATTTGTTTGCATAGGAATTTATGCTTTGTTCTTTACAATGAGCTTTTGAAATGGACATTGTATTCTTTGATTCTCTTATTAGTTGTTATTATTAGTGTTGGAAATGAATAGGTTAAACTGAGAAAGAAGAAAGGGAAGAAAACATTAGACAATTTCTTAAGCACATGCCTATTAGTCTCCTTAGAACAGTAAGGTCATAGGGATGATCCAAGGGGGGACTTTTCATGTCTCAGTGAAGTGTAATTTGTATTCTTCTTTTGAGAAATACTGAATGACCCTTAGGAACATGGGAAGATGGGACACACACACGAGAAATGTTCAAAACTTCTCTTGACAGAAGGAAAATAAAACTGAATTGCAAGGTTAAGATATGGGGGTTTGTTCCTGCTCCCATTGAGGTCCCTGGGAATATCACCACAGTCTTTCACTGGAACACAATGAGGTTGTGCTCTTTTTCTGTGATCTCCACTATTTGTAATTAATTCACTGCTGGATTTAAATGCTCTGCTTAACTGGATGGAGGTTTAACTGACTTCTTTGTGTTGACTTACATATCACAGAGAAGAGATGTAGGCTGAATTGAGTTTCTTCCCTGAAACAAGATTTCAGGGCTCTGAATTTTGCTTGTTTGCATATCTGCCTTTTACATGGAACTTTCTGTCTATAATAATATGAAGTATAGAATGCTGCATCACTTTATGTTTTACTGTGGAAAAAGTTGTTTTTGTAGCTCTACTTGATATACTGGGTTTATGGTTTGCAGGACAGAGATCTAGACAAAGAAGTGTCAAAACTACACAAATGTGGGTACCTATGCCCAGACTCTAGCCCAAGTCACACACCCATACAGTTTCATGTACATGAATAGACACAGGTATAATTTAGACCTCATTCTTTTACTTTAAGTAAATTAGTGACTGGTTTGTCAGTTAACAGACATAAACTGTGTGTGTGGGCTACAATGGGATCCATTCTTATATGACAGCTTAGATCAGGAAATAAGTTTTTGCTTTGTACAATATACAGGGGGTAAAATCTTGTGCATCTTTCTGCTGCTGTCTCTTTTTCTTCACTGTCTCCATTTTTTCTGCTTAGTATGCTAGGTCTCATTTACTTCATTCATCAAAATACAGTCCATTTTTCTCAATAGCAAGTTATACAAAATGCCTGTGTGATGGAAAGGGACGTTTCCAAATGATGCTTAAATCAGCATTTGCATTTAGCTTAGACAGTTGTCTGGGAGAGAATCTAAATGTGGCAGGATTGCAGAGAGTTCCTGTATCTAAGAGCTTCTTGTGGACTGATTTTTAGAATGACCTTGAAGACCCTCCTCAAATGGGAAAATTTTTCTTACTCCATCTCCAGAATATACTCTAAAATTGTTTAGAAAATGCAAACTTCTACTAATTGCTTTCAGTATTGTTGTTATTGCTCCTGCTTGTACTATGTTACAAATATTTTACATACAGGTCAGAGCTACTGCTTAAGCTAATTTGAAGACTGAACGAAAAGATAAGCTCTGTAAAGTTTAATTGGCTAAACTGCAGGAGGTGACACCACCAATTCAATTACTATATAAATGAAAGAATGAGCAGAGGAGAAGATCTCTAAAATCATTAAATTTTGTTTGCTGAGGTAGAAAGTTTCAGTAATTGAAATAATTAAATAAATTTTTAAAAATCCAGTAGGTACAAGAAATTGAGCGAAGTTTTGATTTATTTTAAGCTCTGATGAATATAATGTGAAAACCTACTGCTGGGTCTTTGAAGTAGTCAGAGACCGCAATCAGTTTAATAAAAAATATTTTTACCATGATAAAGTGCTGCTTCATGCACGAAATAGGTATCCTAGTTCTGTGTCAGTGATTTGGCACAGTTTTGCTCTAAAAATGTGGAACCACCATGCAGAATTAGTTTTCAGTGGATTATTTACTTTGTTGTTTAGTTTGCATCTTATTTGATTGGAAAACATAACTGAAATACACTAAGAACAAAGCATAAAAGATTTGTTAAAATGCACTTTTATAGTTATAGAATATAATATTTTCCTTGGGCTAGTTTAGGAATCCCATCTTTTAGTTTTAACAGATTGCCAACAATGACTATGAGCGTTTGTGGCTTATTTTATTCTAGTTCAATTTCAAGGTGGTGGTATTGTTCTTTAAAGCCGTCAGTGGTCCTAACTTATCTCTGGGCAATTCCCCACTTGCTTTGTAGTCCCTAAGAGTGGCTTCAGTTACTGAAACACTCACAGTAGTTCTTAGTTTAAAACTCTAGGGAGTTGGGAGCAGAGCATTTGTTGTGTTGAGCCCCGGATTGTTAGACACTCAGCTCTGAGAGGTCAGGATGAACCCAAGTCTTGCCATATTGTAGGACCCAACTTTATACACCAGTTCTCATGAATTCCTAGAGTGACAGATGGGCTCAGCAACATCTTCCTAGAGAACAGAAACCAATGGCTGAAAGTAGGCAGAAGGGGAGAATTTAGGTCCTAATGTGAAGGGACTATACATGGTGACCCTTGGTTGAGCTATATACATGTTATTATATGTTATGTTTGTTAGATTTTGCTCAAATAATGTCTTTTTATGTTCTGTCTATACTGACTCTACTCTCATGTTGGTATAAACACAACTAATAAACATCACAATCAAAGTATTCCTAAGCATCCGAAAATTATTTAAATGTGCACTTAGCAGGAGGCAAGATGCTATCAGAATTCAGTATATCCAAGTGTAAGTGCAGTGAAATTAGCATTTGTGAGCAGATAAGTATGCTTAGGTGTAATGCATCATGCAGATGTACTACCTCAAGCTATGCTCTGCTTAGATTTTATAAACCAAGCAGGGAAAGGCTGGATCATTATTTGGATGAGCATCCTCTAAGGAAAACCCAGGTGCAGCAGGAGATGAGGTTGGTAATACAGCACACAGCATTTTTCCTCTCAGTCAATAATAAACACTGTAAGAATAGAGGATGAGAGATTAAATTCAGATCCTTCTTACCTGTTATTTAAAGTCACAGGGACTTTTTTTTATGAAAGTGGCAGTTTTCCAATGTTTTGTGTCCATTTGGTAATGTAGGTAATTACATTTTGATTGGCCATTTTCCCCCTGTCATTCTAACTGGACATATTATCATTCACTTCTTGTCATAAGTTGTGTAGTGCAGCAGCATGCTAACAGATGTTGCATTTCATGTCAAAGTGGTTGTGCTGTATCTAACTAGTCACCTTTTGGTCTCTGTAACAATGCTGTTTGAAGTTGTATTTGTAACTGACTGCAGAATTTGCCAGTTAAAGTTTAATACTAGTCTACTTCTAGTGGTTTGGCATCACAGTCAATGGACTTCTCTGTGTAAGGAAGAGTCAAGATTGAGGATGGTCACAGCAGAATGTGAATGATCAAAAAGCCCCCAGAAAGGACCTGCTGAGGTACTGAGCCTCCTGCAGTAGAATTGCTGCAAATCTTGATGCTAGTTGTGACAGGGTCAGACTCGATGGGTATAGGAGGGTGGTGGAAGGTGTATATATTAGCCCCAGGCTTAGTAAAGCCTTGTTTCCTGGGCTAGGTTAGCCAGGACTACACCAGCGTAATTGGCTCCAGGTGTCTCAATTAATAAGCCTGCTGCACTGCTTAAAAGTCTCCTTCTCAGGCAGGAGGGAGCAGCTGATGGGGGGGGGGGTAGAGTTGCTAGAAGAACAGTTGGAGAAGTTTTGGTTGCAGTTTTCCCACAATACTCAGGAAAGGTACAGAGAGAGTACAACAACTCTTACAAGCAAGGCTGTTAGGCTCTGCAGCTTGGTGGAGGACTTGATTTGCTCCAAGAACTGAGCAAGGGAGTGAAGGTGAGTCAACCCCAACCCAAACAAACAGAGGACCACAGAGACTGAGGGCTTCAGACCAGGAGGCTGTGAGTCCTTCTCAGCCCTAGAGGGTGGTACAGGAACTGTGGGGCCACACTTTGGTGACCCAGGGAAGACAGTAGCCTCTTGGACTCAGTTTGAAGGCTGCTGCTTGTAGGGTTCCTGGGTCAGGGCCCGGGGTAGAGGGTTGGACCGCCCCCCCCATTCCTTTCAGGCGTGCAGCCCCACTAAGGGGTTGTGGAATGGAGAAGAAGCCCCAGTGAGTGGGACCAACTGGACTTTGCCAGCCACAAAACAAATGCGCAGGACCTCCAGTAGGCAGACTAGGCCTTGTTTCATCACATAGTTTAATAATCTGAGATGATGTCTTTGTTTAAAAAACAAAGATACTTCTGTTCCATCTGTAATTCCCTGTCAAAATAAATAATTGGTTGTAACTTCTGAAGATTTTATATTACTATAAGTAGAGTTTACCCGCAAGCTGGAAATTGTCCTTGACTGTGTCCAAAAGAGAAGTCCAATTTCTTAAACTACTTGCATTTCCCTCTCTTTTGACTAAATCTCTTGCTGAGGTAAATGCCCTGCGTAGTTCCAAAGGGGCAGCCATGTTAGTCTAGTAAACCAAGAAAAGCAAGGAGTCTTGTGGCATTTAAAGACTAACAGATTATTTATCGCATGAGCTTTCGTGGGAGAAAATCATCTTATGAAGTGGGATTTTCTCCTATGAAAACTCATTTGATAAATAAATCTGTTAGTCTTTAAGTGCCACAAGACTCCTTGCTTTTTTTGGCCCTGCATAGGTTTGTCCTCTCTCTGTCTTAGTAAATATGCAAAGCTTCTGAATAATCTTTATTTAATACTAATTTCAAAGATCTCTGTCCTTCTTGGCTGGCAACATAAATAACCATCCTGCAAAAAGTTGCAAATCTGCATGGTCTGATTATGGGAGAGCCAATGTACCTTCATCTGATGTGAGCTGGTGGTGCATCACAACAGATCACAGTAAATTTTTGACGTCATTCCTGTTTAACAGTCAGTAAGCCCAACAAGCCAAAAAAAAAAAAATTGTGCTTGGTTAAAATCCTTCATGATTTGTTTTACTATCGTCTTGGACTTATCAAAATGATCAGTGTTTGGGCTTCCATGGCTACATCTCGCTTGCCAATCTGATGAACAGCTGTACTTATGAAAGAGACAGTTCCCTTAATGGGCTTTTGGTGTTCCAGTCTTTGTCCTTAAAAAAGGTTGTAAAAAAATGAATGGCTATTGATAGTGCAGTAAACTGCAGTGTGTCTTAAAGGATTTGCCAGTGGAGTCATAAAAGAGAGATTTGAAATTATTGACCTCTGAAGTACAAAATCATGAAACTTAAGTTCGGAAATTTTTTCTATATGAGAGAAACTAGTTCCAGGTTATATCCAGCTTTCTTTCTTTGTGCCTGCAGTCGTACTTGTCATAGGCTATTGAGGAGTTAAATAGCTTAAACTGCTAAACTAAGATGAGTTCAGCTATGCTAGTACTCGAACAGTACCATGTTTTGTCCTAGTGGAATAAACTCAGCTGGAATCAAAACATCATTCTGTTTGGGAAGCAAGACGGTATTAATGTTCAGGCAGTGGCCTGAGATTTAGAAGCTCTGGGTTCACTTCATGGCTCTCTCTTGTAGACTCTCTGGATGATGGGGTCATTTAAAGTGGGATTTTCAAAAGCACCCAACACTGCACTAATGCCATTTCCATTGAAGTCAATGGTAAAACTGCAAGGAGAGCAGAATTAGGCCACTGCCGAATGGCTTTGTAAATACCATCCTTCATCTTGCTGTATGTCAATGCCTCGTATGCAAAGGAAGAGCAATAATATTTCTGTGCTATGACTGTCTTGTCTATTTAGGCTCTTGAAGGCAGGGACTGTCTCTTAATAACTGTTCTGATAGTGATTAGCACAGTGGGCCTCTGATCTCTTACTAATAACCATAACAATTTTCCATCATATGCAATATGATGACATGTTAAATGCCATCCAGCACCATGAAAAATCATGGAGCAGGTTCTCAAAGAATCTGTTTTGAGACATTTGGAAAAGAAGAAAGCTATCAGGAAAAGTAAGAGTGGATTCATCAAGGGTAAGTCATGTCTGACCAAGCTGATTGCGTTCTATGATGAGACGACTGACTCAGGGGAAAATGGTGGACATGATATATGTGATATGCCTTGGCTGTAGCAAAGCTTTTGATATGGTTTCCCTATCCCATAGTATTCTTACCAACAAGTTAAGGAAGCATAGGTTGGACGAATAGATTGTAAGGTGGATAGAAAGCTGGTGAGATCATCAGGCTCAATGGAGAGTGATCACCAGTTCAGAGTCTAGTTGGCAGCTGGTATCAAGTGGAGAGTCCCAGGGATCAGTGCTGGGGCCGGTTTTGTATAACATCTTTTTTTTTTTTAATGGTTTGGAGGATGAGGTGGTTTGCATGAGTCAGCAAGTCTGCAAATGGCACTGAGATGTGGAGAGTGATGGACATGTGGAGGGCAAGGATAGGATACAGAGTGACCCAGGCAAATGAGAAGTGCAGATCCTGCATTTAGGATGGAAGACTCCTATGCAGTGCTACAGACTGGGGACTGATTGGCTAGGCAGCAGTTCTGCAGAAAAGAACCTGGGAATTACAGTGGACAAGAAGCTGGGTATGAGTCAACAGTGTGCCTTTATTGCCACAAAGGCTAATGGCATATTAGGCTGCCTTAGCAGGAGCATTATCAACAGATCAAGGAACTGATTATTCCCCTCTTTGGCACTGGTGAGGCCTCATCTTGAGTACTGTGTCCAGTTTTGGGTCTCCCACTACAGAAAGGATGTGGAGAAATTGGAAAGAGTCCAGCAGAGGGAAGCAAAAATAATAAGGGGCCAGAGCACATGACTTATGAAGAGAGACTGAGGGAACTAGGCTTGTTTAGTCTGCAGAAGAGAAGAACTGTGGGGGAGAGAGAGAGGCAGAGATTTGATAGTAATCTTTAACTACCTGAAAGGGAGTTCCAGGGAGGATGGATCTAGGCTTTTTCCAGTAGTGGTAGATGGGACAGCAGTGGCCTGAAGTGGGGGAGATTGAGGTTGGTCATTAGGAACAACTTTCTCCCTGGGAGGGCGGTGAAGCACTGGATTGAGTTACCTAGCGAGGTGGTGGAATCCCAATCATTAGAGGTTTTTAAGGTGCAGCTTGACAAACCGCTGACAGAGGTGATTTAGCTGGATTTGATCCTGGTTTGAGCAAGAAGTTGGACTAGATGACCTCTTGAGGTCCTTCCCAACCATAATATTCTATGATTCTATGAACCTTAGTAATATCCTAGGATCTCCAAAAGTAATCTTATGATTTGTTACCCTCTTGCAAACAGCACTTTGGGAAGCAGGGTCACATCAGCAAAATCAAGATGCCTGGCAAACAGTCCAATCTTTGTGGAACATCTCTGTGCTTCACAAAGCAATATTGGTAGGTTAGTAGTCCCATCAGAGTCAGGTCTGAACTAGTTCCTCAGTCAGATGAGAAGAGGTGCTCTACAGCTGGTGGTACCATTTGTCACTTGAGATGCATTTCAATAATTGTAGAAGTATGTTTTGTGTATAACTGGTTTGGAAGTTACAATGTAATTTACATACGGTAGCTCTGTTTTCCAGGGTTCCTGAGTGACTTTTAACCTCTTCAAGCTGGTATCAGACCATAAACCAAGGAAACACATTGCATCTATTTGCTAGGTGGCTGGCTTTACGTCTGGTCCCCTGCAATTCCTCTTGGAATCCACTTTCATCAGTCTCCGCTTACTAGTCTTAAGCACGTATGATACAATAGGTTATTAAAGTACCTCAAAACTTAATATTACCGCTGCTCTGAGGCAGTCTTCAGGAAGTCTATGGGTGAATCAGTCACAGATTTCTGGATGGCCATTTCTTCCTTCAGCACCTGGGGATCCTTCAGTGTGTCTATGAAGTCATTTGCTGACTTAGTTTTGCTACTTCCCTCTTATACCTCCAAAGTTACAGGGACATGTCAATTAATGTTACCTAGCTGTCACATAGCTGATCCAACAAACCAATCACTAGGCAGAAGTAGGAGTTGCAGAGACATGGGGTGTGTGTAAATATCTATGTAAAATATGTATATAAAATAATTAGATACATATAAGCAGGCAGTTTTGAGCTTAGTCTGATACCTGAATTTCCCCATCACTACAGTTCTAAGATATATCCAGACTGTTTTTCACAGCCATATGCCCTTCATATTCAAAGAGAGAGAGAGGGAGAAAATGCCTAGAGCCAGGCTTCAGTTGATGTGTTCACTGTCTTCTAGCAGTTATGCTAGTTTCTGCAAAGCCCTGAAAATGGCTAAAAGCAGCAAGCAGGATAATTGGTAATCCATCCCAATAATTGGCAGTCTTGCCATAATGCCCCTGTACAGGTCCTACCAGTCAGGTGACTATAATAGGAAAAGAACTTTTTGGACAAGTGTATAATATGTTATCAGGAAAATATGTAAACATACTATTTCTTTTTGTAATGTAAATGTCTAAAATTAAGCTTCTGCATTGGTAGGAGAAGTTTATTAGAAAGGATAGAATGAGAGGAAATTGTGGTATCATGGAAATATAGGGCTTTCAGGGACCTCAGCAGGTCATTTAGTTTGCTGAGGCAGGACTTGAAGGGACCTTGATAAGATTGTCCAGTGCACTGAAACAGGACTAAACTTTATCTAGACCTTCTGAGAGAGTTGTTTGTCTAATCTGTTCTTAAAAACCGTGATGACTGAGATTCTACAACTTCCTAAGGTAACTCGTTCTAGTGCTTAACTACCTACACAGTTAGGAAGTTTTTCCAAATGTCTAACCTGAGTCTTCCTTGTTGCAATTTAAGTCCATTGCTGCTTGTCCTGTCCTCAGTCACTAAGAGCAATATATCACTCTTCTATTTATAACAACCTTTTACGTACCTGAAGATTATCATTGTCGCCCCCCACAGCTTCTCTTCTTTTGACTAAACAAGCCCATTTTTTTTATGTCTTTCCTAATAGGTCATGTTTTCTAGTCCAATGGTTCCCAACAGTTTCTCTGCCATGACACACCTTGTTACCTTTAATTTCCAAATGAACTCATGAATATTTGTGAGCCAATGAGCCAATCCAGAGCACTTTGAGTAGTTTTTCAAAAAATTTTGTGGCCCACTTGCTCAGGCCTGACGACACACCTGTGTGCCATGGCACACTGATTGGGAAATACTGTTCTAGACTTTTAATCATTTTTGTTGTTCTCCTCTGAACTTTCTCTAATTTGTCAATTTACCCAAAATATGGTGCTCAACAGGGGTTAAAGTATAATTTGGTGGGCCCTGGAATGCTTCCACACCGGTGGGCCCTGCTTCTGCCCCCTCACACGGCAGCGCCCCACCCTCTGCCCCCAATACCCCCCCCCCAGTGTGAGTCGAGCCAGCCCCGCACTTACCGGCAGCAGTGGGGTACCTGGGCCGGTGGGGGCGCAGGCCTTGGGTTGAGGCAGGGGTGCAGCTGCTGGCCCCAGGTTAGGGTGGGCCCTGGAAGGGGAGGGGCTTGGTGTAGGGCTTGAGCCCTGCCCATGAACACCTCTGGCCCTGCCCCCTCCCATGCCTGCTGGAAAGCCGAAGAATGCTGCTCTGGGGCCTGCTATTTCTAGGGGCCCAGCGTTCAGGCCCCTAAAAACAGAACATAGTGCTGGAATGCTGTGTTCTGGGGCCTGCTAATTTTTAATGGTAGGCCCTGGAACGCAGCCTTCTGCCCCTATTTTCTATCTTTAGGGGCCACAGAATGCTGGGCCCTCAAAATACTGGGCCCTGGAACGGCGTTCCTCCGCATTCGGGCTTACTTTAACCCCTGGTGCCCAAAACTGGACACGGGGCTCCCATTCAGACCTGATTAATGCTGAGTAGAGTGGAAGAATTACTTCTTGTCTTTCTTACAACACTACTGCTAATACATCCCAGAAAGGTGTTTGCTTTGTTGCAACGGTGTTACATATTGAGTTTATCAACAATACCCTCAGATCTGTTTCTGCCATGCTCCCTCCTAGAGAGTCATTTCCCGTTTTGTATTTGTACAACTGATTTTTCCTTCCTCAGTGTAGTACTTTACATTTTTCCTTACTGAATTTCATTGTTTGTTTCAGACCATTACGCCAGTTAATCAAGATAATTTTGAATTCTAATTCTGTCACCCTAAGTGCTGCTACCCCTTTTAGCTTGGTATTGTCTGCAGACTTTGTAAGTTTACTCTCTATGCCACTTGCTGGATCACTTATGAATATATTGAACAAGAGTGGACTCAAGACAGTCTTCTGTATAGGGCCCCATTCAATATGCCCTTCCAGCTTGATTGTGAACTATTAACAAGTACTCTATAAGAATAGTTTTCCAACCAGTTTTGCACCCACAGTATAGTAGGTTTGTCTCTGCGTATTTCCCTAGTTTGCTTATGAGAAGATCAATCACTGGAGACAGTGTCAAAAGACTTACTAAAATTGAGATATATCACATCTACTGCTTCCTTAAATCCACAAAGTTGTTCCTGGTCAAAGAAATGTATTAGGTTGGTTTTGTTCTTTTAAGAAATCCATGTTAACTGTTACTTGGCACCTTATTATCTTCTCGGTGCTTGCAAATGGATTGTTTGATTTACTACACTATCTTCTTGAGTACTAGAGTTAGGCTGACTGGTCTATAGTTCCTTGGGTTGTCCTTATTTCCCTCTTTTATGTATAGGTACTATATTTGTCCCTTTCTAGTCCTCTGGATCTCTTCTCTCCTCCACGCGTTCTCAAAGATAATCATTAATGGCTCCGAGTTCTCTTCAGCCAGGTCCTTAAGTATTCTAGGATAGAGTTCGTCAAAGTCCAGATTGCAACACAATACTGCTGGGAGTGGGGCAGCTGCCCCTCACTCTCCTGCCAGCCGGCGCTGCTTTGGCGGGGGGGGCTCCCTTTTGCTCTCCCACAAGCCAGCACTGCTTCTGGGAGGGGGGGTGACAGCCAGTGCTGATCCCATGGGCGGGAATGGCCCATCACCTCCCCACAGTGGAGGGTCACCACATGGCAGAGGGACCGAGAGCTGGGTCCCAGAGAAAAATGTTTGACGACTACTGCTCTAGGCGATAGTTTGTTAGGCTTTGCCAATTTCAAGACTTCTGACCTATCTAATTAATGTTAACCTGTCCTTTCCCTATTTTCACCTCATGTCTTACACAGTGTACACTGACATTTTGCTATCTTAGTCTTTTGATCACTATTAACCTTTCTGAATGAGCACTGAAACAAAAATGGCATTTAATGCTTTGCTGTATCTTCTGATATTGTCTTTCCCTCATCAGTGTTTTCTTCCCTGTTCTTGGTCTTCCTCTTGCTTATAAGGTATTTGTAAAATGTTTTCTCATTACCCTTTATGACCATAACTATTTTAATCTCATTTTGTGTGTTGGCCTTTCTGATTTTTGTCCCTACATGCATAGTGGATGGGAAGCCAAAGGGTAACAAATTGATAAATTTAGAACAAATTAATGAATTAAACAATAATCAACAGGATCAGATGAGATCCACCCAAGAGTTCTGAAGGAACTTAAATGTGAAATTTCAGAACTACTAACTGTGGTATGGAACCTTACATTTAAATCAGCTTTTTACCAGATGACTGGAGGATACTTAATTTGATGACAATTTGTTAAAAAGGCTCCAGCAGTGATCCTGGCAATTACAAGTCAGTAAGCTTAATTTCAGTGCCAAGCAAATTGGTTGAAACCGTAGTAAAGAACTTATCAGACACATAGATTAATATAATTTGTTGGGAAAGAGTCAACATGCTTTTTTGTAAGAGGAAATCATGCTTCACCAATCTATTAGAAGTCTTTGAGGGGATCAACAAGCATGTGGGCAGGGGTGATCCTACAGAGTACTTGGATTTTCAGAAAGGTTTTGAGAAGGTCACTCAAAGAAAGTTCTTAAGCAAAGTAAGCAGTCATGGGATAAAAGGGTCCTCTCCTGGATTGGTACCTGGCTATAAGATAGGAAACAAAGGATAGTAATAAGTGCTCGGTTTTTGGAATGGAGAGAGATAAATAGTGGTGTCTCTTAGGGTCTGTCTGGGACCAGCAGTGTTAAACATATTTCTAAGTGATCTGGAAAAAACAGTAAATAGTGAGGTGGCAAAATCTGCAGATGATGCGGGAGAATTCAAGATAGTTAAGTCCAGATCAGACTGTGAAAGGGATAGCTAATAAGACAGAAAATATCATATTACCCCTTTATAAATCCATTTTATACCTGTAACTTGAATACTATGTGCAGATCTGGCCACCCCATACATTGAAATCAGAAAAGGTACAGAAATTAGGGATATAGAAAGACTTTCATATGAGGAGAGATAAAACAGGGACTTTTCTCTTGGAAAAGAGATGACTAAGAGGGGATATGATAGAGGTCTATAACGGGGGGCCAAACTTACAGATCTCAAGAGCCACACAAGTTGATTATTGAACCTTCAAGAGCTGCACTGAGGCATCTTGCCATATACTTTTACCTACTCCAAAATTACTAAGTTTAAAATTCATTGCACACTTTAATTTTATCATAAAAAAGAGGGCAAATATTAATCCAACTAATGCCAGATTCTAATAATTACTTAAGGTTACCATGAAAACTAGGCCTATAAAGCAAAAACTTAGCTGTTGCTCAGTGTAGAAGACTGCTGGTTAGCGGCAATTTTTTTTTTTTTTTTTAAATCTGGGCAGTAATTTGTCAATGCAGTGTGTAAAAGCTCTCTCAGGTGCTGATCTGTAAGCACTGCACGATGTTTCAATTTCACAGATTTCATTGTGGAATACAATGCTTCACAGCAGTAAGTTGTGCCAGAAATTGAAAGTAATCTCAACCATGCCATGCTTCTCCCCACTGTCCCCAACCATGCTGCGCTTTATCCTTGCTGCTGGCTCCTCTGGGCCAACCACACTCCTCCCCAGGGCCTCCTTACCTGGTTGCTCCAGCAGCTAGGCACAGGCTGGGGCTTCCCTTGAGCATGCTGCAAGCATGCTCAGGGCAGGAGATTTAAAACTCCTAGGCTGCAGCTGCTTTCCTAAATCGATTTGCTGATGCTCTTCTGTGAGCCATGCTTTTTCTTTCAAGAGCTGCATGCGGCTCTTGAGCCGCAGTTTGGCCATGCCTGGTAAAATCATGACTGGTGTGGAGAAAGTAAATAAGGAAGGATTATTTACCCTTTTTCATAATACAGAAACTAGGGATCACCAAATGAAATTAATAGGTAGCAGATTTAAAAAGAACAAAAGAAAGTATGGCTTCATGCACTGAATAGTCAATCTGTGGAACTCTCTGACAGAGGATACTGTGAAGGCCAAGACTACAACAGGTTTCAGAGAAGAACTAGATAAATGTAATGTGAATAGGTTGATCACTAGCTGTTAGCAAGGATAGGCAAGGATTGCTGTTTGCCAGAGACTGGGACTGGCAAATGGGATGGGTCACTTGATGATTACCTGTACTGTTCACTTCCTGTGAAGCACCTGATGTTGGTCACTGTTGGAAGACAGGATACTGGGCTAAATGGACGATTCATCTGACCCAATATGACTGTTCCTGTGTTCTTAAGACTTAAGAGTGATGACATGAGTTTCAAAAGGTGCAGACAAGAGATTGAGAGGATGATATTTACCTTAATCATGTCTTGCACAACATAAAATGCTGTATGCCCAGAATTGACACACACAATTCCAGCCTTTGGATCTGGGGACACAAACAAACCAGCTGAACATCACTTCTCTTGTTTAGTTCAAATGAATTAGTCCTGATGGGTAAAATTCTCCTCCAGTAGGCATATGCAGAGCTCCTTTTTATGACAGTGGGATTGGGTGCATGCATTCATGAGCAGAGTTAATTATGGGTAAAGGTACACTTTCCTTTTTATGGCATTTATATTTTACATAGTTTGGTTCATCATTGACCTTTCATTGCTGTAAAGGTAAAGCAGTGGCAGACACCTAGGAAGAAGTACAGTACTCTGAACATACTATTTTGCCAATGATAATATGCTGCAGTCTGTTAACTCATGTAGGGAGGAAAACAGTCTTAAAATTGTTCAGGCAGTTCACAGAGAAAGGTATTGTCCAGTATATTTGTATTTTACCTGTACTTTGGAAAGTTACTGCAGTTTTATCTTTACTTGTTACTGGATCATTTCAGAAAATGACAGGAGATATACAGAAAGTGACATGACTCGGCTGACTCTCTGGATGTGTCAAGTTTTGGAAGCCATGGTGTGTCACCTTGATAAATGTTTCCAGCTTCCCATCATTATACAGAAACAACAAAGAATGGAAGAATTCCAGAGTATGGAAGTATGTTTTATCATCCTAAGAGTATTTTCTTGTCATGAGAAGACCTTGAATATGGGTGATTTTAATTGGGGGGGGGTGGTTGCTGTAATGTAAGTGGTCCTATGGCACAGGGCCTGTGGAAATAGTATCAGCAGGACTGCCCGCAGCAGTAGCAGAAGTTCTACAGCTGTTTTTTTCAGCCAGAAAAACTTTGCTAGTTAGAAAGGAGTCCCTCTGTATTTACGCTGATGTCACTGGAGTAGAATTTAGCCTATTGAGGGGATTCAGATAAAGTATGAGGTAATTCTATTCTATATTTTTAACTGGGAATGATGGAAAATACAGAGTTCTTACAAACAGAGCACCCAGAACATTTGAAGTTACCTCTTAATTTGATATAATTTTTCTTTCTGAGAGAAAACAAAAACCCTGCCTCACTGTAATCATCAAAATCATGTGTTTTTTCAAAAGTGCACCATGCAGCATCAGCAGGAACCAGATTAGCTAAGCCTGCTAAAGGCAGGAGGATAATGAAAGAAGCACAAGCCATGGTAGATAGGCATCATATTCAACTATCAGTTGAATGAGTAGTTAAAAATGAGGGAAGTGTATTGGAGTCAAGGTAGGGAAAGGAAATCAGCAAGATGTACTGTGACAACAGCCAGCAATGCTTAGGGTGTGGGGAAAACATTTCTTTTGAGGAACAGTAAACGGCACTATTTCTCCCAGCAAATGCATTGTGAATATCTCAGAATTCTTTGCAAGAACACAGTGAAAATGATGAGGATGATGTTAGCGTGAACATGAATGTAAAAAGGCAATAGCAGAATCAATGAAGGGGAGTAGCTGTATCTGAGCAAAGATGGATCTTTAGTAATCTGCTTATTGAAACTGAAATTCATGTCAGTGGAAGGACACAAAACAAGGTACAGGTACACAAAACAAGCTGGAGGTGGTATCCTGCGAGAAGAAATGTACTTCCACTGCAAATGTTAAGTGTAATTCTGTGGACATTACTCAGAGAAATTCATCATTTGAAAGATCTTCAGTCACATTAGATCAATAGTGTTGGGAGGCTCAAGTAGTGTATGCTGAAGTCAGATACTAAACTGTAGTAATATTGTAGATGTCATGTTGGAGATGTGTACGTGTAAACTGTTGGACTGTGTAGAGATGACGAGGGTTTTCATAACATTAACATTTTGGAGAGTCTGTTCATTTAACTAAGTAGAATTTTACTGAATTCAAGTAATACTGCATATAGTTAAAGTTTTGGAGAAAGAAAGGGATAAAGATGAGGATATTTGTTTTGATTTTCATCTAGCCCAGCTCTCCTCTGACAGTAAACTCTGTATGGCTTCTTTCTTCAGTTATAAATGAATCTGGGTACAGGAATTAAGTGAAATGTAGCAACAGTGAGACACACAGGCTCTTTTGGCTGTGTATAACATTTGTCTTACTGCATTCATCCTCTAGTTCTTTTTCTAAAATAAAGATATTCAAATAAAATGACAAATAATTCTGAAGAAGCTACAATTAGCTGGGAAGAAAATTCACAGATTCAAAGGCCAGAAGGGACCATTATGGTTAGATAGATTTCCTGTATAATACAGAAAATAACTTGGAGAACATCATTTTAAACCTCTAGGCCATTATCACTGCCAGGGTATGGGTCAAGGAACAGAGAAGAAAAAGACAAGATGAACTGACTTCAACCATTGCACATCCGTGCAATCATGGAGTTGGTAGTTTACAATGTGTCAAGCTGACAGTTATTCCAAACTATTGTATGATAGATAAAATGTTAAAAGATTGTGTGAAATCCTCAGCTAACATAGGCTGTTGTAGCTCCATAGACTTCAGTGGAATTGATTTACTTCAACTGAAGATCTGATCCCATTTTTTACATTACTGGCCTCTCTATTTTTGTGTTACCCAGTTACTGCTAGTCATGTCAAAATACTTGGACATCACAAGAAATGGAGATTAGGCCCTATGCCTGTTGCATTCAAGTTCCAAAAGATCTTGGGCTGGCACAACTCTGCTGCACTGAAGCAGCCTTTATATAGGTGGGAGTAGAGTTTGGCTAGTACTGAGCATTTTTTGAAAATCCACACCATGTGTATTTTGTGCGAATATGACCATAGTTTGGATGGAATATCGTTCAGAAATTTACCTGTTGAATTGGGAGTGACATTAACAGCTTTATCCTACGTGGCACCTAACTTTTAAAGCATGTACGCCTGATGGTCCCATAGTCATGCTTGCCTATTCCACTCATAAAATGAAGAGGTACTTGTGTGTACAGGTAACATAACTGCACACCTAACTGCCTTTTGGAGTGTGTGCAAATGCCCACTGACTTATCTACATGTATGGCTTTGTGGAGACACTGGCTGTGCCCCATCTTTGAAGATCGGTCCATAATGTACAGGTAGACTAAAAAAGGCCATGTGCATATTGTGTAACCTGATACATAAAGAAGATCTTATTATAAATGCAAAGCTGATTAACACTGCAGCCAGGATGCATATGGATATTAAAGATAAGAGGAGCAAACTGAGGACTTAGCTTCCCATTTTTCAGCATTTAGCTTTTGGGTATAAAACTAAGGTAGTACAACACCAAAACATTCTTCTCAGGTATTAGAATTATAAGGGAACCATTCGTTTTAGCCTGACTTGAAAGCCTAGCTTGATGGTTTTCTGATACCTAGTCTGTATCCTGGCCTTTTCTGAGGATTTATGAAAAAATGCCAGTGTCACTTTTTCATTTTTGTAAGCTGCATGCAAACTTGCAACAAGAATGAGCTATATTAACTCTTTATGGGGACTTTTATCATCTGCCATTTTATTGGACTGGTGAGTTAACATCATTAATTTTCAGTTTTGTGCCTTAAAGGTTTAAAAGTAATAGCTAATAAAAGAGGGCAGGTACTTCAAGATCTCTTAAAATGATAAATGAAAACTTCTTTGAAGACAGTATAGGCTTAAAAAATATCAGCCTATATTTTACAGGTAATGTATTAGATTTAGCTCAGGTCTAGGCTGGATTCTGCTAGCATACTTCAGGTGTGGAGCCTCCAGCAATGAAATGCTGGCCATGGGGAAGGTGTAAAAGGAATGGGTCATAACTTCCCTTCTGCCAGGTAGTTGGCAGGAAGCCAACAACTCAAATGTGAGCAGTGCTGGCTGGAGAAGACGGTGCATGCAGGGTAGTAGGTGAAACTTTCTGACTCACCATATCCTACCTCCATCTTCTATGGACCTCCTCCCACTAGTGGATATGGCAGCCATGTCTTTGGTGTAAGCAGTAGCATCATATGTGCTTTGTCAGTGAATCTTCCATGGCGGCACAGAGCCAGACTGAGACTAGGAGGTGTGATGTGGAAGTGTAGCTATACAAATGTGACTCTAGCACAATATTCCTTCTCATTTGGGACCTTACATATTGTATGCACTTGTACAGAAAGTGCTGCTTATTTGTTGTATTCAGCATATTTTTGTGTTGAACTAAGCATAGGGTATTGTCTGGTGTAAGATGCATTATCTTTTGTTTGTAAATTCCACTTGGCATTGTGCTGAACACAGTGTATCATTTCTCTGTCTGCCTCCAGATAATTATTCTCATGTGTCTAAGCATTCCTAAACAAGAAGGATAAAGGGGATATGAGTACAGACAAAGTGTATTGACAAGATTTAAACCAACAGGATATAAGACAGGAACAGAAATTTGTAAACTACAATTTTTTTGGTGAAATAAGAAACTGTCTCTTAAAATAAATGGCAAAGGCATGCAAAGAAAGTGACATTCTGCAGTAAAAACTAAGGTTTTAAAACGAGAGATAACCAAGCTGAATATGGGGGTGTAGAAATAACTAAACAACCTCCATGAAGAATTAAAGAAACAGACTAGTGAATAAGAAGAAATGTAAATATCTGACCTTGTGGCCTTTTTTGAAAAAGATGCAGATATTCTTAGGAATAAGGCTGTGAAGTATGTACATTCTTGATAGTGTTTGCTTAATATGCAGAAGTGTGCCTGAAAAAAAATTCATCACCAGAACTACTAGACTCTAAATCAGCTTACTTGAGCATGGTAAATTTGTCAGCTTTCACTTCAATTTGATATAGAGTCATGCTATCTTATCAGCCAAGAGGAATTTGATTGTTGATATATTGGTTCATAATGATCTGTGGTTTCATATCTTGCCAGTGTGAGTAATCATTTTTCTTTTATTTTCATGACTTGTGTAATGCATTCAGTGGAGAGAAGCATATTCTTCCTTGTCATCATAGCAGTGTTTGAAAGGGCACACTTGCACCATGCTGGTTCTCCAAAGGTTTATTCTATCCTATCAGCTGACAAGGCCACTCCTGCCTTGACCCTGCTAGGCAAGCTCCAGCTGGGGCTGTGTATAAGAGGGAGCCAAATAGCTTAGTTGGAGCTGGTTGCTGAAAGGAGAGGATGCAGACTGTTGGTTGTCTGCAAGGAGCTGTGGTAGGCTCCAAAATTTGATCTAATGCATATAGAGCCCCAGCCAGATTCCAGGCTGTTGGACAAACTCAGAGAAGGGACTGAGCTGCCAGGAGCTGCACCAGCTGAGGATCTTGGAGGCCCTGAAGAATTACGAGTCTTCACCACAAAAGACAGAGGAGGAAGTAGCTGAGGGGACTTAACCACTGATACAGAGGGGGTACTGGTCAGCATGTTTCAGGAGGATACCCTGCGACTTGGGGGTGAGTGTCCCTCATTACACCATAGAGCTCAGAGAGAGAGAAGAGTAACAGCGATTTTATCTCTTAAGTTCCTTACCACCTGAGGCTAAGGGGGTTGGGGCACATCACTGCAGGACTCCTACCTGCCCCAGACAGGGGACGGCATGCTTGCCCCACAGCACAGTGTCATAGCCACCAGGTGAATCGAAGAAATATATGCCAATATCATTCCTCTTTCTATGAGGATATCTGGTGAAAACAAGTGGCACCTTTTGAACTGTCGACAACGAATCCAGCTAGCTAACTACTTAGTGGATAATAGCAGAAATGAAGAATGCTGAATGTCACATACTAGACAGGCTTGTAAAAATTGACTGACGTGATTAAATTCCATGTCCTTGTTAAGTCAGGAAATTGGTGTAGCCTTTCATTATGGGCTGTTGAGTCCAATGGTTTTATAGGCTACCTACCAATAATCCTCTGGGCTGATCCTGAGCTGATTGGAGTCAATAGAAGCTTCGCCATTGACTGCAGTGGGCTCAGGATCAGAGCCTAACATGGCACAGACTTTTCTGGGTGATCTGAGAAGTGTCTTTGCACTGTGATATCTTCTTTTCCTGTCAAGTGGAGCTGCATTAGAAACAGGGACACTCTATGGAAAAAGAGGCCAACAACTCAATTGTAGTGTCATACAATACACTCCTTCCTCTTAGGATTGTGTCAGAGTCACAAACTCTGATTTATCCACACATAGTGTGTTTGTTGTGACACTGCTGGGCAGGTGTGGGGGGTGGTTATTTTATTATTTTTACTCTAATCCTTCCATGAATATCTGACTTGCTAATGTAATGCTGTTTGCTTTTTGCTACTGTGCCACACACATTTAGGCCATGTTCACACACAGGGGGTTATTTCGAAACAAGTTGTTTCAAAACAACTTGTATCGAAATAAGGCATTATTTCGAAATAAGTTACTTCAAATTAAGGAAAAAAGCTCAAAGCGAAATAGCATGTTTGGACAAGTTATTTCGAAACGAGTCACCGTCGTTTCAAAATAACATGTTCTGACGGGATTGTTTCGAAACAATCATTTTGAAACAACGTTGTTTCATCACCAAATGGGGTTTAAGTTTCGAAACAACGGTATGTCGTGTGAACATGGCGTTTCTTATTTCGAAACAACTTCTCTTGTTTCAAAATAAGACTGCTGTGTGAACACACCCTTAAAGTGCTTGCCATGTGCCTGTGGAAGGCAAGTAATGTCATTGATCTCACAGGTTTGTAGGCAATGATGTTTGTGCTGTTGCAGCTTTACTGACTATGCTTTCACCTGCTTCTTCTCTTCATGTTTCCCTGCACCCTGGCTCGTGGAGACCACTGTAATCCCTAACTGCATAAACATGCTGAATAACAATTTCCTTCCTCTTTCATTTGTGCTAGAGCTTCCAGCAGCCAGTGCATACCTCTAACTTTTACTCCGACTATTTTCTGACAGATTTGAGTTTGGCCTTCAAGGAATGGTTCAAATTACACATAATATTCTGCTGCTTTTTCCCCCTTGACTACTTATTGTTGGGATTTGGAGCAACAGGCTCCTGTTATTTTTCTGACAGCTAGATTGTGTCTAGATGTTGAAGATCAGAGGGTAGAAGGAACCTTTTCCATTCTCCAACCTGCTATGCTCTCTGCTTTGAAAGTTTAGGGAAGGATGGGGTAGGAGCTAAATCTGTATATCCTGGAGAGCTCTCATAGTAGGGAGTCTCCAGCAGGGTTAGGGGGCCTGATTCCAAAGTCACTGCATCATCAGAGAGGCACACAGGGAAGGCATGGGACAGTGAATCAGGTCCCATATGGTTTACCCTTGCACTTACCCAGGGCCAGATTAAGGCCATTCGGGGCTTGGGGCTGCTCATTTTTTGTGGGGCCCCAGACCCCCCAGTGCAGCACCCATTGCTGCCGTGCTCCCGTCCCACCCCTGCCCCAGCAGATCCAGGGTGCTCTGGTGCACGCGTAGAGTGATTGGTTTGTGTGCAGCCTCCAGTGGCAGCTCCAGGGGCATGAATGACAGAGCATTGTCAGGCTGCCATGTGGGGGCCCCCAGGGCCTGGCAAAGGAGATCAACAAGGCCAACCTGAGCTACAGGGGCTGTGGTGTAGTGGCCTGACAGTGCTTCTGACCCTGAAGCTGTGGCCAGAGGCCATACCACTCACCAGCCAGCCCTATCCCTGTCATGCAGCTGTGGGCCCCCTTTTAGCTCAGGGCCCAGGGCTGCAGCCCTTAAAGCCCCTGCATTGATCCAGCCCTGCACTTACTATGTTGCAACTGGCCACAGTTGCAGTCCTTGTAATCTTTTCAAAACAAAAATAGGTGATCTTCCAATGTAACTTGGTACAACAGCTATTATAAACTTTGTGGAATGGCAAAACCCATCAACATGCTGTAATAGCTGGTCACAAACTATGAGACAGACTACACCAAAAAGTTAGGCAATAGTGTTGTGTGTAAAGGATTTTATAGAATCTCATGAGATAAATATTGCAAGTGGAGAGAACCTGATAGTTGAAACTATATGGATACAAGTCCTGAGTAATAAATAAAAATATTAATAGCACTGTATGACTGGCCTCTCGTTCAAGAAATCGCAATCAAGTGCACAATGTTGATAGACCAATGAGGCAGCAAAATTTAATAAAATGTTAATATTGGGGTATTTCAACTCCCCACCTGTAAACTAATCAAACAGCAGAATGGTCAAAATATAGTGACACAATTTTCTCAACATTTTAAGCATGCGCTGATTGAAACAACTAGGTCTAGAGCACATAACAGAAGCTATTCTTGACAAATGTTAAGTAACACAGGAAGTAATTCAAGAAGTGACAATATCTGAGTCCATGAGTAATAGTGACCACATGTCATTAGGTTCAACATCCAAAGAGTGAGACAATTGCACTAAACTTCAGAAAAAGAGATTTCATTTTAATGAGGTTAGTCTAATAAGCCCTATAGCTGAAGGAAAGGGAAATAATATCCTTAGAAGTGGCATGGATAGTACTTGAAGAAACAATAATAGAGTCTCATAAGGCATGTGTAACAAAAAGGGAACAAGGATGGTAAGGAATAAATGAATGGCTAAATGGTGAGGCCTGAGAGGCTTTTCAAGCCAAGGAGAAATCCTTCAAAATTTGGAAATCTGACTGCAGTGAAGCAAGAGCATAAATTACAGCAGGCAACACATGAATCTTCTGGGCCAAGGGAACAAATAAGGAGGGCAATAACATCTCTGAGAAGCTAAATGATTTTTTGCATCAGTCTTCACCGCAGAGATTGTTGGGGGAGATACCTGCTCCGTTCTGATGATAAAGGTGAGTTACTTGGGAAATTGTGGTGACAGAAGAAACACTATAGCAGAGAACTGGTTTTATTCAAAGAGTAAGTCACTAGGCCCAGATGGTATACCTAGGAGTTCTGAAGGAGCTGAGGTATAAAGAGGCTAAAACAATATTAAAAAATAAAGCCACAAAATGCCTGGGAGATGAGGAGGTCATTAGTAAGTTTTCTGAAAACAATACAACTGGGGGGAATTCTGTTCCAAAAATTAATAATTCTATACCTAAAATAAAAAAAATATTTTAAAATTCTGCTTTTTTCATTTGTGAAAATAATGCAATGTAAGCATGCTAGTTTCAATTATTTTGCTAATTTATCTAAATTACAATCCAATTGATGGAGAATAGCAGTGGGGTACATGGGAGTAAATCCCCAAGCCTCTTTTGTCTAATAGTAATGTAGCTAGGTTTGACCCTTTACTTCTAGTTATTAGTCAACAAATGTGTTGACATATTCTTGGTATTCCATCATAGGTAGCTAAAGAGCAAGTGAATTGGCCGATGAGAGAGCTGCTGTTTAGCTAATAATTATTATATATCACATCAGAACAGGGAACCTCAACATAACATCTATGAGCAAGAAGCAACAGCAAAGGCAAAAAGTCTGATAGACTATGATATTTAGGTAAGATCTGAGATTCATACTGACCTGCCAGTAAGTAGCTGGTACTTTAGGATCAGTAGAACCTCACATATGATGAACTAGGATTTCAATAATCTCTCACTATATTAGACTTGGTTGTATGGATGGGAGACAAGAACTGGAATGCTTAAAGAAGATGGTGTTAATTGGTGGTGCTGCAGAAGCCCTTCTGATAGTGGTCTAATGACAGACCACCACCAGTTCTTGAGAACTGCCTTCCCTGTTTCTTGCAGTCTGCCCTGAGTGTGGCATTCGCAGCGTGGCCCATCCAGGTACCAGGTCACAGGATGTTAGTTGTTTTGATGTACCACAGTGAGGGGAAGAAGGGAGAATGCTTCTGGAAAAACAGTGTCTGACAGATACTTAAATCATTTCCAGCTAGTACTTTTAGGCATAATGAGAATTCAGAGAACCCAGAATTGTAGCAGGTCACGGGCAATGCCAATAGATTCAGCTTTGATTCTTATTAGCCATCTCTTGGGCAGTTTAATAACAGACAGGATATTGCGTATCATAAATGAAAGCAAAATTTTATAAAATCTTGTCTTCCACAGGATTTGTTTATAATTTTGCACATTTGTAAATTAAAGGAATGAGCAACACTTTCTGCACTGACTTTATCAACATGATGACAGTAATATCACAGATTGTTACCTAGACTTTATTACATTTCTAGCAAGATGACAAATAATAACAAACACCAAGCTTTCATTTTTCTAGCCAAGAATTTAAATCCCTCCCAAAGATCCATTTCTGCAGCACCTGTAAGAAACTAGCTGACAGTCATCTACTTAGTCCATTCTTTACTCAGTGGTGAACTGAAGGGACTAAACCTGGGAACAGTTGCCAGGTGGGTGAGGAGAATAGGGTGAGCGGCTGACTTACAGAGACAGAAGGGAAATTTATTACATTTAATTCAAAAATATATAAAAATTAAAACCCATAACAAACATGTAACTAATAAGGCACATGCTCATCATGACCCTAGCCACTTTGTTTGTTGCCATATATTTCTCCTCTTTGCTTCTTTTGTCTTTGTCTTTTACTATCCAGTATTCAGGGCAGGACTATTCCTTCCTTTAGGGTTGGAAGGTGCAGGGAATTGGCCGATGAGATAGCAGCACCGCTGTCCATTATCTTTCAAAACTCATGGAGAACAGGGGAGGTGCCAGAGGATTGGAAAAAAGCAAATATAGTACCTATTTTCAAGAAAGGGAAAACGGAGGATCTGGGGAATTACAAACCTGTCAGCCTCACCTCAATCCCTGGAAAAATTATGGAGCAGGTTCTCAAAGAAGCCATCCTCAAACACTTACAGGACAATAAAGTGAACAGGAACAGTCAGCATGGATTTACCAAGGGTAAATCATGCCTGACCAATCTCATTGCCTTCTATGATCAGATGACTGGTTTTCTGGATGCAGGAAGATCCGTTGATGTGATATACCTTGATTTTAGCAAGGCTTTTGATATAGTTTCCCACAGCATTCTCATTGGCAAATTAAGGAAGTATGGGTTGGATAGGTGGCCTATAGGGTGGATAGAAAACTGGCTAGATCAATGTTTTCAGCGTGTAGGAAACAATGGATCCATGTTTAGCTGGCAACTAGTCATGAGCGGTGTGCCCCAGGGGTCAGTCCTGGGGCCGGTTCTGTTCAATATTTTCATCAGTGATCTGGATGATGGAATAGACTGCATTCTCAGTAAGTTTGCAGATGACACCATGCTGGGGGGAACAGTAGACACGTTGGAGGGCAAGGACAGGATTCAGGGAGACCTAGATAAATTGGAACAGTGGGCCAATAGAAATCTTATGAGGTTCAGTAAAGACAAGTGAAAAATCCTGCACTTGGGATGGAAAAACCCCATGCACTGCTACAGGCTGGGGAACATTCAGCTAAGTAGCAGCACTGTAGAAATGGACCTGGGGGTCATGGTGGGTGGGAAGCTTAATATGAGTCAGCAGTGTGCTCTTGCTGCCAAAAAGGCCAATGGCATACTGGACTGCATCAAAAGAAGTATTACCAGCAGATCAAGGGATGTGATCCTTCCCCTCTATTCTGCACTGGTGAGGCCACATCTAGAATACTGTGTTCAGTTTTGGGCTACCCACTACAAAAAGGACAGGGACATGCTAGAGAGAGTTCAGAGGAGGGCAACCAAAATGATAAAAGGGCTGGAGCACAAGCCCTATGAGAGAAGACTGAAAGCATTAGGCTTAGTTAGTCTGCAGAAGAGAAGATTGAGGGGGGATTTGATAGCAACTTTCAACTACTTGAAGGGATGCTGCAAGGAAGACGGAGCTCGACTATTCTCGGTAGTAACGGAGGGCAGAACAAGGAGCAATGGTCTCAAGTTACAGTTAGGGAGGTCGAGGCTGGATATTAGAAAAAGCATTTTTACTTGGCGAGTGGTGAAGCCTTGGAATGAGCTGCCTAGGGAGGTGGTAGAGTCTCTATCTTTGGAAGTGTTTAAGGCCCGGCTGGACAAAACCATGACTGGGATGGTTTAGTGGGAGTGGTTCTGCCTCTAGCAGGGGGTTGGACTAGATGACCTATGAAATCCCTTCCAACCCTATGATTCTATGAATCAAACTCACAGTTGATATTGGGTATTGACCATCTCCAGAAAGGTCAGTAATAAACAGCTCATGGAGCACATTTTTCAGTCCAAAAATGTAGACCAATTCTAATCACTAAGGCACCATAAGCATTCATAGCTATGTCTCCACTAGCTAAAGTTAGTTCAGACTTGTTACCTCAGGTTAGTTTGAACTAACCATGAACTTCTTAGTTTGAACTAACAACGTGCACTACTTCCAACTGTTAGGTTGAACTAGTCCACGATGTTAGTTCAAGGGTTAGTTCAAGTCTTTGCCATAGTTAGTTTGAACTAACCATTAGTATTTACTAGTTCAGACTAAGTGTTCCTTAGTTCTAACTAAGGAATTTCTTAGTTCGAACTAAAGAAATGCTACTGTGGCCATGGGCTAATTTAGTTTGAATTAAGCCTCCTTAATTCAAATTAAATTGCTAGTGTAGACATAAGGCCATACCATTATTTACAATAAGGCTTCTTTACACTACTCTGGGAATGTAAAGGAGCTTTAAAACTTTTACACCCATTTTATATTCCTGGGGGAACTGACGAAGAACAATAGGAATAGTAGGATCCATATCTAGACTTCTTGAAGATTAAAGGGAGCTGAATCGTTTTCTTCTTGTACGGTCCATCCACAGAAATAACAAAAGACCAAACTCCTGAAAATGAGTACTCATTTCTGTGGGACTCTCTTGAAAACCTGGTGGTGATGCCTTTATCGACCCAACACTAAACCATTCAAAGGCATAGGGCAGTACTGGGTGGGGAGGGCTCATTCCACAGCAGTTGCAGAGTATGCTGTAGGTAGAGAGACAGTTTGAAAGGGCAATGGCACCCGAGGAGAAGAAAGAGGGGAAAGAGTAACAGGATGTGGAGGCTGATGCCTGAAGCTGTGAGAAGAGCAGCTGCTGGTGAGGCCACTCTGGAAGCAGTGATCAGGATCTTCCACCCTTTAGAGCTGGGAACCTCTGAGAGTCTAAATTATACACTCAAATGATGCAGTGGAGAATCATCTGCAATACTCCATCTGGCAGCTGTGAGAAGAAAAATAACCACACTTGAGAATGTTATTAATTAGGGCTGAAGTGGACAGTTTCGAGTACTGCAAACTTCTAAAATAAAGACCGATTGGAGACCTTGTAAGTACTTAGTCTGGAGTGGCTTCCCTGAAGCTACATTCAGGGAGTCAGATCAAGCAGTTAAACAGTGGTTGACATTTCATGTCAGGCATAAATTAATTATAAAACAGGTGTAAATGATAAGGTAGCATAGCGTGCAGTGACTTGTCATTCAGTGGGCATGCAAAACAATTTGATGTCACTACATGTGCGAAAGGGGTCTAACTGAATAAGCTACTGCCTGGAGGACATAAGGTGAAGAATCGTACACCCCAGCTAAACAGGGAAAGTGCCAGTTTAACACCAGTTTTACTGAGGGACTTAACCCTTTCTATACCTATACTTCCAGATTGCCATGCTGAATTTGACATGGAGATTTCCTTTTAAACCATCAAAGTTCCGTCCAGATACTGCATAACAGGAGAAAATGTTTATTGTTAAAGTAAAAATATGAATTGCGCTATATTTAAAAATACCATCCTGGGCCAAAATCTCTTCTCGGTATATCTCATGCAGTCATACTGGGACAAATTCATGCTTAGAGTCTTTCCAGGGACTTACGTCAGAGATGTGTTTTGGCCCATTATCTGGTGCTATGGAGGACAGAATTTGTCCCTCTTCTTGAACAGTGAAAAGGTTACAGCTATTATAAAAACCAGGATTCCTGTGGGATTCGGACTGACATTAGAGGGAGTGAAGGCATAGCTTTAGTGGCAGTTTTTTCAGACTGGTTGGAAAGCAAATTATGTTAGGACTTCCTGGTACGTCCTCTTGACCTTTCAAAGTGCTGTGGAACCATGGCTGGAGCTATTTCTTTAATGCAATCAAACCTTACTGAAGATCTCGGCCTGAGAGCAATATCCAGACATGCTGAGGAATAGTGAAAACTAAATCAGTTAGATATCACATTGTGGTGTTTTCTGCTGTGCTGGCTGCTTCTCTTCTGCCATCCTCTGTCTACCTCTCAGACTTCTTGCCTTTGCTGTTGCTTCTTGCTCATAGATGTTATGTTGAGGTTCCCTGTTCTGATGGGATATAATTATTAGCTAAATGGCAGCAGTTGTCAGAATCTGCCCTGTTCCTTCCAACCCTAAAGGAAGGAATAGTCCTGCCCTGAATACTGGATAGTAAAAGACAAAGACAAAAGAAGCAAAGAGGAGAAATATATGGCAACAAACAAAGTGGCTAGGATCATGATGAGCATGTGCCTTATTAGTTACATGTTTGTTATGGGTTTTAATTTTTATATATTTTTGAATTAAATGTAATAAATTTCCCTTCTGTCGCTGTAAGTCAGCCCCTCACCCTATTCTCCTCACCCACCTGGCAACTGTTCCCAGGTTTAGTCCCTTCAGTTCACCACTGAGTAAAGAATGGACTAAGTAGATGACTGTCAGCTAGTTTCTTACAGGTGCTGCAGAAATGGATCTTTGGGAGGGATTTAAATTCTTGGCTGGAAAAATGAAAGCTTGGTGTTTGTTATTATTTGTCATCTTGCTAGAAATGTAATAAAGTCTAGGTAACAATCTGTGATATTACTGTCATCATGTTGATAAAGTCAGTGCAGAAAGTGTTGCTCATTCCTTTAATTTACAAATGTGCAAAATTATAAACAAATCCTGTGGAAGACAAGATTTTATAAAATTTTGCTTTCATTTATGATAGGCAATATCCTGTCTGTTATTAAACTGCCCAAGAGATGGCTAATAAGAATCAAAGCTGAATCTATTGGCATTGCCCATGACCTGCTACAACTCTGGGTTCTCTGAATTCTCATTATGCCTAAAAGTACTAGCTGGAAATGATTTAAGTATCTGTCAGACACTGTTTCCAGAAGCATTCTCCCTCCTCGCCTTCACTGTGGTACATCAAAACAACTAACATCCTGTGACCTGGTGCCTGGGTGGGCCTCAGACATGCTCTGACCTGGTACCTGGATGGGCCACACTGCGAATGCCACACTCAGGGCAGACTGCAAGAAACAGGGAAGGCAGTTCTCAAAAACTGGTGGTGGTCTGTAATGAGACCACTATCAGAAGGGCTTCTGCAGCACCACCAATTAACACCATCATCTTTAAGCATTCCAGTTCTTGTCTCCCATCCATACAACCAAGTCTAATATAGTGAGAGATTACTGAAATCCCAGTTCATCATATGTAAGGTTCTACTGATCCTAAAGTACCAGCTACTTACTGTCAGGTCAGTATGAGTCTCAGATCTTAACTAAATATCATACTGTCATTCAATTCCTGGTAAACTAACTACAGATTTAGTAATGAAAAACCAAAGAGTTATTGTATTGTTAAAGGATGATCTACATACAAGTCTTTTTCAGTGTTCATAGATGAGCATCATAGCAGTGATGATATATCTGCTGGTTTGCAAAAGTCTCTTGGGATTATCTCAAGAAGTTTGAATCTAAATGCACCTTAGATGTAGAGTCTGCGAGTCTTTCCATGGATTTTCCAGGGTATTCTAAGTAACTACTTGGAAGATCTCAGTCCCATGGCTTAAATGTGTCCTTGTTCAAAATTTAGAAGATTAAATAGGAAGGTACAACGTTTCATTTTTATAGATGAAATGGACGGTTAAATGTTTTGAGCACAGCAGTTGACAGGATTCTTCTGTGTTGAGTGCATACAAGCCCACCTCTTTCAAGTTAACATTCAATTTCATATGCATACATAGATAATCTAGTTACAATAATTTGCATAAGGCAATTAAGCTGTGCTGCATTATAACAGATAGATAATGTGGAGACAGTGTAGATAATATTATTAGTTTCCTGCAATATCTGACATCTTTGATCTTTAGCTTAACTGGTCACAATTGCATATGTAATATAAACCAATTAAGACATGAAAAAGATTTAGCATCGAAAAGTTAATTTGGTTACATAGGTAAACTTCTAACATGACAACAAAGAGCTTTAGCGTCTACCCTTGATTTGTATTACTACAATTGAATGGGTTAATTATTGCTGGTCTAGTACATTTCTTTGATATTCATGTACAGTGAATTGTTCTGATACAATTGTAATGCCTCTTGTTAAGTTGTTACGGGTTATATACATTTTCGCTGGTCTGCTAGTGTCATGCATGGATATGCCTGTTTTTTGATAGATCCTTTTGGTGGCTCTGTGGATAAACAGACGGTCAAGCAGTAAATTAACCCTAATTTTAAGTTTCATTGGAAAAAAAACCCCTCACACCAATTTTTCTTAAGGACCTCCAAGCACCTTCTCTGTGGTTCAGTCAATAGCGGAGATGGCATTCCAGCTCAGGTGCATCTAGTACTTAACACCCAAGGCATACATACAGTAAATGTCTGTTTACTGAGATGAAAATGCATACTGGCATGGCCTGTGATACTGATCTTCTCTGCTGGAAGTAGGGGAACTAGATATCCCAATATTATTGGGACTATCCCGATATTAGGGACTTTCTCTTATATACATAACTGTTCTGAAACTCCGCCCTATTAATAAAGTGTCCTGATTTTTCACACTTGCTATCAGGTCAGACACCCTAGCTGGAAACAGATATTTTTACAAGACTCCTGTGACTATTTGGGGAATCTTATGTATAATTTATGAATTTTATTTGACATTGGGGGTCTCTATATGGAGCTGTGTCAGACTGCAGACTGCATTCTGAATGTGAGGTTTAATTACGTCTCTAGTGTGCTTTTACTGCCATGTTGGACTGGAGTTCCAAGAAGTGGTAGCACAGGGCTAAAAATAGTTAAACCTTAATGAGTCTGTATTCAAGTCGAAGCACCCTAAACAAAAGACTGGCTTCTCAGGGGAGAGCTGCCTGAGAATGAATTTGCTTGGCAAAGGTGAGTGCTTACCTGGGGTATGTCTGCACTAGGGGCTTAAGCTGACTTAAGGAGGCTTGAGTCAACTTAAGGAAAGCCGTGGCCACATTTTGGCATTTATTAAGTCTGCTTAAGGGCTTCCTTAAGTCAGCTTAATAATGCTCACTCTTTAAGTTGACTTAGGTATCAAATCGACTTTATTAAGTTGACTTGATGTAATGTGGCCCTCTAAGTCAACTTAAGAAGCCCTATGTAAGAACATGTGCCTGCTTAAGTTGACTTAGTAAAGTCAACTTAATAAACATTTTTTATTAGGACACTTTAAGTTGACTTAACCAACTTTGTTAAGTTGACTTAAGAAATGTTTGGACTCACTAAGTTGACTTAATAAAGTTGACTTTAAGTAGACTTTATTAAATCAACTTAGCAAAGCCTTTTAGTGTAGACATACCCCTGTTGAGGCAGATAAGGGAAGTCATCTAATAGACTCATAGACTTTCAGATCAGAAGGGACCATTTTTATCCTCTAGTCTAACCTGCTGCAGAATGCAGGCCACAACTGCCCCCCCCCCCATAATAGATCCCCAACCTATACTGAGTTACAGAAGTTCTTAACTCATTGTTTAAAGGAACAGAGAATCAACCAGCAAGTGACCCAGGCCTCCTGCTGCAGAGGAAGGGGAAAAGAAAAGAGGAAACTAGAAAGTTATAAAAGGGCAGAAGCCACTCTGGGTTGGTTGGGGGAGGGAGATATTGTTATTTTCACCTGTTCGAGCTGATGAGAGTTCCTGCAGAGGTCTGATCTGGGGTAGGGAGAATGCTGTCTGCCCTGAGATGGATTCATAAGGGAAGGGTGAGCTTAGAGTGAGGGGCACTGCATTTAGGGTACTTGCTAATTGTTATATAAATGATCTTGCCTTATCTCTTAGCAGTACTTCAGTTAGGTTATCTCTACACTGCCATGGTGGCAGTAATCAGTGCAGCAGCATCAATAGAGCAGATCAGCATAGACTTGCTTGGTTGGTGGGAGAGCACTCTCCCATTGACTGAATTAGTCCACCTCCCAGGAAGGCAGAAGGTAGTGTTGATGGGAAGTGAGATGCTGTGTAGAAGATGTGACACTGTGTAGATGTAAGTATGTTGATGTGAGGTATGATAATTACCTAACCACTCTATCTCATGTCATTCCAGTGCAGTGGTATAAGCCAGGCCTTAGAAACCTTTTGCTAAGCCTGTGTCTGTTTACTTTCATTGCCATGCACCTGTGAAGAAAGAAACTGTAAATTTCAAGACTAATATTTTGGTGGGATTCTGAGGAATACTGTAGAGCTTCTGGAGGAGTTTGGAGTAGATGGCACTAGTTTCAGTGTCTGGGCAATTGTACTGTGGGGTTTCCACTGCCAAGAGGGGTGCCTGCCGTTGGAGTGAATGCCTAGAGGGCCAAAGTCCAAAAATGTGTATAAACTCTGGCCTACCCCAACAAACTAAGGAAATGTGGGATTTGGTGTTTGGATGCCTTCTCAACAGTCTCAGTGTTCAGCAGAGGGAGCTTAGCCAGGTCTGTGACAACTCCAGACTGTATTTGTTAGGTTGTCTCTCCATAGTTAAGGTTATGGCTATTTTTTTGTATTAAGTCCAAATGTAACTCCCAGTCCCCTTACCAGTTGACCAGAAATAAGTCAGTCTACCTGATTATTTCTTACATGTGGCTCTCTGACAGAGGACTATTTTGCAGGGTGGCGATAGGAGGGAGATTTGTATGGTAAGGATACGACAGTTTCAGTTCAGAGGCAGTTCAATTTTATAAAATTCTAACTTTAGAAGGTGCCTATGAACATCAAATTAGTTTTTGTGTGGGTGCATGTGTGCTTTTCTTGGTCCTCAGAAAGGATTGTGGACTTTAACTATTTCTGGCAATGTAGGGTCCTAAGTTTTTTTTTTTTTTTTTTTAGGTAATTTTACAAGCCTTTGGGGGCTCACTGAGCTCTAACGCTTACATTGTAATCTCCTGAAGCCTGAGTTTGATTCCCTGTGTTGGCAGTACTGAGAGTCATGCTGCCCTAGAAGTAACAAAAATACCTCCTGGAGCTCCTGACTATAGAAGGGTAGTGTGGTCATTGCTACATCCCATGTGGAGCAGAGTTTTCTACCACTGCACAGGTGTCCAGCAACGCTGCCTGGCTAGCCTTTCTGCTGGCCAAGTGTAACCTGCTAGGGTGGGCTCAAATTCATTCACTTGCCCCTCTCCAGTGCCTAAAAGAGAAACCACTACAGAAAGCAGCTGGAGAGCCAGGATCCAGTCTGTTCAAGACTCACAGTGAGGACTGCTCAGAGCTCCCATCCCACAACAAACTATTGCTCAAAATAAACAATGAACTTTACTAACTAACTAAACAGACCTTATCCTAAGAAACCATAATAAGTTTAAACAAAACAGTAAGAAACCCAGGAATCCCAATGTTCAGGTGGAGTTGCTCTTATCTCAGTTGTAGTCTTTTAAGTCCTTGAGGCTTAAATGCAAAACAGAAGCCATCCTCATCATCTCTAGCTGCAGGAATCTTTAGGTGAAAGCCATGCAGTCCTTTCTTCCTCCTGGGTAGCCAGCACGACACAACCAGGTCACTGACCATCCAGCTCTCACTTCTGTTGCAGACAATTCCCCTGCAAAACTGTCCAAAGCAGGGAGAAAACATCCTGCAGTCCATTCTCATGCAGCTCCTTTCGCTCAGTCCCTGAGCACATGGACTCTGCAGCTCTCTGTTTGCTCCTCTCCAGGATGCTCCTCTCAGGCTTCTCCCTGGGGATGCAACTCCAGCCTAACCATAACATTTGTGGAGCATGCTCAGTGTGCTCCCACACCCTCTTACCAGAAGATTCTGGTTTCTGGGCTGCGAAATCTGCCCAGCAACATAACCCAGCCATAAGGGATCCCTAAAAAAGATTGCACCTTCTTAGGCATATGGGTTACACAAGCAAGGAAGGAGAGGCTCTTGATACCTCCCCCTTCACCTTTCAGTTTCAGTCCCATTGACATAGTCATTGTCACTTCCTCCTGTTACTTGCAAATAGGCTAGCAAGAATCTGACCCTCTATGAGTAATGTTTGTTTCCTTCTGGATAAATGATTCCTTGTAATGATGCAGACTGTGAAGTCAGGTTTAGTGAATCTAAGATCATCCACACAGAAAAATTCTAGACTGCATCCCACCATTATTACTGTTTCATAGTGGAAACTGCTAAGATATGTGTGGGAGCAGGAACACACATGTACAGTAGAGGACTGTAATTATCAGCATTAAAATAATTTACAAATAAAATACTTATTATGAATTTATCCTGACTAATGGAAACAGTACATTTTTCAGCTAATGCAGCAGGTTTTCCTTCACCCAGATAAGGAAACTAGCATCACCCCAGAAGGGAATGTAGAGAATAGCTCAGATTTTTGCCGAAATAAAGCAAATAGCCAGATGAACTTAATGGAGTGCTGTACTTGGGATACTTTACTTGTCTATATGAAAGCACTTGTATGTGTGAATACAAAATGACTGACATAAAAGGATGTAAATGTGATACGTCAAAAAAACTTAATTTGGAAAAAGATGTAATATTCTGGAAAATGCAATTGTTCAAATATGAATGAGGAAAAAGTTTTAAAAGGAACATCACATGAAGAGAAAATCACTTCCACTTAAAGAATTATCTGGGAACAGGTATAGTGACTGCTAAGATGAGGTATGTTCTTGTATTCAGCTGTATAGGGTATTGGATGATGTGAAACTGAGAGTCCATCTTAAAATTAATGATCACCAGGGGATACTTTAATACAGTGCTTCTCAACCTATTTACTATTGTGGACCACATCCCATGCTGCCTCTATGGCCCTGAGGATGTCACATGGCCAAAACTGTGTGTTGACTGGAAAGCAAGCAGCCTGCGGGCCACAAGTTGAGAACCACTTCCTTAAGTTTGCCATTTATTTTAATGTTATTCACGTATTTGTTAGCTTTTGTCTTCCTTCTCACTAATACAATGTCATTTCAGCAACACCTTCTGTTACCTATGGTCTGACCTACACAGTATTGTTTCCAGGGATTTATTCATTCAGTAAATAAAGATGATAATGCCGGGTTCAAGTTTGCCCCTGAGCTATGGGGCTGTGCAGGGGAGAAAGGACCCCACTCAGGTTCCTGTGTGATCGCATGAGCCTTGCCTGGATTGCATCCCCTGGTATGGGTTGCAGGTTAGAAGGGAGCAGGAGGTGCACATTTGTGTCCCCCACTCCCCAAAGCTCCCTCAGGGTGTGTGTGTTGGGGGGGGGGTGTCTAGGACTGGACAGAGCTATGGTCCAGCCAAAGGAGGGTGGTGAGGCATTATAACACCTGAAAAGGGGTGTGGAAAAAGTGTGCCTGCCTCAGAGCAAGAGGAGTTTCTCTTTGAGATACAATCCCTTTCTCATCCTTCTGCAGCAGGACAGTTATAGGCCACACTTTATATAAGTGCTCAAATGTTAATGAGAAAAAAAGAAGTATGTTTGAAATACAGCACATAGCCCCCTTAGGAGTAGGATGATGGCATTTTGTTTTCTCCCTTCCCTTTATATCTTGATTGTAAGATCTTTCTGGCCCTTTTCCAACAAGGTCTTTAAGCATAAGTCATGAAGTCAGTGGGTGCCCATGATTTAAGCACCTTGCTGAATCAAGGCCCCCAGCAGGGCTATTTCCTGTCTCTTTTGCTATATGTGAAGAGCCTTAGGCGGCCCCAGTCCCAAGCAATGCTTTCTTTTACTGCAGTTGCTAAGCTTTGAGAGTGTGTCACTTCAATTATATTTCATGGGGTTGTGGAATCAATACTGGTCTTTGCAGTGTCTCTTCCCAAGTCAGACACCTTTATTGTTATACTGTACAATGTGGAGTTTATATATCCTGCTCCTTTTCACAGTGTATTTGTTTTTCTTTTGCTTTCATTGCAAGTGTCTATATGATTACAATTGCCAGTTTTGCTGGCACATCCAGGTCTTGTAAGGTTCTCTGGAGTTTGATTTACAGGTGTTGTTTGTTTCACGTGCCTTGCCTTCTACAGGAATTAATTTATTGGTTCCTGGTCCCCTTTTCCTGGAGTGTATGATCTTCTTTGTTGTTAAATTAGTTTGATTTGGGGAGGAAAAATCTCTTAACCTATCTAGAGCAATAATGAGCCTCATGGCACCCACAAATGTTGTTACTTTTGTTTTCCTTATGGAGAAAGCTGGTGAAAAAGGGCCTGTTTAGTATCCTTGTTTTTCACCAACCTAGTCTTGAATAGAAGCAGTACAGATCCCCAGAATAAATAAAATGGTCGATGTAAAATATGCAGGGTGGGCTGTAATGAGCTCCAGCCAGCTGGTCACACGATGGTAGCTGGCAAGATCAGAAGTTGATGATTTCAGAGGATCAGTAAAACAGCAATTTATTGCTGTGTATAAATGGCTGCACTGAATCATCTTGTGCACTTATGGGATGGTGCTGGTGGCAGATGCAAAAGCTATACACACCCACCTTGAGTGACATAGCTGTCTTGAGTGACTGGTCCAAGATTACATAGCAAATGAGTGGTAAATGCAAAAGAAATCAGGTTGGCTGAAAAAACATGATTTCTGTTTCGTGAAAAAAATTTGTGGTTTTGACATTTGTTTGCATTTGGATACAGAATGAAACTAGACCTTTTGAAATATTTCATGGAAAAACAGAAGCTTTCCCTATGTTGGAATAGCCAGTAGTCTCATAGTCAAGGTCCTTATTTAGGAAGTAGAAAACTGGGGTTCAAGTCCCTGGTCTGATCTTGAAACACAGTTTCCTACATCCCAGTTCTAACCACTGGTCAAGTCACTATTTTGGGTTGGACTGGTCTGTCTCTCTGGTTTTGTTCAGAAATTCCATTCTAGACCTGAGAAATGGTTTTGATGAATTAGTCCTTTCCAGTGAAAAAATTACTTGAATGAAAAATTCCCAAATGGCTCTAAACACAACACATTATTTCTGGGAAAGGCAACAGCATCCTGCAACTGGCAGAGTGAGGAGGATCTAGTTTTTGGACTGCAGTATTAGCTTGTGGTATTGGATTTTTTCATTTAAACTTGTGTGTGTGAGGGGGGGAATTCATTAATTTGCTTGAGGTAGGCAAATTATTTTTATGCCATTAAGTGGAAAGTGGTAGAGTGCATCCCACACTTTTTTCTGTTCTAGTGATATGGCTAATGTGTGTTTAATTTCAGTTTTGTATCCGGTTTATAGGGTTTCAGTGTTCAGATACATCTGTGCTTTTACAATGATCAAAAATTCCAGTCTGGTAAGATATCCCCAGATCAATGACATTGTCTTCGAGACAAAAGGATATTATGGTCCCATAACTCTGTTTGATGCAATGTAATTTTTTTTATCTTTTGCTGTGAAAAATAAATGTGAAAGAGTATTAAATCGAAGTGATATGTATTGTCATAGCATTGTTTGATATGATAGCTCTTGCTTAGTTGGGCCGTTATTTTGTTTAGTTTTGGGAAGAAGATACAAATAACACTTTTCTGTTGTAGTGATCAAGGATAGCAACTATCAAAACTTCAAGAGACTCTTAGCTTCAGAACAAATTAGTCCTCTTGCTCTTAGGCTAAATTCACTTATGGAATTAGGTACCATAATGTGATTGAAGTGAATGTGGTTGTATTTACTTAGGCAAGCACTGAATTCAGCACTATGACAGTCAACTTTCAAGACAGCAGAATCCACAGTTGTTGTGCAGTGAGTTAAACCGTCCTCACACTCCCCTCCTTTTGGAAAGTCTTTGGGCCATATCATAAATATTCTTTGGAACTTCCACTTTGGAGCATGGAAAATGTGAAGAAGTTGTGTTTCCACATTGCAACAAAAATAATTAATTCCTTCTGTCATCTCATACAGCTCCACAGAATGGCTCTGTTGGGAATATATTGCTACAAGAAATCAGACTAAAATATCAAAACCAGGTAGCTGTTAAATAGATTTTAGGTCACTTTTGTTTTATTTCTAAAAATGTAAATTTAGAAACTCATTACATTTGGTCCTTCTGGATTAAACATTTAAGGGAACTGTGGAAATTTCTCTGAGGGTTTTTTCAAATTTGTTGATGTGATTAAGGACAAAATCAAGCGCATGATCCAAAACCTTTTGAAATTAAATGGAAAAGCATCCACTGATTTCCAAGGGCTTTGGATCAGATCCTTTTTTTCTCCAAAAAAGGTTTTTTAACTTACAATTTGAGGAGGTGGTAACCTGTTATAATTTTCTAAAGTAAAGCATGGAAATGATTCAGCGTGATTGAAATATATTGTTTGCATATGATGTTTCTAAGCATCTAAATCTTGTTCCTTCTGTATATGTAGTAAGAGATGGCACAGACACTATAGATGTAAACACTCATTTGCAAGAAAGTGAGTTTCTGTTAGTGGGTAACTTTAAGACTTAGTACACCTTAAATACGTCTTGCTTTAAAAGAAGAAAATCCTATGCACAGCTACAGAGGTAGAAAACATGCTCCAAATGTGGCCAGATAATTCATTTAAAAAAGATTAGTTACTGAAAGAATTGACTCAGAAAAGACAAAGCTTACATCTTCAAAAGTGGCCTCTGATTTTGGACTCCTTGGTGTTTGCTGCCTAAGATGGGTTATGCTGGGCACTGATGCTATCTCTACGCCTAAAATCTTAGTTCGGACTTGGTTAGTCCGAACTAAGTAGTTTGAAGTTAGTTTGAACTAAGCATCTTTTTTTAAGTTCAGACTAACTTTTTTTAGTTCGAACTAGCTATGCTTTTTTTAGTTTGAACTAACTTATTAGTTTGAACTAAAAAAACATGCTTAGTTCAAACTAACTGCTAGTTTGAACTTACTTAGTTTGAACCAGCAATGACTACATCATGCTAGTTTGAACTAAATTTCAAAATAAGTTCAAACTAAGCAGCTAGTTCAGACTAACCAGCCAAACTAACTAGTAGTTAGAACTAAAAATTGTTTTAGTTTGAACTAGGGAAAGCCTAGTGTGGACAGAGAGCAAATTAGTTGGAATTTAGGCTCCTTAATTCAAACTAATTTGCTAATGTAGACATAGCCTGAAAGACTGAAGCACCCAGATTCAGCAGCTGTTTCTGAAAATTTTGGCTGTAAACTTCCACCTATCTCATTTTTAAATATTTTTTGTGCTGCTGGGCCCACAAACATAAATGATAAATATCTTGTGAAGGAGCCTATTCTCTTGAGATTTTCACCCCAAATTTAGAAACTTAAAGCTTGGTTAGTTCTGAGAAATTTAAGAGAAAATGTCTGTTCGTATGGATTCTTATTCAAACCAAACCTTAACTCTTAACCATTCAGGTTAACTCATTGATAATTATGACTTCTATCTACTTTAATAGGACAAGAAGGGGAACCTTATGTTGATGGTTATATCATTACACTGAGTTTTATGTCAGTCCTTAAAGCACTTGAGTGCTGTGCAGCAGTGCACAAAATAAATGTGCAATGGGGTAGTTTCAGATACATTATTAACATTCTTCATCAAAGACTTCATGCATTTACTCATGGGGAGCATGACTCATCAGATTTGCCTGAATCCATCAGGTAGCTCTTCCTTGATTTTTTTTTCATTTATGGTCTTTCTGGCAAAGGGAGTTGGATATTTAAATATATTTACAGCCACTGATAGTAAATAATAATGATCTGACCAAGGACATATTTTTGAGTACATGAGAGCAATGAAAATTCATGAATAAGTATTTCATGTGAAGCTTAGATTTTTTTGTAATTTGCAGTAGATGGAGAATGAAATGTCTCTGAACTTGTAAATTGAAATGCTTATATAATATAGAAATTTACAGCTCCATCGTCTGGTTTTTTTTTTACCAAGCTAAGTGTTGTACCAGTGACCAGTTTTACATATACAGATTCTTGCACTTACCATGGTAGTGTTGGTGCCTAGATGTTCCATGCAGCTTTATTTTGTAGGAAGTTGATTGTGAGCTTGCCAGATCTTGATGAGTCAGTTAGTTCATTTTAAGACTGATTATTCAGTGCCAGAATATTCACTGCCATTGATATTCAAGTGAATTGGCATAGGAGTTATTGATACGAAATAAGTAAGTCAACTTATTTCACAAAAAGCAAACTTCAGGCATACATCGGTATACAAAATGTACCAACCTAGGCATTTCTTGTTTTCAGAAGAATTGTGTTTACATTTAATTTAGGATGAAAGTAGCATTTCCAGAAGCAGATTTCAGCATTAAATTATTGTGAATCATCATCACAGGCTGTCCATTTTAACAACTGGATTTTTACATGTCTTATTAATAACATTGCTTATAGATTTTAATGTTAGTTTATTAGAGAGTTTCTTGATGTGCTAGACTTTGATCTCTCATAACCCATAGTCACATTTTGTGGGTGATCATGAGTATAATGAATTTTGTTTTAATCTTCAGTTGTGCACCTACTAATACCACTACGCAGTTTGGTACAGTGCTAAACAGTCTGCAGTTAAACTACATGGTAAGGGGTGATGGAATTTTGGATTATGCACTTCATTGGTGGAATAGTATAACAAAACTTGCACTGTGAATGTGTCAGGACTATAGATTAACCCATACATTGTGACTTTTTAGTGAGTGATGTTTACCCTATTGTTCTGTGTTTTTTTTACTCCTACCAGAACAGAGTGGGCAGTATATAGGCCTGTCAGATAATATTGGAGTGTCTTAATTTTATAACACAATTACTGTGTGAAAGGACAAAGCTCTTCTTCCTTCCTCACTGAGTGTATGGCTTCTGGTTACTATTTTGCTCTTTCTAGCTCAGAGGAGCACAGGAATCATGATTGTGTTGTAGGAAGGGTAAACATTTTTCACTTTACTTATGCAGTTGCATATCCAAGCATCCACCAGGTGCAATGTATTCCCTTATGACCTCAATTCCACTAACCAGTGCAAGTGCCTATCTCACTTCAGGATGTGGAGCTATGCTGAGTGCGCTGCAGAAATGCAAACTTTAGTTTCATTTTTAAAAAGGAGCTACTGTGTATGTTCACCTTTTGTTTTCCTCCAGTGAAAATGACACAAAGATTGTTAACATGTAGTTCATATGGAAAGTAGTTGCAGAAGGGTCACTGTCTTTCAGAGATGACTATTTCCCATTTGAAGCAAGCTCTAAATATGTATACTGAAGAGCAAAGATGCTGTTATAGCTGTTGTGCTAAAAGTTCATGAAGTATACATTTCCAGGATAGTCTCTGAAGATTTGGAAGAGTTCTGTTATGGTCTATCAGATCAAAAGTATGAATTACATTTTAGAATTCTATCCACATGGTGGATAGTGTACACCAGTGGTTCCCAACCCTTCTCAGGCTGGGGACCCCTTTTAAAAAAAAAAACAAAAAAACACCACAACAAACCTTTGCCCCCCCCCAGCTGATTGTATAATCTGGCCCGCACCACTCTAGCGGCATCACTGGGACAGCCGGCAAGCAGTGCTGCCACCACCATTGCCTGTGCTACTGGCGAGCCAACCCTTGGCAGCTATGGCCCCCTGCCCTTGCTTCTGCCGGGGAGCTGCCACAGCCCCATTCCCCTGCCTGGAGCTGGCCATGGGAGGGGAAAGGCAGCCCTGGCAGGGAGCATCTGGGCTGTAGCTGGATTTCAGCCCCAGCAGGGAAAGGCTCCGTGAACCCCCTGCAAGATGTCCGCAGACCCCTGGGGGTCCCTGGACCACGGGTTGGGAACCACTGGTATACACTTTTGAAAGAGGATATACAGGAATGGTTTTCTTTTCCCCTTTCCCCATTATCACACTATGGCTGTGTTCACACAGCACTCTTATTTCAAAACAGCAGAGGTTGTTTTGTAATAAGAAATACCCTGTTCACACGACGCACGGTTGTTTCGAAACAACGGCACCCGTTGTTTCAAAACAACTTAAACCTCATGTGGGGACAAAACAATGTTGTTTCGAAACAATGCCGTCCAAACGTTGTTTCGAAACAACAGTGACTTGTTTTGAAATAACTGTTGCCTGAAACTATTTCGCTTTGAGCTTTTTTCCTTAATTCGAATTAACAAACTGTTAATTCGAATTAAGTTATTTCAAAATAAGGCATTATTTCAATACAAGTTGTTTCGACACAACTTGTATCGAAATAATGCCTGTGTGTGAACACAGCCTATGAGAAAGAGAAATAAAAACTTAAGACAAAGATATATGAAAGCGAAAGTCAGTTCATTCCATTACTCTTAAGCATAGGATCATTTGTACTTACTGTAACTTATGTGCCTCAAAGTAGATTGCTGCTGAAATCAGGGGAGTCACAGATAGAAACAAATTTAGAGCTTTTTGGTATTCAGATTATAGCTGTAATTCTACAGGTGGACTATGATCAGTCCCACTGAAGTCAATAGGCTTCTGCTGGAGTATAGGGGACCCTCCCCCTTGCACTTTGAAAGATTAGGGCATATGGCTGCCTTCCATTAGATTCCTTGTGCCAGTTTAATCAATTACATGAGCCATTCTATAATATATTTATTTACAGTGGTTGCTTTTGAAATGTCAATATTTAACCAGAGTTACTGCAGAAATTCAGTTTGTCGAGAATGGAAAAATAACTGTGATAGCTCACTTGTGTAAATGCTGACTTCTTAATGGAGCAGCACCTGTAAGATGTAATTCTGACAATCACTAACTAAAAGACTTTCAGAACTATTGTCGCCACCTTAGGAGAAGGCAAGCCTGTGAGTGCAGTACCACTAGTAATAATAAATTGCATATTCAGTTGCTTGATCACATCTCAGTTTGATATGAAATATTTTCTAGAGGCCAAATGACCAGTGTTAGTCAGGTTTGTTGCTCTGAGACAATAAAGTACAGGACAAAAATTCTATACAATGTCAGTCTCTGGGAAGCTGTTTTGTGCGGTGATACCATGTTACATGCAATCTGTGGTCCCCACGTTATGCATTTCTACTGATATTTATATGATGATTTCACTGGTTACACAACTCTTGATATGTCACTAAAATTCAATCCCTTTGTCCTGGTTCCCTAAGTTCTTGTTCTGTTCCTTTATTATCTTTGTTTTGGATACTAGCATTTTAGGTATTGGTCTCTGGAGCTACTTCTCTAGCTTGTAGTAAGACAGGACAAATGTATCTTGATTTTTGACAAGTGTCTTGTCTTCTTATGCAAGGCTTTCTACAGTTACCTCAAGGTGCTGTAGAATACGTAGCATAAGAGAACGGGATTATAGTAAAGGTACAGTTCAGTTTAGGTTATATAACAGGTATGTTGTTTCTGCTCAGTGCCCACTAATGTTTTTATGGTGTGGCTTTATATGCCCTCATATATTGGTCAATGATTGAATATGGTGATAAGAAGGATTGGTTATTTGGTTTCAGTGGTGTTACATCAGCAGTGAATTTGTCCTTGAGATGGTCGTGTGGTGGTGGCTGGTTGTGGTGTTTTTTTTGGGGGGGGGGGGTATCTTCAGTATCTTATCCTTTTGAGTAAGATGCACTGACATTTCAGTTGTCTCTGCACTCATGGAAGATACCCGCTTTATATGCTTAGCTACTTAGGACCAGATTCTGATGCCCTTAGTCATGTTGAAGAGAATCTTACTTTGAGAGGACTTTCATTGAGATCAGCAGGACTACTGCAGCAGAAAGTGACAACCCTGCAAGGTACAATGCACAGGTGATTGGTCCCCTGCACCCATAGAAAGCACCACTGAAATTAATATTGGTTTTATATGCTGGATTACATAAGAAGGTACTAGTTAGCATGACTAAGAGTGGCAAAATCTGGCCCTTTTTAATTACTAATAAATAAAATTGCTGTTAAGATGTGCTCATAAAACATTTACCCAGTTAACACTCCATAAGACCATCCTATCCTCAGTACAGGAAGATACCAATAGTATCTCAGGTACCGTGATGTAGAAACCTAGGGTAAATGGTGTCTTTTTAATAGACACTTCTGTAAGTGCATGATGATTAACTGTGTTGGATTGCATTGTGGAGACGTGTTTAAATTACTTTGTATAAGTGCTTTGTGTCTGCTATATGCTCAGCTGTTAAATATTTTTAAATAATTTATATATGACAAGTAGGTTCTCATACAACTTATTATTTATTTAAAATTTCTATTAATTATTGCTTAATTATTAAATTATTAATGTATTAATGTTGCTTTAATTTTACATGTTATTGAATATACTCTGCTGCAATATATATCTATTGTCTTCCTAAAATACTGAGCTGTAGTGTACTGTATTTGAGGGCAAGATTAATACTGAAACATTATGCATAATGTCCTGATCCGAGGAGAAAGAGACATGAATTAATATTAATTCTTAATCTTGCTGCCTGTTTTGACTTTCTTGTCTTCTGTAGCTTAAAAGCAGTGGTTTTTAATCCATGGCTCACAGGCTGCTTATGGACCAATCAGCAGAGAGCTGTGGCCCAAGTGATAGCTATAGCTATAGATACCTATAGACGCACACAGCCATATATATATAAACACATACAACCTGTGTGGTCTGAGGCTATCATCTAATCTGCAGACACACACACACACAGTTTGTGTGGATGTGACTCACATAAGACAGGGCAATCTGCATATACAGAATACAGACCATATTGGTAAATAGAGTGAGAACTACTGCTTCACCGTGAAAGACCTGCAAGTATAAAGCTTTGTCCTAAATGAATTTGCTAAAGAATTTGCTTTTTATTTTATGCTATAACTTTGTTTTGATAAGAGCTTACATCCACATGAAAGGCAAGCAGATTGCTTAGTCTTTAGTCTAACTCTATTCCTGTTGAAATCAATGGGAACTTTTATGACTGACTTCAGTAAGAACCCTTAGGCTAGCATTGAGCACTATTTAAAATCCTATCAGTAATTAAAACCAAAACTAAGCACCTCACTTATAAACATCAAAGACCAGTAACACACACACACACACACACACACACACACAGATAAATTTAGACCTATCACTTCTGTTGAAATGCTGTCATTAAGTTGAGTTGGGTCATTATTTAGCCCTCTTGTTAGAATACTTATTATATTATTAATTCCTTACATAAATTATTCTTTTGTTTGTTATTGTTATTGATATGTGTAGAGGACCTGTCCAGTATTGAGGCTGTATTGTACAAGACATTGTGCAAAGCTGGTCAAAAAGAAATTAAAAGAAACAATCATGAGTGAAATGCCTCTAAGCTGCATGGAAAATTTTTAAAGAAACACCATGAGAGGTTCAAACTAAATGTATGCACCTAATGAAGGAAAAAAAAACCCCCATAAACAAGCCAGAAGGATGAGCACAAAATGCCACCATGGGTAAAGAGTAAACGAATTAATTAGAGATAAAGACTAGAGCCCAGCATGGATACAAAAATCTCAATCCCAATCAATCCATATCCACTGAGTGTCAGTATCTATCCAATTTGCCATCTCCATCTGCATCCACACCTGGGCTTTAGTTAGTTCATTCTCCACACAGGCCCTGTCCACTTTTTCTTGTTTGCTGTTTGGGTGCTATTCTGTCAATCAGAGATTTCCTTGGCCAGTGAAATCTCTGATTGACAGCATGGTGTGCAAACTTGAAACAAGAAAAGGAAAAAGTGGGCAGGACCTGTGTGGGGAATGAGCCAACCAAAGACCAGCATTCTGACTGAGTGAACTAAAGCCCAGGTGTGGATGTGGATGCAGATGGCGGATTGGCTAGATACTGACGCTCAGTGGATATGGATTGATTGGGATTGAGATTTTTTGTATCCAACCTAAGACCAGCTGGGGACTGAGAAGCCCAACCAAAGGCCAGCATGGCCAGGGCTGCCGCTTCGGAGCCGTCCAAAGGCCAGGATTGCAACCAGAGCTGAGCTGGGAGTAGCTGAAGTACTTCCTTTGTTCCCCTGTGTGCTGCTGACCTAGATAATAGCAGGAGCTGCAGTGATAAGTCACACCCTGGGCAGATAAGAATAAAATCTTCATCTGCACTCCAATCTGCAACAATGGATCTGTGGATATCCACACTCATATTTGCAGATGTGGATGCCCACAGATCTGAAGCGGATATGTGTGGATTTGCAGGGCTCTAATAAAGACTTCAGTTTTTTAAAGGAAATCAAATCCTACTGAGGAAAACAGAAAGGATCAGAAACCCTGGCAAGACAAGTTTAAAAGTATAATTAGGCAGGCCAATAAAGAATTTGAATAAGAACTAGTAAAAGACACAAACAACAACTTTTTTTTAAATATATCACAATCAGGAAGCCTGCTAATCAGTGGATCCACTGGACCATCAAAAGGAGGAGCTCTCAAGGACGACAAGGCCATTGCAAAGATGCTAAATGAATTTTTTGCATTGGTCTTCACTGCAGAGGATGGGAGATAGATTACCACCCCAAGCCATTCTTTTTAGGTGACAGATCTGAGGAACTGTCCCAGATTGAAGCATTAACAGAGGAGGAATTTATCTGGAATAAATTGATAAATTAAACAGTTACAGGATGGTATAATTTTGAAGCAACTCAGATATGAAATTGCAGACCTACTGTGGTATTTAACCTATAACACTTAAATCAGACTCTAGTCTGTACCAGATGGTTGGAGGATAGCTAATGTAACTGACTTTTTAAAAATAGACGGTTGAAGTCTGATAAGTCTTGCTTCATTACTAAGCAAATTGGTTGAAACTATAGTAATGGACAGAATTATCAGATTCCTAGATACCTATAGTATAATAAATTGAAGGAGAGTCAACATTGCTTTGTTTAAAGGAGAGATCATTCCTCACCACTCTGTTAGAGGTTTTGATGGTGTGAACAAAGGTGATCTAGTGGTTCTAGTGGGTTTGGACTTTCGGAAAGTCTTTTGACAGAGACCCTCACCAGAGGTTCTTAAGCAAAGTAAGCAGTCATGGCATAAGAGGGAATGGCCTCTCATGAATCAATCACTAATAGCAAATAATGGGTTGAAGTAAATGGTCAGTTTTCATGGTAGAGAGAGGTAAATGGTGGGGTCCATTGAAGGATCTGTACAGGCCATCACAATACAATTTATCCATAAATGATCTGGGTAAAAGAGTAAATGGTGAGGTGGCAAAATTTGCAGAAACAAAATTAGTCAAGATAATTAATTCCAAAGCTGACTGGGAAGAGTTTCAAAGGGACCTCACAAGAGTTGGTGCCAAAATGTCAAATGTAATCCAGTGTTGATAAATGCAGAGCAAAGACTACTGAAAGGCACAATCACAGCTATATGTACCGCATGATGAGGTCTAAGGTAGCTTTTACCACTCAATAAAGAAAGCTTGGAATTGTCATGGATAGTTCTCTGAAAACATCTGTTCAATGTGCAGTGGCTGTCAAAAAACTAACAATGTTAGGAACTATTAGGAAAGTGATAGATAATAATAAGACAGAAAAATATAATAATGTGATTATATAAACCCATAATACTTCCACACCTTGGTTATTACATATAGTTCTGGTCACCGTATCACAAAACAAGCACACTGGAATTGAAAAAATACAGAGAAGGGCAACAAATATGATTGGGGGTTTGGACCAACTTCCATATGAGGAGAGATTAAAAGGAGTGTGATTGTTCAGTTTAGAAAAGAGATAATTTAAGGGGGGATTTGATAGAGGCCTATAAAATTATGACTGATAGGGAGAAAGTGAATAAGGAAGTTATTTACCCCATCCATAACACAAGAACCGACCCATTCAGTTAATAGGCAACAGATTTAAAACAATTAAAAGGGTGTACCCTTTATGTAATCTGTGAAACTTGTTGCCATGGTATGTTGTGAAAGCCAAAGTATGACTGTGTTCAGAAAAAAGAAATAAATAAGTTCATGGAGTATAGATTCATCAATGGCTACTAGTCAAGATGATCAGGGATGTAGCCTCATAAAAGAGGTGTCCCTAAGCCTCTGACTGCCAGGAGCTGGGACTGGACGGATCATTTGATAAGTGCTGTGTTTTATGTTCACTTCCTCTGAAGTGTCTGGCACTGGTCACTGTTGAGAGACAGGATACTGGGCTTGATGGACCATTGGTCTGACGCAATATTGCTATTCTTACATTTTTAGGTACATGGTATGAGACAGTTTTTGCTCTGAAGAATTTATAACAGAAAGACAGACGAAAGGGAGAAAGAGTCACAGAAAGGTGATGGGACTCACCCAAGGGCACAGAGGTCGCTGGTCAAGCTAGGAATAGAAACTAGGTCTCTTGACTCCTAGTCCACTACTCAATCTGCTAGATCTGTGTTTGCTCCTGGTGTTTGCTCCCATTTTGGCTTCAGTGGGACAATACATGTCGATGCTCTCTAGAATGAGTAAGGGTGTATTATAGCACATATAAAGCATATTATTAGTACAGTAGTGAGCTTTATTATCTTAAGTGGCTCAAAAGTTCAATAGAAAAACTATCCTCACACTAGCTACAGGTGATCTAATAGGGAAAGAACCACTGAGAAAGGACAGACAGGATCCCACTGAAGATCATCCGAGTCTCTGTTTCTTTAAGAGTCCTCCCCAGCCTGGCATAGTCTTCTTTGATATCCATAGAGCCCTACACGGATACAAACGTGGATCCGCATACAATCCGCACCTGCAAGAAATGGTCCATGGATATCTGTGTTGTATCCATGGATGTGGATATAATGCGGATATATGCATATTTGCTGGGCTCTAGCTCTGCACACATAACATGTAGACCTATATCCAATGTTCCCTCTAATTTTTTGTAGGCTGTGTGTGCAAAAAATTTCTTTTGTGCAAATTTTTGGAACTGGTGTGCAAATTTGTGCACACTCCAGTGAGTGTGGTCAAACTTGTGAGTGCAATGAAGCAAGTGTGTATGATGCAACTAATAGATTAACTTTATTTTGATATGGTGATGGAAATGATAGTATAAATTACAAAACCTTATTTGACACATGCTACTTGAAACAGCTTTCTAAAAGTAGCATAAAATATTTGCACTTTTGGGGGGGGTTTTTTGTGCATGCTTTATTTTTTTGTGTGCACAAGTTTCACAGCCTGTGTGTGTGTGCACCCATGCACAGCTTAGAGGGAACATATCCTGTATCTGATCTGCACAAGAAATGGTCTGTGGATATTTGCATTGTATCTATGGATGTGGATATCCGTGGATCTGTTGATATGTTCCAGCATGAATCTAGCTACATCATCTGTTCCCACTCGAAGGACCGTCAGGATTCTTTCCTGCTCCAGTTAGGATCCTCTTTAGCCTCAGGTCCACATCCTGCACCTTACCACCTGGCAGACAGCACACCCATCTGTCCTCTGGATCAACAATGGTTACAAGCCTGACGGTTCTTACCGGAAAGTCCTTAATCACATAGGCTTGTCTTTTCCTATTATAGGTATAATTTTCCAGCCTACTCCCAGTTCTTTCTGGTGCAAGTCATTATTTTACAATTCTCCTTTGCAATCCTCTACAACTGCTCCTGTATCCTCCTGGGGCTCTTATTGTTGGTATCTCCATTAGCTCATCCCTTCTTTGTATAGGACTAGCTGCTCTTCTCTTCTTCCTTGCCCTCCCCTCTTTAGTAACCACCTTCCATGTCTCTTCTTCATTTTCCAACCCTGCAAACCTGTTTCAGACCTCTATTTCTCCTTAACTAGCTCATCTTTTCTTATGCTGGGTTCTTGCAGTCACATGTTTCTACTGGCCACTTTCCTCACCCAGCATTCTCTCATCATGATTTGCTGGTCCATCTGCAGGTCTGGCTTTGCTTCCATCTGCAGGTTTGAGGAGGCTGAAGGGAAAACCCATTCCTCTGCTCCATCAGCTGCTCAAATCTCCTTGTAAGCTCAAACAGAGTATCCATGTGCATCTCAAATCCTTGAACCTTCTCTTCCATTAGCTCTATAAGGCAACATTTCACACACATGAAACTCTTCTGAGATATCCCTTCCAGGATCACGTACATCCTGCAGCTTCCACATCCAGTCATTTTTGCTATCTCTTCCCCTGCTTGAGTGACTATCACTGCTGTCTCTGTATCTGTCATAGTTTTTTCCCCTACTTCATCTGTGAGACACAAAAACAGAAAAAAAAAACCCCAACAACCATCAAAACACATTCTTACTGAGTGCTCCCATGCCAGAGCACCACACTCCGTTCTCCACCACACTCTGCCTTTTCATCTCCGTTTACTACCTCCTGTGCTGCTGCAGCTCGGATGCTGCCTCCTTGAGTGTTTGCCTTTGTAGGACCCTGATTAGGGATGCCACCCTCCTAATTAGGATCAGCTGATCTCCGTACATCATACAGTACCAGTTCCTGCAAAGTGAATGGGGGGTGGGCCAGGTAAGAAGAACAAAAACCAAAGACACAGAACTCCACAAAACTCACCCACTCAAGCTCCCCTGTTTTCAGCTCTGTTTGTGGCCTCCTGTGCCTCTACTTACTTCTTCCTTTGAGGTGGGAGGAAGCCATGGTGGGGAGTTTATGCAGTTATGTACATCCCAGATTTATGCTTGAGATTCCAAAGGTGTTGGTGCGAGGGAACCTTGTAATCAGCACCTAACTGGGCATTTTGGCAGCCGGGGTGTGATCTGCTCAGAACATGCCCCTTACAATGAGTGGTGCCTGGAGCGAGTGGCGCAGAACATGCCTTTTGATAGAGCAGCTAAATGGAGCCACTCCAAGGCACCCAGGGGAAAGCCCTACTTGCCCCACCCTAGTTATGGCCCTGCTTGTAATTCAGGAGCTCTGCTTTTCTCCAGGCCCAAACCCCATCTCAATCCAAGTACACTTAGCCATGTAGTGTTTAGTGTGGCTTCTAGACATCCCCAAAATGGCGAAGTGTGCTGTTACTACCTCCTTTCATTGCTTTTCAGGCAATTACTACTACTCTGTTCACTTTGCACTATGCAGCATTAGGGAGAACTTTGGCTTTTTTGTTGCCCACATGTGGAAGAGCTAGTATTCTTTCCTATAAGAGAAGTGTTTTTAAAATGAGGCATGCATTTGGAGAAGAGGAACGCTTTTGTAAGGGGACAATCAGCTTTGAAAACATCCCTGTGAAAGTAGCTTGAAACGTGAGTGTGTGCCCTGTAAAGATGTGCTGTGGTGCAAACTGGCCCAGATTTTCCCTTCTAATTCCTGTCTTGTCTTATCAGTGTTTCTGTTCTTCAATATTAGCATTCAGCCACACTATGAGAAAACCAGTATGTTCAGCTTCAGACTTGTGTCACAACAGAGACCTGTGTCTGAAAGTAGCTTTATGGTTTCCATCAGATCTCTTCTGGCTTTTTCATTGGAAACCGTTTGAAAGTTTCTGGCATCTGTGCTACTAAGTGGCCCAGTTTTCAAGGTGAAACTTCAAAATATGGCAGGGCAGTATTTGCCAAAAAATGAATTTCTGGTCAACAGCTCTCTGCAAATGGAAAGGCAGAAGAATGACCAAAACAGCAAAGACTCAGTGTGAATGATGGGACATGGCACCAAAGACAAATTAAATGGCTAAAAAAGTTTTAAGGTCAAATGTTGCTCTCATTTACGTTTGTTAATCTCTGAAGCTCAGTAGAGTTACTCTAATTTAATAGTATTGCCAGGGAGAGCTACATTTGACCCTTAAGTGATAGGGTCGTGTATTTTAGACAGCTAATATAAATTAATCCTGGCATTGGTTGCAATATTTTTGCTAAAAACATTAGTCTTCCTATAATCACTTATTCTTAAAGCTCCATAAAAAATTTCACACTTAAAATTTCTACATTTAAATTCAGAGGTGTGATTCTGAGGGGACTCCAGGCATGCTACCCTGGCAACACTGTATTGTGCTAATTTGAGAAGAATCATGCAGAAATGTCTATTTGAGGGTAGGGAATCACACCTTCCAGCTCAAATGCATCCTTAAGGTGAAACTGTCCATTAAAATGAAAGGATTGTAGATATTGACTGGAAGAGATTGGGTAGAATGTAGGTTGTTATAAAATTATTTGTCTAGGCAAACTGGAAGGAATCACTGTTTTGTTAAGAAAAAAAGTAAGGAGTCGTGTGGCACTTAAAGACTAACAGATTTATTTATCGCATGAGCTTTCATGGGAGAATATCCCACTTCATCAGACACTTTGAAGAGGGAGAACTTACAGAATTGGATGAAAATAAATGCAGGGGAGGGTAAAACATGGGATCAGGTCACACTGCAACAGCAAATCAGAGCATTTGTAAGGCTTCAAACTCCAGGAGAGAGCATACAGAGGGAGGGTGAAGTCAAATTACCTGTTATAATGTGAAAAGAATCCATAGTCATGATTTGCCCCTGCTTTCACACAATTTAATTTGCATTTTAGTTCGATTTTGGCTGTTTCTCTTTGAAGTCTTGATGTCCCATTGATTTTCTTGATGACCATCGTTAACAAGTTATCAGTGGAGTGATTAGGAAATTGGAGGTGCCCGCAACTGGTTTTTTTTTTTTTTTTTTTTTGTGCTGTGATTTTTGATATCAGTTTTATGTGCATTTATTCTTCTGCATAAGCATTGTCCTGTTTGTCTAATGTATAAGGCTGGGGGGCATTTCTGGCACATGATAGCATCAATCACATTAGTGGATGAGCAGGTGAAAGACCCTTTGATAGAGCAGATGGTTTGATTAGGCCTTATGATGGTGTCTTTAGTGCAGATATGTGGACAGAGCTGGCAGTGTGGTTTGTTGTAGGGATATGTGCCTGCTTTAATGTTTCTGTTGTTAGATCTATAGTTGCTGGTGAGTATCTGTTTAAGGTTCAGGGGCTGTCTGTAGGCAAGGAGAGGTCTGTCTCCCAATGCTAGAGAGAGGGAGGGGTCATCTTTTAAAATAGGATGTAGGTCTTTAATGATCTGTTGTAGAGGTCTGACTTAAGGGTTGTATGTGGTGACCAGTGGCATTCTATTGTTTTCTTTTTTGGGCCCTTTCCTGTAGTACTTGACTGTGGGGTACCCGTCTGGCCCTGTCTATCTGTTTCTTTACTTCTCCAGCTGGGTAACGTAGTTTTAAGAAAGCTTGATAGAGATCCTGAAAATGTCTGTCTCTGTCTGAGGGATCAGAGCAAATGCGGTTTATATCTTAGGGCTTGGCTGTAGACAATGGATCGTGTGGTGTGTTTAGGATGGAAGCTCAACGGATGTAGGTAACTATACCGATCAGTAGGTTTTCGGTATAGAGTGGCATTGATGTGTCCATCCCTAATGTGTATTGTAGTGTCCAGAAAGTGGATCTCCTGTGTGGAGTGTTCCAGGCTCAATTGGATTGTGGAGTGGAAATTGTTGAAATCTCTGTGGAAATCTTCAAGAGCTTCCCTGCCATGGGTCCAGATGATGACGATGTCATCAATATAGCGTAAGTGGAGGAGAGGTGTTTTGGGAGGAGACTTGAGGAAACGTTGTTCTAAGTCACTCATAAAAATGTTGGCATATTGTGAGGCCATGTGGGTACTCATAGCAGTGCCACAGACTTGGAGGTATAAACTGTTCTCAAATCTGAAATGGTTGTGGATGAGCACAAAGTCTCACAGTTCATTCACAAGCTGTGCTGTGGCATCATCTGGGATGGTTCTTATAGCTTGTAATCCATCCTTATGTGGGATGTTGGTGTAAAGAGCTTCTGCATCCATAGTCGCCAGGATGGTGTTTTCAGGAAGCTGCTGAGCACTTCCATCTTCCTAATCACTCCATTGATGACTTGTTAACGATGGTTGTCAAGAAAATCTATGGGACATCAGGACTTTAAAGAAAAGAGCCGAAATCGAACTAATATGCAAAGTAAATAGTGTGAAAGCAGGGCTGAATCAGGACTGTGGATTCTTTTCACATTATAACAGGTAATTTGACTTCACCCTCCCTCTGTATGCTCTCTCCTGGAGTTTGAAGCCTTACAAATGCTCTGATTTGCTGTTGCAGTATGATCTGATGCCATGTCTTACACCCCCTGCATTTATTTTCATCCAATTCTGTAAGTTCTCCCTCTTCAAAGTGTCTGATGAAGTGGGATATTCTCCCACGAAAGGTCATGCGATAAATAAATCTGTTAGTCTTTAAGTGCCACAAGACTCCTTGCTTTTTTGCTTTTCTAGACTAACACAGCTGCCCCTTTGGAACTTGTTTTGTTAAGGTGTGCATTGTGTAATAAAGATTGGCTTAATCAATTGTATAAGACAAACATGGACCCCAGTTCTTTGACTTCTTGCAAGCAAGTGGTCTAATGCAGGGCTCTCCAGACCATGGCCTACTGGCCATATCTGGCCTGGAAAGCAGTGCCATCCAGCCTGCAGGGAGCTGTGGCCAAGCTGGAGAGTTTTCAGATCTCGTGCGCTGAGCATGCTTGGATGTGTGGCTCAGGCCAGGAGCAGCCTGGCCATGGAGTGACTCGGGATGCCGCTACAGCTCTGGCTAGGTAAGGGGGAAAGGGCTCAGTTGGTCAGGCAGCCAGCGGGGAAGGGGCCTGGGGGTGTCAGGGAGCCGCTGGGTGGGTTGGGAAAGGGGGCCTATGGGCAGGTGGGTTGGGGGTGTGTGGCCTGCTAGTAATTCAATAAAAGGAGATTCGGCCATCAGGTGAAAATGTTTGGAGACCTCCTAGTCTAATGCACTTGTGTGGAGTCACGCTAGGTTCTCGAGGGCCTAGCAATCTGCCTGGATGCACAAAACTGCATTAGAATTCAAAGCAGGAATTCCTGCTACATATGGAACGGATTAAAAATCCATTTTTTATAAACTCAGGCACATTGTTTCATTACACAAACACTTTTTCAAAAGAATTAAATGACATATGATTGATTACCCTCAGCTTTCCAATCATTGCAGTAATGCATTTGACTTGAATATTGAAAGCCAAAAATTTCATTTTACAATAGTTTTGTAAAATAATGAATCTGGTTTACATGAATTGGTGGAATCTACAAATGATATTGCTGTTATTTTGATAGCAAATGCTGTGTCAGGAATGTATTAATGATTTAAGTGCCCTTCTCTCTTATTTTGACAGGTTGAATCTGGGTATGTGTATATACTATAATTCCCCCCCCCCCCCGCCCCGTGTGTGTATGTGTGTGAATATGTATATTTACTTATCTTTAAAAGCATATCTCAACCATATTTGGGATAATTATATTTGTCAATTTTAAGTTAAATATGTTGTTAATTTGGGTTATGTTTTTAAAATCATCTAAGACTCCCCATGGGATGTAGCCTCTTAAGCGTCTGTATCACTTCTGAACATAGAAGTCAGGTTCCTAAGACACTGTAGAGGTTTTTGTACGTCTTTTCTTAAAACTAGGCTGCAGGTCAAATTCTACATGTATATCTCTTTCCTGATCTTCAGTACAACTCCCTCCTTTTTGTATTCTTCATAAGCCTCTGTCTTCTACAGGTTCTTCAGTTGCAAAAATATACACTGTGCTGAAGTCTGCTCTCAGGCCACACAGACATAACTGAGGGCAGAATCTGATCTTCTCTATATTTTTCCAAGCTGAGGAGCCTGAAGGATGGAAGAGACTTATCACAGCATATAGAGCCTTATAACTCACCCATTAAAGTTAGTGGGAAGACTTTTACTGTCTCACACTGACTTTCAATTGGGTTCATGAAAAGTAGTACACTTGTCATAAACTGAGCTGTGCATAATAAAATGTAATATTATTATACATGTATAAAGTAGTGATTTTTGACACTCTCCTAATTTTATTAAATACTGGTGCTAGCCATTATCAGGAATATAATTTAGTAGGTTTGAATATTCCCAATGACAGCTACTTACTTATGTAATAATATTAAACCTTATGGGCATTACTGCATTGTGATCCTTAGAAATTAGTAAGAACTAATAATAGTTATTAGCTTGTCAGTTTTAGGAATTATCAGACACTGGATGTCATCTCAGTAGGGCCGATTCTGAAATCTTTATGTGGTCCTTAATCACATAATTTTGTTCCAGTACAGACTGTAAATTACCTGTGGTTCTTACCATCAACAGAAAATTCATATTTAAAATGTATACACCATTTATTTTAGTGTAATAAATAATCACTATAGTTAAAGTCACTTTATGGGTGTAATAACTAGTAGCTGGTCTGTTCTTTTGCTGTAAAATACATTTTTTCAGGGATATGAATCTCACTTTTTGATTATAGGCTGTGTCATTACTGAAGCTGCAGTCCAAACAAACCCCTCTTCGATTGATCAGATTGTCAGCTTGATACGTCCCCAGATTATTGAACTTTAGTTAGGAAGATTTTTAGAACTGATATTTCAAACAAAAATCCCTTTTTAAATAGATTGTCCAGAGGGTTCAAACAAATTGAGGAACAGCCTAAGGTTTCACCTATACTACAAAGTTAAGTTGGTATAACTATATTACTCAGGACTGTGGCCATCCATGTACTGACCCAACCCCCAGAGTAGACAGTGCTATGTTGATGGGAAGATTTCTCATGTTCTTCCATTAACATAGCTACTGCTTCTTGGAGAGGTGGAATATTTATACCAATGGGAAAAATTCTCCCACTGGCATAGGTAGTATTTTCCTAAGTGCTAAAGCAGTGCAGATGCAGTTCTGTAAGTGTAGACAGGCCCATACTGTGAACAGAACTTCACAGTTACTAAATATGACATTCATGAACCCTTTGGTCTTGTGTAATGACATTGTTAATTTCCTCTAGGACTGATTAATTTTATATGAGGGTTCTTAGGGCCAAGTAAACTTAATCACTGTGTATAACAGCTCATTGTGGTCCTTGGGACTGGTTTCATGGAACAAGTGGAACACATTTCAGTTCTAAGAAGAGAGAATCAAATTCCTACAGCAGAGGCGATCAACGGACCCAGCAGCAGATGAAAGTCAATTACTTGTGAAAATGCAAATTTGCAAATAACATATTGAAAATAACATTTTCTATAATAAGCTTACCTCTGGGAGCTAGATTTCTTGGCATGGCTGGCAACATAGGATTGAAGCTAACCACTGATATTAATCTTGGGTTGCAATGAGAGAGAGATACAGACCATATGTCAATGAGACTAGAACAATGGATTTGAGTCAAAGTCCATTGAATTGAATGGTAGGACTCCCAGTCAACAACACTCTTGCCACTTTAACTCATTGTAACAGCATTGTTTGACTTTGGTTTTTGAATGGATCTCAGATATTTAAATTAGCTTGCCCATAAAGTTTCCAGGAAGGAAATCTAGCCTCAACAAGTCTTATGAGACACATCAAAATGGGGCTTCCCACTAGCAGTCTTTAACAAGTTCAAAGCATGTATGTATGCTGGTGGGAGTCACACTTGGATGGGATATAGAGGTAGAGGACATGAAGGGCTTAAGAAAAAGCTTTTACCTACATGGAAAATTTTCCAAGTGCTTAAAAGTTTATATCTATGGAGGAGGTAGTTGCATTTCCTCTGTTGCTCAGGGCCTTCCCCATAGCTTACACTGTCTCCTCGTTATGTCCTTCTCCTAATGGGCTCCTTTTTCTCTCTGGCTATGTCCACATGTACATGCTTATTTTGATTTAAGTTAAATTGAAATAAGTTAATTCAAAATAAAATCCTTAATTTGAATGAACTTAAATTGAAATAAGCAAAAACCTCAAATCGAAGTAGCAAGTCCAGACACAGGACTTGCTATTTCGAATCAGGAGAGGGGCACCATGGGAGGTGTGGCAACATGGCCCCCTCACTGGGCCATGCCCCCACCCGATATATAGAAAAAGGAAGGCACCCTGCGAAGGAGAAGGGCAAAAGTGTTATTTCAAAATAATGGTTATTTTGAAATAACATGTCCGAACAGCGTTATTTTGAAATAACCATTTTGAAATAACAGATGATTCTAATTAAAGTAGGTTTAAGCCATTTCAAAATAACATCTCTTGTTTCAAAATGATGGAGCTCATCATTTTGAAACAAGAAAATGTCGCATGGACCTAATCTTTTTAAAATCGAAATAACCAGTGTTATTTCGATTTAAAAGATATGTGTTGACATACCCTCTTTCTCTACTTTTTTCATAAGGAGTATACCCTATCATAAGTTCCGTATATTGTTTATCTTTGTGCTTCTACATGAAGGAGTAAATTGTTAAGAACAATCTGCTTTGAGTAAGGGTTATGATGCTCCCAGAATGGATTCTGAGAATCAAAATACTAGTACCAGATTAGTTTCCTTTCCATGCCAGCTCAGCGGTGCTGGTTGATGACTCCATCTTTTAACCCAGAGCCATATCCACTTCCTGATCTGCCTGCCTACTTGCTGCCCACCTATCCATGAATGGAGAGTAAGATACATAATAATCAAAGGATCTGGCTCCAGTTACTGTTAAATAGGTTATATGTGTGCCCATGTCACTTACCTTTAAAATGATAGGAACTGTTTCATGACTTAGAAAAATATGGAGGCAGTTACATCTGATACCTATTGGAGAAGGGGAAACAACTGTGTACCTCCTTTGAATTTGTTAGGGCAACATAATTCAATAAATACCCTCTGTACTAACTTCCGGCAGGGAACATAAATGAAATTAGGCTAGTGACAGACTATAAACATGGTTAAAGATAAATTCTGAACAAATACATGGTTCAGATTGGTAAAAGTAGCAACCAAGAGCTTGAGTCTGCCCTCAGATGCATGCATGCAGCTCCTATTAAAGTCTGAAGGGCATAATTTGGGCCTAGATTGTTAACAAGTTGATTTATCACAAGCCCACATTTACAGTGTACAGGGAACACCCTTAATGCTCTCCAGAAAAGGATACGTACACACATACACATACACCATAAACATGAGACGACTCCTGCAGAACTGGATTTTTGTGTAGGGGGGGAAAACTTACAAATAACATAAACCGTACGTCTCAGGTGCTGAGGAGGTATATTCCTAAACATACAGCACAGTATGTGTTTTCTAGATGTTTCCTTGACTATACATAACATGGAAAAGGCAAACTTTGTTAAGAATGAAAATATTTGCTGATTTTCTACAGTGTATAATAGGAGTCAAGGAATTACTCTTCTTACTGGGAGAGTTGCCTGTGTTTCAGTGTCTTGTATACATTATGATGTTCCCTGTCAAACAGAATATTCTGTAGTTCTCAGATTATTACAAAACATTATCTTGGCTGAAAACTTCTAAAATGCCACCTGAGAGACTTCATCCGTAATTTTTCTGAAAATTGTGGAAGATTTGGTAGTTGATGTTTTGCCACAAACTGCATAAAGCTCAGGAAGGTTTGTTCCTCACTGGATTTCTGTAAATGATATAGCAGCATTACTCAATTAAATATCTGGTCTTTATTTAATTGATTGGATGATGTATGTGCTTGAGTGATGTAGCTTATTGGATTAGTAGTAAATTTAATTCAGTGTATGATACCATTGATTCAGTAGTCAATTTTTCAGATTTGATAACAAAATGGCATTGGTTTAATGAGTGACATATTTGATGACATTAAGTTACAACTTTAGGATATATACATTTTGGACTGGATACATTATATTTTTAAGGGAGGAAAGAATTCAAGAGGATTTGTAATATGAAGCATTCAGGGACATTCGATTCTTACTGTGACAAACAAGATGTACAAGGAAATAGAGAAAAAGTATTTCAACACAATGTATATTCATGCACTCTTGAGTTTCTATGATATTTCTGGATTCTGAATTGGAAGGAAATCTGCATTCTTTTCTACGAAAATGCAATTGTAGCAGATTTCATAGAATGCTTTTACCATTGGAGGATAAAAAACGGAGTAAATACATAACTTATATAGGACAGTAGTAGTAGTCCCTTGTCTTTAATGATGGAGGAATTTTCTCTTTATCTTTTGAATGCTTTAAGCATTGTGATGTAACTGCTGCTGTATAAATGAGCATTGTACAATGCATGCAGGGCAGCATTTTTCACTTTTCATTATCTGTTTCTGGGTGCCTCACTTGATACATCTAAAAGCTAATTTTCATAGATACTGAGTGCCTGCAATGCCAGTTGACTTCAGTTGAAGTTGAGTGAACTGAGCCCTTCAGAATTTCAAACCTGGTGTCTCTGGAATTCACTGCAAGCCAGGTGAAATTTGAAGACTCCAGCTCTGTGGATTGTGTCATTTGGCAGAGTTCATAGAAATGAATGGTTAGTCACATGATGAAATTTTCACCATGTTTGGTTCTACCATAGCCCGCTTACTGAAGTGTCTGCAGAGAAGCTGAGGATCAAGTGGATTGGAAAACTACCTTGTTACTACTAGTGGGCCTCTCCAGCTTAGGGCAGATGTGGTGTAATAGCTTGAGAAGGTAGCATGGATGCTGTTAGCATAGATGTCTCTGTTTTGTGGTTAAAAAGAGGATTTTCTTTCAGTTGCACAAGTCAGTTATTCTGCACTTTTATGGATATAGAAACACATGCAAAAAAGGTTCACAAGTGAAATCCAAAGATGCCAAAAGAGGTTGTATCTGGATGTGACACTTTTTGTAAAGACAGCATGCAGCCTGTCAGACTGTCACAGGTATGGAAACACATTTCAGGTTGCACCAAATTATGTTGCCAGCTAAATAACAAGTTTCACAGATCGGTTGTTGACATTGTTAAGTAGGTTTCTACAATACTTCATATGCTAATGCCAGCATTTCAATAAAACATTGTAAAATATCACTTAGTAAGTATCATACTGTAATAAATGTAAGGTCAAAAGTTCCACTTGTCAGCTTTGATAGATCTTTCAAACAAAAATACTTTCAACTGTGATTTTAGTGTTCTCATTTAATACTTGGAAAGGCAGTTACTAGCTAAAGGAATGATGTAGCATTGTTAACAGGATGCATTACAGGAGTTGCTACAAGAATTTCAGAAAATTAGGGATCTTCCTTGCATAGTCAATTATTCTGAAGCAATAATGGTTTGACCCACAATTAACAATTTTATTAGTGAATGCTTTGATGCTAAATTTAAAGGATTGCAGTACTTCAGAAGAGACTCGTCTGTGGTAATGACTGAGGAGGGTGACTGTATAAAAAAATCAATTTTTCTCTTTTGGTTTATAGTCAATTCTTTACCAATTATAACATAAGAAGCATTTTGTTCAGTGATTAAAAATGAGGAAATAAGGCAAGATGACTTTCCCAAAATAAAAGGTTTCTGTTTATTACTTCTTTCCTCTATCCTTTTACTTTTTTTCAACCATATCCACATTCCTTTGGGTTGCAGAGTAACAGATTTGTTTCATTTGTTAGTTTAAATTTGAGGTCAAGTTTTCTCTTTTTTTTTTTTTATTATTCTCAAAGCTTCAAAACCAAACACGAGCTTATTTCTCAGTAGCTTCCTAACACGTGTAGGGACAAAAGATCACGTTCTTTGAAAGCTGCTCCTCCTATATCTTCCGTACTTTATATTCTTCTAAGAGCTGAGCGGGGACTGACATATATACTGGTACTCATGACACAAATAAAAACCTACTTTTATTAATGTAAAAGATGATTCAACCATTATAGTAGCAAATTAATGGAAATGATTGGGTGATTGTAGGGCTTAGATTGGTTATGGGATATCAGCATGTCAAGCTGATAGGATTCTGCTGAAGATTATAAGTGTTCATATGTTAGGGACTGGATGGCCTAGGAAAATGGTAAAGGGGAGAGCCTCGCACCATAGATTGCTAGTTTAAATCCAGAATGTATCAGCTGGGACTGAACATCACTGCTGTTTGGTCAGCATCCTCTCAGTGGCCATTGTGAAATGAAAGGCTGGCTTCAATCTTGTTATATCAGCAGAGAAGTATCTATGTAGCAAACCCCATTGTCATATTTTGAGACCTTTTCTGGAAGATTCAGCAGAGGAGCCAAGAGCTGAATAAAGTCTGGAGATTGAAGACTGAGGCACTGTAACAGTGTGTCATGGAGAAGATGGTATTGTGAGAATTGTACCAGTTCTGTGGTCAACAGATGCTGTTACTTCCAGGGTCACAGTATGTCACCTTTGACAAGTATTTACCCTTGGTGTTTAGATATGATAGTGGTAGCTGCTGTATAAAAACCTCAAATAGACAGATCTATTGTTTAGGGTTATGTACTGGTCGCTACAATTTGTGTCTCACAAGTTAAGTAGATTGGTATAGTGAGTTTCCTGTTGGGCTTCATAGGGCCTTTGGCTCTTCTCTGATTGTAGAAAGCGCTGCTTGGAATAGGGCTATTTTTGGGAGATGGGTGTAGCTGTTGAAAAGTCAAAACTTAAATGCTCTGTTTTAAAGACTGGACAACAAATTTTTTTGAAAGTGTTGCTTCCTCAGAAATTTTTTTGATTATGCTAGACCGCTTGAACTGAACACAAATATAACTTCAGACTACTTGTATCACGTAGGAATTTGGAGAAACAAGAAATTGACTTTTATTGAATGTAATGTGTTTAATCGCATAATGGTGCTGACGCTTTGCAATAGTTCAATTGAGCTAAAAATGTTTTGTTGATGATTTTCATTTGTACTTAATGTCTGAAGCTTCTTGTTTAAGTGTCCAACAATAATCAGCCAGCACTGATGGATTCCAGTTGCCCTGATACCGTTTTTCCATGATCGCAAAGTCCTGGTCAAACCTTTCATCATGGTTGTCACTGACTGCACCAAGATTTGCAGGGAAGAAGCCTAAATGAGAATGCAGAAAATGAATCTTTAGTGACATGTTGCACTTCATGGTTTTGTATGCTTGAAGCATGTTGTCAACCAGCTGCATGTGGTTTGGTGCTCTGTAGTTGCCAAGAAAATTTTCAACGACATCCTTGAATGCCTTCCATGCGATTTTCTCCAGCCCGACTAGAAGTTCTCTGAACTGCCTGTCATTCATGACCTGTTTGATTTGTGGACCAACAAAAATGCCTTCCTTAATCTTGACATCAGTTATTCTGGAAAACATCTGTCTCAAATATTGAAATCCTTCACCTTCCTTGTTCATCGCTTTCACAAATTTTTTCATCAGTCCAAGTTTTATGTGAAGAGGAGGCAAAAATATCTTTGTTGGCTCTAGAAGTGGTTTATGTGCCACAATTTTCTGCCCTGGAACCAACTGCTTACAGAGTGGCCAGTCCCTTTTAATGTAATGAGACTCTTTAGCGCGGCTGTCAACAGTACTTGGTGTATCCGAGCTGCATTCCTAGTAGCAGCGCAACTACTTTCAGATCATCACAGATGTTCCATTTGTAGTTGCTGTACTGTATGTGTTTCAACAAAACTTCCATATTTCCGTAGGTTTCTTTCATGTGTACTGCATAGCTGATTGATATTGAAGAGTGGACATTGCCATTGTGTAACAATACAGCTTTCAGGCTTAACACTGATGAATCATTGTTGTGGGTCTTACTGGCAACCCAAAGCAGTGAACAGCCCATCAATGTCAGTGCAGAAACACAGATTATCAACCTGACCAAAGAACTGTGTCAAATCTTCTTGGTGGCTGTGAAAGACAGAAATTTCTGTGCCTGGTGACAGCAGACCCCATCCTTACCGTCTTGAACCCAGTAATTCTGCTTTTGCCTTTGACAAATCCAAGTCCCTGACCAGGTCATTTACCTCAGATTGGGTTATCAGATGAGGGTCATTCGACGTAAATTGTTCAAAATCTGGATCAGTATTGTTTTCCATTCCTGGCTCGTGCATCATGGCATCTTCGTCTGCCTCCTCTAGGCTCCATGTCTCTGGTGGCTTTGGTACTGGAAGACTGTCATCATGTGGCACAGATCTCATGACTGAAGGGAGACTGGGTTATTCAATGGATTTCTTGTTTTTAGTAGAGAACCCAGACACATTGGTTAGACAGAAGTAACAGTCTGTCACATGATCCTTCTGCTCTCGCCATGTCATTGGGACAGCAAACGGCATTGACTTCCGAGTACCTCTGAGCCAAGCTCTAAGATCAACAGTGCATGTTGTGAAACAAATGTGTGGAGCCCAGGCTTTGTCCTGATCACCAATTTTACAGTCAAAGTAGAGCTCATATGCTTTCTTAATATGTGCAGTCATGCTCCGTCTTTGAGGCTTAAGTGTATACCCATCACAAATGTAACAGAACGTATTGTGGCTGTTGCAACATTGGCGAGACATTTTGCTATCACAAATCCTTCTGAAAATACGTTTGCTTTATTACTGTGAGTACACACAATATGCTATGCGCATAGAGCATGTGCACCAACATGAATGCAAACTGATATAAATGCAATCCATAGAACGGTGTGTGCAAAATGCTTTTATAGCCTTTCTAAAACCTGACTTGCCAGCATCCACCCTGCCTAAGCCTTAGCATTCCCTCTGCATGTTGTGTGGCCTGCACTAGGCCCAGGCATGCTTGGACACAAGATAGAAAACTTTTCAGCTTACATTGTGGGAAACATTTTAATAGACTTAAATTATGAATTGAAATAACAAATATAGGTGATTTCAAAAAACGGTACATGATAGGGAAATTTCATGGTCATTTTTGTAATCAGCAGCCCAAAATCCATAAGATACATCCAAAAGTATTCAGGAAGCAAAATCTTTGTTGTCCAGTGGTACGTTGTCAAGGACCTAAAGGCTACTCTGCATGATACACTGCCCCTTTGCTCTGTATACAGCGAATAAGCCCCTCTGCACCACTCCCAATGTCAGTGATGAATCCAGTTTAGCTTCATGCATAAAAAAATTGTAACTTTGAACAATGAAATTAGTTTGTATGATAAAAGGTTTAAAGGGTCTTGTGATAGTGAGAAAAAGACTCCATCTTCTTGATCACCAAGTCTATTTTTATGTCTGTCTTTTATAATCCCTGGAACAAAAGTGTGTGATGAAGTGAGATTTTCTCCCATGAAAGCTCATGTGATTGATAAATCTGTTAGTCTTTAAGTGCCACAGGACTCCTTGCTTCTTTTCTTATATGTTGTGTACACGGCTAAATAAAGTCATGGTATAACAAGCGCTGTTGGAAAACTCAGCCATTTGTACAGACTAGCTCAATAGTTATTCGCTTAACCCCAGCACCAAAGTTAAGTCCAGGAAATATTGTGAAGAAAGAATCCATCTATGGACTTCTTTATAACAGTCAGAAATGGGAGGAAGCAGATGCTAAGGTAGAAAAACTGTCCATCACTTGTTACTTTAGCTTTGCAGCCTATCTGGTATCTTAGAGAGAGATATCAGAAATACTTTTTCTCTGATACCCTTTTGTGCTAGATGACATTTTTATTATAAGAAGCAAACATAATTTAGCTTATTATTCTTCTAGTCCTACTTGCTCTCTTTGGGTCTGATCCTACAAACTGTTGACTACTTTTGATGAAAGATGAGGGCACCCAGCTCATCACCTGTAGGATCAAATCCTTAATTCTCAAATCAGGGAAATTTAGCTATGTGTACATCTGCAATTTGCCAGAAAAGAGCCAGTGTCTCATTTAGACCTGGTCTGTCAGTGCGGACAATTGAAAATCTAGTCGTCAACAGCGCGGGATGTGTAATTCAGCATCTATTATGCCTGATAATACTTCTGCTTCTGTGGCTATCACAAAATCTAGATGAAGTTTGTTTATGCTGCCAGAGAAAGTAAGCTTCTGTTGTTGCTCAAACGCTGGCATGTTTCCAGGTAGAAGAGTGTTTGCCTGTTACCTGTCTCTGAGACTATTATTGGAGGAATAGAAAAGAAGGACTTTTTTTTAGTCTCCCAGCACCACATACAGAGCTGCTTTTTTAAGCCTGCATTAGGAATCTTCATTTCTCTGAGGACATGACAGGCAGTCCTCAGCAAAAGGCTACTTCACACACGATGAGTAGAACATGCAAAAGCTTGTCCCTGAGTAATATGCCTAGAACTTTTGCCCCTGTGGAGTCAGCAACAGCTCCCAGTAGGCCCTTGTTTAGCAGGAAAGGTTTATTCTTGGGCAGGAAAAGTCAGCAGTAAATGTTTGTTGAGGGCTTTAGGGTTTTTAAGGCTGCTGTATCTTAGTTTCTTAGGAAGTTTTCAAATGCATATGAGATCATTAGCAGAGCATGAAAAATCCCTGTGCTGTGAGGCAAATTTCTCTTTCCAACAGGAGCCAGAAATATAGGAAATGTAGTGTTGTACTTCTTCTGGTAGCCCTGCAGCCTTGTACTGAGGAGAGGCTCTGCCCTTGTGTAAAATGTGATGTAGAGCAAGTGGCTGGGGCTGAGAGAAATGAATTTCCCTGAGCTATCACGCAACTACAGTGAATTCTGTGCAGGAGCATGATAGCATGGCCTTGCCTACACCTGGACCTGCGGAGACAACCAGAGGGGTGGAGAGACAGACGTGTCAGCAGCCAAACCTGACAACTCCACAATAAGCATTTCGTGTCATCAGAGGGCACAGCATTGCTGTTGTGGGGATTGGTGTGATTCCTTGGCATAGGGAGAGCATGTCTCTGCTCCAGAAGTGTATTGCCACTAACCCCAGTTGTGGCTAGGGCTAGTTGAAAATCTGTCATTACTATTTTTAGAGGGAAAACTTTTTATGTTTTGGTTTTTTGTTTTTTTTTCCAAGTTTCCACAAAACCAAACCAAACCCACCAAAAAACAAAGAAAGAAAGAAACCATTTGGCAACCACCCGCTCAAGATCTGTCAATGAAGGAGAGAGAAAATAGTTTATCAAGACAAGTTTAAAAGGTAACTTTAACACAGTCTATAAGCACCTGCAACAGGCAGAAGATTTCTGATGGTAGAGGATTCTATATACACCTACGGCCAAAGTGGCTATGTGGCTTTTGTTGCTAATAGTTGAAACTAGTGAAGGTCACACTGGAAATAAGCACAAATTTAACAGTAAGGGTAACTAACCATTGGAACAACTTACCCAGGAATGTGAGTGATTCTCCTAGTGATGGAAAATTTATTCATTACTTTAAATCTAATTTAATGTCTTTCTAAATGCTATAGTTCAGCCAGAAGTTCTTCTTTGAGAGCTTACACTTGTCGATTCTTTGTTAGGTCTCTGTGTGCCCTGTGTACAGTATTCAGCTATTTTTGCTTGGTGGTATCCATAGGGCAGGCTCTGGCACGCTCTGGAGCCGCACATTCATACCATGGTACATGAGGTGCTGCCACTCTCATCCCCCACCCCGGTTCCTTTTTTTCACATGACAGTTGTTGGAAAGGATTTGTCTCTTGTGTTTGTAAGTGCCTAGCAGCTATTTCATTTCCAGTTAATGATAGTTTCTGTAAATAGTTTGTTAGTAAGTTAGAGACAGTAATCCCTTTGGGGATGTTTACCCAGTGACAGGACATGTTGAGTCCCCAGGCTTCAAACTGTGTTCTGTATGCCACAAACCCTTCCTGCTTAATGACCCTCACAACAGTTGCTTAAAGTATTTAGTGGAAACATGGGAGGGATAAGTGCAGGATTTGAAAGGTGCTACCCCAAGACATCTGCAGGAGCTTCTCTATGAGCTTCAGTTGATACTTTTGTGCCCCATTATACTATCATCTAGCAGGCCTGGGTCAATGCCAGCTTTGGTATAGCAGTATTGCAAGTGGCACATCAATGAACTCCAAGCACAACTCCAGAGATACTGCTTCTGAGTCCTATAACATGGACATCGACGTGAGCAAGCATTCAAAGAAAAAAAAAATGGCTTGTTACTTTCTGTAACTGTTGTTCTTAAAGGTGCATTGTTCATGTTCATTCCACAATACATACTCTGTCCCCACCGTTGGAGTTGCTGGCAAGAACGAACAGAGGGGGTGTGGAGCTGGTGGTGCCTCATATCCTGTGGCATGTGCACACGGGTCCAGAGGGTGCCAGAGCTGGTCCTGTGGATACCACTAAGGCAATATATCTCTGACAGGTGAGCGTGAGGGGATGCACATACCTAACATGGAATGGACGTTAGCAATGTATCTAGAAGAACGACAGTTATGGTAGGTTAGTAACTGTTTTCTATTGGAGCCACAGAGGGAAACTTTTTTGCCTGTGATAACACAAGAGATCAGAATAACCATTCATAATGGTTCCTTTTGGTTTAAAACAGAGTCCTTATATTTACTCTTCCCCATTACCTTTAAGCTCCTCTGGGTGCTATCTGCTTTCTGATCTAGTACCTACCCTTTAGATCAATTACAGAGCCTTTCTACCTATCTAGATACTTATATAGCCTTCATCACTTTACTATCACAGCTCATTCTAACTTAATAAAATAAAAGGTTGTCTTTTTTATTGTCTTTTGTAATGAGTTATGGTAGATATATGTATATCATATCCTCTGATTTGCAATTCCCCTCTGACTGTTTTACTCATTGCAATTCATCTTTGAAGTCATATCTGTCATATCTGCCTTCTTTCATACAGGATGCTGGGAATAATTATATTTTTTTTGTCTTAATCCTCAAAACTCTCAGGAGATGTATTTCCAGACTGTAGCTGTTGGGAAAATAACATGTCTGCATTTTTATTCTTTCTAGAACTTACTTTTTGTTTTAAACAAAATGTCTATATTTGTGAGTCTTTCAGTATTAATAAAATGGTTATGAGAGCTATAGGTAGACTGTTAGTTCTCTCATTGTAAATATTTTCCCAAATTATTAATCCATGGTTATTGAAGTACCCTTTGTGAAGTGTAAAGCAAACTAGTAGATAGCGACATGTAGCCTGGCTACTTAGATTTGTGTCATTATATGTGATACGAGGAATCTACTGTGAATACAGTGTTGTCACTCTCTTTTACTGCGAGTCTGACATTATTTGATGTTTTCCTTAAATCCTCAATTTCTGAAGTCAAGTGATCAGGTCAGACTCTCACTTTCCATATTTATTAAAAAAAAATTTAGCCCTTATCATCGTAGTGAAAATCTTGAAAACATGACCCAAGTGAAGCCTGAATGGATCAAAAACCAAGAAGTGAAGGGGAGGGGGGGGAACCCCTTATGATTCTTATTTCCTGTTGCATCACTTTTGAATGTTTGGTGGTGGAAGTGTCAGGATGGGGCTACTATTTTTAGGCTTAAATTTTGTCTTTGATGAAAATATCTTCTTTCTTAAAACCTAATCTGCTGAAATCACTGAGCTTTTTTCTGATGGCTTCAGAAGGTTGTGGATCAGGTCCTTTGAGCTCTTTTCTTAGACTGTAAGTTTGGGAGGGGTTTGTAGCTGTGTAGCACCTACCACTGTGGAACCCTTACCTTGAATGGAGCCTCTGGGCACTACTGTAATATAAACTTCAATAATAATAAGTCTTGCTCTGGTGCTGATACCTGTCTGAAGAGCAACTGTTTCTCCATGAAGATTACAGCAGGTATGGGATTCTGTTCTATCTCCATTGCACAACAAACTCTGAAGGTTATTTTTTCCAGTATCCATGGTTGCTTAAATTGCAGTTCAGTTGTTTAGGAAAGGGAACTTCTTGCCCACTATTGAAAGAACCAGGAAATAAAGGAGAGAGACTGTTTGAAATACGCTTTTTTTGTCAGATGGATGATATAGGTAACCTGCTACGATCTCTTATATGGAAAGGTCCCAGAAAACATTAATAGAAAATTATAGCCTTTCTCTAGCATTTCTGAAGTCTCCAGTAGTGTGTAATACAGAATGGCATCCCTGATTAGAGAAATCTGCAGGAAGGTACAAAATAAAACCTACAGAACCCATAATGAATATCATTTTGTGGTAAATTTTATAGGTTTAAGAGTAAGATCTGTAGACTCCTATAGATGTAGTCCCCACTGAATTAAACTGAACCTTTCCATAAGGAATTGGGAAGGTGCTCAGGACCAATTAGCTACTAGCCAGTCTTCAGTAGATGATAACATACCATGGTTTTGAAAACCTTTGGCAGAAACAGCTTGATTGCAGAAAGGTAGTGCAGTCAGAAATTGCTAGCTGGGTTATTTTTGGAAATACTGGGCATTACAAAAAAGTATGTATGTATTGAGAGATCTGTATTTAGGAATCAGTTCATACTCATTCATTTAGAGCCATTCCTAAATATATTTTATATCCTTCTCCTATGCAGTAGATGGAACAGCTTAGAGGAACTGTTTAGATTTTTATTGAACGCTGAATAGTGAGATGAAAGCACATAAATTTCATTGACTTTCCCACCCATCAAGAGGAGGAGATAATAGTCTAGGTTAAAGAACATGGGCTAGATTCACCTTGAGTTTAGGTTGGTCTGTAGTGAGCCATTGCAGCCTGAAAAGTGTGGGCTACTGGTCAAGAAATGGCATAGCCAGGTGGCTGGGGGACATGTGAGTCAGCATATCCAGCATTTCAACTGTTGGTGTGTGGAAATTAAAGCTGCTACTAACAGCAGACAACCAGAAATAGGGCAGGAGATGACAGTATCAGCACCTGGACTCCCTCGGGATGAATTCCCCTTGAGTGCAGTGGCCATGCAATTTATATCCTCCTGTGCCAGCTTCAGTGAATCTTCCCCTCTAACCACTCTGAAACTTGAAGTTATACATAGAAGGGTAAAGGAAATGTAGTTGTGTTTTATGTATGACTGATTTCATTTTCTTTTGCTGTTCCTGATTAAATCATGACACTACAGAGAAAATTGCACAAGGATCTGTGATTTGGATTTAAGGTTTATGGAAGTGGCAACTTAAAAGGTTACACTGAGATCTCAGTTTCCTTAATAAAGTGCTATCCCTGACTGGACTGACTGCTGAGCAAGATTTATTCACTGTGGGTCAGTTCCTCAGCTTGTGTAAATCAGCATAGCTGAATGTCATCAGAGGAACAATGCTGGTTTAACCAGCTAAGGATCTGGCTCCAAGCACTTGGTATGCAACATATTTACCAATTCTCATATTCTGGCATGGAGTGCATATTTTTGCAACTCCTTTGCAGTGTCTTATCTATTTTGAAGACCATTATGTTTGTCTCCATCCGATATAGCTCTGTCAGATGGAATTTTCTTGTTTGCTTATTATTTTACTCTCGCTCTGTCGTCCCCTTTCTCCAGAAGTATAAAATGTGTGTGTCTATAACAAATGGTGACTGCAGACATGTTTCTCAATGAACCAAACAAATGTGCATACTTCAAAGACCTCAGCAAAAGACTGGGTCTTTCCAGGATAGATTTAGAGATATTTTTAAATGATGTGTGAATTTTAGCCATGCATGTTTCAATAAATCTTTGGCTAAGCCCCCACACTTCAATAACACACCCCTGTTGTGTCCAAATAAGCAAGTACTAAATCTGTCCCTTCCATGTTATCCAGATGGAGGGCACCCACCAAGCAGAACTCCCCTTGCAGGCTGGAGGAGGAATACGTGACCCATTACCACAGCATGTTGTGTTAATAAACTGTTTTATGAAGGACCAGATTGTGCTGCCTTTGCTTGTGTTGAACAATATCTTGCTTCTACCATAAATCTGTTCAGATCAAATTACATTATTCATGGTGAAAGATGCTCTTCAGTGTGATTAAGCATATCATAATCTTATCCTAAATAAGTATAAACTCACAGAGAATCCTAACTGTTCAGAAATGCCTAGTGACTTTGGGACTCAACTTTTGTGTGACACGCTGACTACTTTAAAAGGCCTGATTCCACACATGCACTCCCCTGAAGTACTGGGCATCTGCTTGGAAAACCAGATCTCTCTGACATGTCTCCACTTGGGCACCCAATCACTAGTTGCGTTTGAAAAGGTATACCATTGTCTTTTAAAAACAGAAATTCTTGTGTTCAAAACCATTGGCTCTTGCAGTCACGTGTTCATTGTAAAAACTTGTAAGATCTGCACATGAAAAAATCTATTCTGATTCTGATTTTTTTTCCAGTTTACTTAGGATAACCTTGCTTCATTCAAATCATTTGCCACCATTATCACAAAAATTAATTCTGGAATAGCAAAAAACAAAGAGACGAATATAGAAGAAACCAAGATAAAATACCTAAAATCAGCTGGAAGTAGATGGTGTGGAGCATTCAGATGGCCTGTATGCTTTAGAAATATTTAGCTGTTTATATAGTCCAAGTTACTGCCCTTATTCAGCTTGGCACCGTGACCAGCTAAATGTTACTTTTCAGGATCACATGGACAAAGAGCTATCCAATTATATGCATTTTTAAATTTTAGCTTTGTACTGTACTTTAGTGAAAATGGATCCCTTTCTAGAATACTTTTTTTAGCTCCTTGATATGGCTGGCCCAATTCTCTTTGTGCTGGGAAATTCCTTGAAGGATGGGTCAGTGGGGGTGAATGCAACTAGGGGAGTCCATGACAACATGGCACCAGGGAGTGAAATTACCAGTGCAGTATGGTTCAACCTGTTCTGCCTTCAGAAAGAGGCAAACATTCAATCATAGGCACTGACAGAGCAAAAAATCAATGGCTCTTTCTAAGACAAATCAAAATACAACATTTCACACATTTACCCTTGTCTTAATACCAAAGACTTAAATTGGACTAAGTATTTCAACCCTCAGAAGACTAAACTGTGTATCTCAGAAAAATAATAGGAGATATTGAGATTCCAGCAATTCCTGAGGCCCCTTTATTGTGGGGACTTAATTAGGTGAGATGCTCAGTTGACCCCAGTGTGTGAACCAAACTATGTACTGTTGACGAAGATGGAGAATCCTCAAGGTTTCTGGCAGATCTGACCTTGGAAAAAATTCCTTCCCAATCCCAAATCTGGCAATCCTGAACATGAGAGCAAGATGTCATCCTTGCCCCTAGAACGGATTCTTCATACTATTTCACAGCCCTGGTTCACCCAGTCAGGTTTCCTGCCTATGGCCAATCTCTGCTGCTTCACCTCAAAATATAGCTAGTGGTTAGACAATTTTACATGGCTATCAGCCATAACTACACATCTGCCACAGTTTGGGATTTGGGTGGAAAGAGATGCTACTTTTCATAAAGTGCAGCTGACAGGAGTTTCCCTAACAGCAGACTAGTAGTTGAGGATGGAAGACTGATTAAGATCCATGTGCATAGGCTCTCTTATCAAATCAGTGTTATAGCATTAAAAACAGATAAAGAATATGTATGATGTAATCTATCAGCACGTTCATGTGCTGCTTATTATAGTTGACCTTTAGATTGCTATTCCTCCAAATTTTTGAAGCAATGCCTTAATTAGCCCCACAGTAACAAAATAGCAACATATTACAATAGCACTGAAATATCTGTCTGTGAAAATGGGCAAAGAAACGATCTAGCTAACATTTATGTGATATATTTTGTTCCCTCTAAGGCCCTTTTTAATGCAGCTTCATGTGCCATTTATGCAAATTACTTAATTGCCCAATTTTCATATTTACATATGTGCACATAATACAATTAAGTTATGATCAACATATTCTGTCCTAAGCGATGGCAGGGATACAACAAGGAGTTGTGCAAAATGTGGTAAGTGGTGCCTGTTCAGGGGACACAGAGGTGGAAGTTGGTGGGTGCTGGGGGAGCTGGGATTGTGGTGTGGTGCTTTTTGGTTGCCTGGTGATGCTGGGGTGTCCAGGGTTGGTTGGTTGAGGGTGTACAAGAGTTGCTTCATGTTGGGTGGCTATCTGGAACTGAGCTTGGTGATGGTATAGGACTGAGGGTGGCTGGTGCAGTATGGTTGTGGGGGCCAGGGGAAGGCAAAAGAAATGGATGCTAATACAATGCCTTATCTTGTGCACTTGCTGACATCATGTGCTCCAGCTGCTGCCTCACACTACACAGCTCTAGCTGGATCCAGCAAAGTGAAGGGGAGAGGTGGTGCATGGTGTTTCACAGTAGCCGTTAGTTGCCATAGCAGCTGTAGTTCCTGTCTGCAGTATAGCCAAATGCATGAAATTCTGTGGCTGAGCTGAAGGTTGGCCTGACAAGGCTGCCAAATGTGTGTGTCATATACAATACTCAACATGAGCAGTTTATCAGCACCCAGCTTTCAGGGGACAAGTGTGCAGGTATGTTAAAAGCACAGCAAGTTTGTATTTAATGCAAATTAATGTTATCCAAATGTGACAACTCTAGCACAACAGCATCTGCAGCTTATTCTTGACTATAGTGTACAGCTTCTTGAAGTGCCTACGCAGGTTAGGCATCCACCATTTTTGAATGGAGTTAGATACTGAATCAACTTTGGCACTTTAAAATTCTATGAGGCATTATGCAGAGAGCCTTAACAGTGAAAACAAGTGGCTTTTGCTTGAAAGGAAGACGAGGAAAGGGGAAAGGGGGAGATAGTGGAGGGATACACAGAAGAGGTCAGGAAAGTCAGAGGGATGAGTTGGGAAGAGCTTCTCAGTAACATCTTAATTATGCATCTTTACTTCCTGCTTTCGCATCAACTTCCTGTAAGTCACGTAGGCCAAAGTTTATAATTTTTTTTTTTTTTTTTTTTTTTTTAGTACCTCAGATTTTGGATACTAAACATGGGAGGTACTGAGTGTCTTTCCCTTCTGTTCATTTTTGTTTAGAGTTATGGGTATTCAGCACTTGGCAAAACCAACCCCAAAGAATCTCAGGTTGGGTACCCAAAAGTGAAGCTCCCAGAAGGACCTCCTTTTGAAAATTTTGGACTTGATGTCTCTGGGACTGTTTCTCTCCATCTGTAAAAGAGTATAAGTCCTACTTACTTACCTCCCAAATGGGCTGAGGACTACACCTTAAATATTTGTTAAAGGCGTTGAGCTTTTCAGAAGGCAGACTTTATGAAAATGCAGTTCTATAATAAAGTTAGTAGTCACAAAAGGTACAATATTGACAGCTTTGTAAATTGAAGTCTTCTCAATATCTGCCCCTCATCACTGAAGGTATGAGGGCTGTGGACTTTCTACAGTTCTGCATAGCCAGTAGCACTGAGACGGTAGATAATTTTCTCAGAGTTGGCCTCTCTGCTGAGATTGTGAACAAGGTAATTTTGCAAAGTCATTAGCTTTCTGCTTCAGATTTGACCAGGATCAGTAAAGACCAAACATCATTATCTCTGTGCTCTGAATTATTTTAATCTCTCTTCTAAGGTAGTCTTCTGATAATTCAGAGATCATTTCTCATAGCAGCACTGCTGTGTACTTTAGTCAGCATGCTTCCTGTGATGTACAGAGCCTTGGGTGCCACAATATAACTGATGTGGTGCCACTGGTTTTTTGATTGATATGATCAAGTGGTTTTCTGATGTGTATTCTGATCCTCCACTGGTGCATCCATTCCATCCTGCTAGCTGCTTCTAATGACAGCAAGACATGTGTGAGCCAGGTTTTTAAAAGTATTTAGGTGTCTAATGGATGCAGATTGGCACCTAGTGGGATTTTCAGAAGCTCCTACCTCCTGTAGAAGACATTAGGAGTTGGACAGTATCACTCTTCTAAGGATGGATGCAATTATAGCAGTATAAAAGTGCCTATACTAGTATAGCTTACTCCTGTATAAAAAGAGAAATAACATTGCTATGTTACATACTGGTTTATACTGGTATACGTGTGTTTACTTTAGAGCTTAAACCAAGTATAAATGTTTTGGTCAGTTAGAAGTAAAATCACCTTTCCCCCAACTGAAATGGTTATATGGTAGAAAATGATATGTAGATGAGGCCTGAAATATTGGTTTTAAATTTCAATTCACAAGCACATACCAATTCTTTCTCTTAAGTGTTCTGTAACATGACCCTTTTAGGATTTAATAATTTCTTTTCTTGACGTTTGTCACTTTATGTGTTAAACTAAGCTGCATGAACTGCTTTTCAGTCCCTATCCTCCTCTTGCACCTGGATTCTTCCCAGTGGTTTAAAGAATATTAGACCTGAGTCTTTATATAGATAAGGGGGCTCTCATACACTGCTGGTGTAAATGAGCATCAGATTCAAGAAGCTTTTACACTTTGGACTGTCTGTAAATGCAGATCTTAATTAATTCATTCAGAATCTTGCATAAAGCTTATTGAAGTCAATGGAAAGACTTTGGGTCTGATCCTTATTTGCAATAAGTTCCTTCTGTAGTGTTTTGGCACTCCCATAATGGAGTCAGGGGGCCTGAATGTAAATAAGATTCAGGCAGTGCCTAATTTGTGCCAGGATTTGCCAGCCCTGAGCTCTAGTACCTTCAGTTTTGAATATTCATAGCTTTAGCATCTCTAGGTTTTTCATGTCAGTTAAGAAGGTTAAAAAAAATTGCTTGAGCCTCAGCACCTATTTCATTACAAATTAAGCACTGGAATCAGGTCAACTGACTTCAGTGGGCTTTGGGTGAAGTCCTGGTAGGCTATTAAAAAAATTAGTATAATTCATCACTGCTACTTTGTCACAGATGCCAGTGTATTCTAGTTTATATGTCAAAACCACACTCTTTGAATTTTCATATGCCAGAAGATTTCCTGTTTTCCTATGATTAAAATCAGTGGACATGTGCAACTCTTATAAAAGCCTTATAGTTTAGCTAAATTTAACACCAGGTCACCAGAAACCTGGCCTGTGAGCTATGTGATTACATCTCTGGTAAACTTTACATTCCTATCCCAAAATGCTGAAGGTCTAGATTTGATATTTTTTTAAGTTAATTTTTTTATACTGGTCAAAGTATTTGTTGATGCTACTCATTTATTAACATGCCTAAGTGGTTCTTCCTCAACATTCTAAAAAGTTGTTCTAGGACTAGATCAAACTTGGAAAAAATTAAATTAAAAAAAGTAAAAAGCTGGGGAGAGTCTGAAGAGTTTCTTCCTGCTAAGAACAGAAATATCTGTGCAACTTTAACCAAAGCAGTCACTTTGAGCAACTTCAGCCAACTCATTTGTTGTAACTGAAAGCTTTGGGTGAAATGAAGCACAAATCTGAAATACAGAATTAATTTTAGTGCTCTTTAGAAAGTTGGACTCATTATTGCAATACAAAATTGTGTCCTGGCTATGTTTTGATGCAGCTAGTAAGATACGCTTGGAAATGTTTATAGCCCCAGCCATAAAGTCAAATAATCTTTTTTACTGCTAATGGTCTATGTTACCATGACTAAGAACTGAGATAAGGATTTAAAGTATCATGGAAGGGATATCCCTGCAAATTCAGTGAGCAAGCACTACCATTGTTAAATAAGATAATTAAGTGTAAACCTTCTGCCAGTTGGAGCTGACAGTAACAAGAGCTGAGTTCAATACCTGGGGGTTCCTTTTTAACAATATGACACAAAACCAGCTTGAGCCTCCAGCCAGTAATCTGGGGCAATTACACAGCACCTCTTATGCGCCTCCAAGAGCAGTACTTCCCCCCGTAAGGATAGACTGAGTGTAGAAAGGAAACTTCTGATAAAAGAGGGAAAGTAACCCAGTCTTACCTTGGAGAAACAGAAGTTACTTTAATGTGCCTTTCCCTTCATAGCACCCCCCTCACAGTTATTGTTGATGGATGCAGAAGGGCAAGCAATAATTTTCATAGGTGGGCTGGGATGGTGGTGAAGAGCTGGCTGTGGGGCCAGCTGGTGCAGGGGCGGAGAGCTGGTCCAGGGGGTGGAAGGAAGAGCTGGCCAGGAGGGCATCATGGCAGTGGAGGGCTGGCCCCACAGGCAGCAGAAAGCCAGCTGGGGAAGCAGCAGAGAGCTGTCTGGGAGTCATGAGGGGCTGGACAGAGAAGGCTGGTGGGCTGGATCCTCCCTGTGGGCCAGTTTTTACCCACCCCTGGACAGGCCCAAAGTTCAGAGGTGCAGCTGCAGAGTCTAGCTCCTACCCTTGCTGGGGGCAAGGGGTAAGAAGGTGTCTTGCATATTTTGCCAGCCACTCTGATGGCTGCCTGCTCAAAGATGTTTTGAGGTCCTACCACTTAACACAGCTCCCAGTGATTTTAACTGTTAGGGGTCAGTCTGACTGTTCATTTACACTGGAGGCAATCTCTTGCATCAGAAACACCATCCTAAATCAGGTCTAATGCTTAGACCTGGTTATCAGCGATTTCAGCTATGTGGTACGTAACAACACTCAATTGAGTCTTAATGAATTCTTTTGTTACCTAGTGGAGAGATCACAGGTCAAATGGTGCCTACAACCCTTAGATAGAATCTACAACCCCAGGTACAAGTATGTGTCCCCATCTTCTCCCAACTGCACTGGGCTTTGGCAGCCATACTTCCAGCCTACGTTGTGATTTTAGCTGAGGGTGTATCCCTCGATGCTATGCCAAGCACAGTTCTGCCACGCTTGATTCCAGTTTTTCTGCTGAATTCAATGTGCTTTGGATCAAGCCTCTTCTGAATAACAGGCCTTCCTTGCTCCATTCTAAGTGCAATGGGATGCATCTTGGGGTAAAGAATCATTGTTAAGAACAAAGGAGGCATACTGATAAAAAGAACTAACCACTCAGTTAAATAAGAGAGGCCAGTAAGACCTCTAACAATTCTGACACACACAAAATCAATTCCAGAACAAACCTGCAACTAGTGCGAAGACTTTAGCAAGGGCATAATGGGTTCAATTTGTCTCAGTTTTTGTCAGTAACTTGGCAGATGCATTTTGTGCAGATGGAAGCTGAGCTAAAAGGGTATCAAGTAACCCAGTGAGAAAAGCGCCATGACTGTCAACTCGTTAGTCAACAAAAAGCCTGAATCAAAGGTGTGAACGTTGGAGCAGGCACTCATGGGGGTGTAGCTAGTAAAAAGAAATCTTACATATAGCTTTAGAGGAGAAGTTAGAATCAAGACTATCACATACTATTTCTATCTTTAGATCTAATGATGATTTCCTGGCCACTGAGATGCACTTTTATAGTTTTATTGATTTGCTGTTACAGTATGACCAGATTCCATGACTTACACTTCTCTGCATTTATTTTTCTCCCATTCTCTAAATACCCTCATCTTCAAAGCATCTGATGAAGTGGGATTTTCTCCCATGAAAGCTCATGCGATCAATACATTGGTTAGTCTTTAAGTGCCACAGGACTCCTTACTTTTATAGTAGAGGCTTTTGTCAAGAGCTAAGAGAGGGGTTCAAAAGCAGAGCTTTTGTTAGAGCTGAATTCATCTTGAGGAAATTTTGTTGCATCCAAAGTTTTATGTGCAACAAATAAACCTCCTGCACTGAGACAGTAGAATCAATATTGTTTTTAAATGAAATATAAATCAGTTTATCCTCAATGGAAAGTAGAAACCCAAGCCTGTATTTTTAATAACTGTCTCAAAGGCAACATCAAAATAATGCATAATAGTGTGGCTTAAAACAAATCTTAGAGGGACTTCTCAAGTGACATCAGCAAGAGTCAAACAAAAGTCTGCAGCTCAAACTGAATTAAGTCATCAAGCTGAGTAAGAGCAAAACTAAATACACTGTGTTCCCAGTCAGTGCAGCCCCAGTTCAAATGGATGTCATCCTCTACAGTGTCAAAGAAGCACTTAAGTCCAGACAAGTGCAAACAGCCGGACAACCTCAGTCAGACTACATCAATAAACCATTAAAGGCTTGACTTTAGTGGAGTCAAGGCTATGAAAAAATACAGACCTCTGACTGCAACAAATAATGGTAATTTGCAATTAAAAGCCAAAGCTGAGAAAACAGTAGTTGTGTAAGAAATTTGGATTAAGAAGTCTTAATTATAGGCACATAATTACCTACCTGTCTGGATCCCATGTGTGTTGAAAAGAGGAGAAATAGCATCTGTTGCCCAAGAAGTCAAAATAACAATAATCTGAAGGCTACATTCTAGTTAAAAATAAAGTATAACACTTACATGCCCTAAGGCCTAATTTTGAAATAATCAGAGCAGTATCCATGGTACTGGGGTTAGGGAATTGAGGGGAAAAAATAACCCCAAAACCATCAATGTGGTGGGGTAGGTAGCCCACCTTGATAGAGGAGGGGTTAATGGAGTCCCAGAGAGACTGCAGGAGTGGCAGCCAATCACAAAGGCATAAGAGGAAGCAGTTAATTTGGGCCAGGCAGGTCCACATAAAGAGTTGCCAGCCAGAGGAAGCCAGCAATCTTGCTCAGAGGTAGAAGGTTGGCTGGCTTGCAGGATGAGGTACAGCAGCACCCTGGATGGAGCAGTCACTGGCTCCAGGGAAGGAGCAACTCTTGGGCCCTGGAGCAAGGGCTGGACTGAGACAGAAGGGTTGACAGCAGACAGGGAACAGCTGAGCCCTGAAGTAAGGGCCTAATGTGGGACTGCTGTGGCCACTGAAATAAATGGTTAAGGACTGATGAAGTCCCCCCATCCCTCATTACTGGAAGGGGAAGAGCAGTAATTGAGCCACAGCTGGAGGGCTGTGCCGAGAAACAGGTGCCATGACAGCAGGGACACGTGGGCAGTGAGGAAAGGATGGGTGACGCACCATGAGAGAGGATGCAGCACCCACCAGAGCAGTTCCCTGGAATGGCCAGCAGGAGGTGGCGTGGTGGTGAGCAGGGACCCTACAACTACCAGCAACAAAAGTTGTCCTTTGGGTAGTTGTAGACCAATAATGACAGAGATGAGAGTTCAGCTGTGCTATAGCAATACTTAAAACAGTTATTTTTGTTGAAAGAGCAACAGTCTGAGTGACAGAGACCCCGCTTTAAGGGTTTTGCTGCTGTAGGTATTCTAGAAAACATGCCTTACCAGGCACTTTCAGAATAAACAGCTGTTCAATACTTTGCTGAGCTTAATAGAATTCTCCCTTAGTCCAGTCTCCTTTCTACCTATATGATAGCACCAAACTTAATATTATTGGGTTACAGGATTTTTAACAAGAAGCCGTCCAGGACTTAACATCCTGTAAGGGGTTCAGCTCTAATAGAGCTGGCTTCAGCTCAGTTACACTAGTAGATACACAAAATAACTTCAGTGATAGCAATGGTACTGCAATGAATTTGCATTAGTGTAAATAAGAAGAGGACATTGACAATATATTCAAATATTGTAGTAGTCAGATTTTTCAATGGGCTGGATACAATAATAACATTCTAGTTATGACTTAATATTAGACCAGTCAATCAATGAGCAGTTACTTGGTCACTGTAAAATTTAGGAAAAAGTTGTCTTTTTTCTGTATTCTGTAGCAAAGTATAGTTGGCTACGTGCAGATTCTCACCTTTCATCCAGTGAGATATTAGTTAGTTTTCATTTCCAGGAAATGTACTTAAATGACCTGGTCTGATCTGAAGCCGTGAATTTTATATTCCTGCCAAAAGCAGTTCAGTGAAAACAAGATTATATACACTTTTCACAGTTTATTAATAACTTTTCAAAGACTACAGCCAACAGCTTAAAGGCCTTTTCAGCTGTTTAAACATTCTGCAAGTGTTTTTAGTTGAACCAAATTCATTATCTACCTATATTTTGGCACACAATGACTAAATTATTTGCTGATGTAACAAGAGGGCTCCATTGCCTTCAGTGTAATTTATCCATTTTAGGCCACTTGAGAATTTGTTACTATATTTTAAACTATTGTCACCACAGTTTTCAGAATGTAGCAGGGCCTGTTAGACTGCGGCACACTTCAAGTAAATTACAATTACCAAGTAGACCTTGTCAGAAAACTGATGAAAACCGAAACAAGATTTTAACATTTTTCATAAAATCTTTCCACTTTCTGTTCAGCCATATTATCAGGTTTTTTTTCAATTTAACAGAGCTGAACAACAGTGAAAAAACTTTTAACTAGTTCCTTGATTGCACAAAATAAAAAGAATTCCATTAAAAAAAGGAGCTGTTTGACGAACAATGGTCACATATGTACAGACTAAATGTTGGTAGCACAACTCAAACTCAACACCTTAAGCAGCAAAAACAGAGATCTAATGGCTGAATTAAAGAAAACTTTCTTCTTGCTTTCTAAGTAGCAGGCTGTTAGTCATTTGGCCAGTGACTAAAAGGAAACAGGACCACATGAACAAAAGGTCTATTCAAGACCTGTTGAAATGAATGGAAAACCTACTATTGACTTAGTTGATAGTGAATTGGGGCCTATGCCACAGTCATAATGGGAGAAAACCTCAGTGGAAGAAAACAGAACAAAGGGAAGCTATCTTAAGAAAGCAGAATTTAATGTGACATCCACAGCCAATCTGAAATAGAGGAGGAAATCTAGTTTAGAAAAAATTACAAAAGCATTTGATATAGGGAGATCAGTCAGACATACTGAAAATGGATATTCTTTGTGATAAAAGCAAGTCAAGGATATACGGGTAGGAATAACATCAGACTCTAACATGGTTTGACACAAACCAAAAATATCTAAGAGCTTCTACAATTCTGATGTCGTAAGAGAAAAACGATCAGCTACATAAATGCTGAAGTCCTCTAATAATATGTTAGACTAATTGATACAAAGAGAGGGCAGATTGTCTCAGAATTTCTATTAAAACATGGTATTCAGTTTCAAGGAAGATAAATGATGACAAATACAACACTATTATTATATGGATATTCTTGACAAGAATTTTAGTTTCATTCCCACACTGGAGTGAGGCACAGTGACCACACTTCCAACTATTTAACTGCATGTGGAGCTGATACAAAAAGAAACAGTGCAGTGAAGCTACAAAGATTCTCATCTTTACTGAGCAGATGAAGTATATCTGAGCATGCTTACAGATTGGCACGACACTAGAAGGGTATGTCTACACTGCTGCAAAAAACCTGTTGCTGCCTGTGTCAGCTGACTCAGGCTCCTAAGACTTGGGCTGCAGGGCTGTAAAATTGCAGTGAAGGTATCTGTGCTACACTGGTGCCCACTCTCTGGGACTGTCCCCACTCATGGGGATCCCGAGCCTAGACCTCTAACAGAGCAGTTTTATAGGCCCACAGCCTAAGCCCTCTGGGCTTGAGTCAGCTGATATCGGCCAGTGGCAGGTGTTTTATTGCAGTGTGAGCCTACCTTGTAGTATACCAGGGAAACAATGCTGACTCTACGCAAGACTTTGAAAGAATATGACCCAAGAGGCCTTTTCCATCTCTAATTTTGTGTTCATGGCTTTCAGGAACAATACTGTAACTGTAAAGTACACATTTATTATTTGACAGGAATTCTATTTAATGAAGTGGAATGGAATTGATTTGAGATTGCTGTCTTCCTAAAAACAGAAAATTGGACAGTGGGAGAAGCAGAAGTAATACAGCCAATCATGAAGCTAGGAATTTCCACACTGGATCTGGCCAGTTGTCCATCTAATCTAGTACTCTGTCTTTGGGTACAAATACTGATTTGATCTCGAGAAACAAGTAGTTTGGTTTTATTCAAATTCTTATCTGACTGCAACATCGCTGACAGTTTTATGCTGATATTCAGAACATGACAATAGAGCTTTTTCTGCTATTAATACAAATATTTTCTGATTATTTATTAGTTGTTTTAAGACTGAGTAGTTCAGGTGGGATTTGTTTAGAGTTAATATGCTACATGTAAGCATCCATGCAACTAAAGATTAAGATTTGTTTTGTAGTAAATGGAGGGCTTTTGCCATGCATTTGAAATCCTAAAAGCTACATGGATAATAAATTAATCTACTTAGAGAAACATAAAACATAAATGGCTTTACTAATTACATCAACTGAAAATCATCTTGTTTGTTCAATGATTATCAATTTGTCTTTCAAAGCAATTGTCTGATATTGTGATCGAGTAATTTACTTCTTAACAGCAATAGTACCTCATGGTCAGCTCACCTCAACATGTGGCATGGTCTTTTAAGGGTTTTCAAGGTTCCTTAAAAGGACCTAATGGGGATGTGGGTAGAGAGACAATGATTGAGAGGAAATCCTGTTACTATATCTTTAAGAATCTGGGGCCAAGAGCCTTTCAGAGTGTGTGGGCAAGTCTTCTCTCTCCCTGCCCCCAAAGAAGTGAGAGTAAGTTGGGAGAAGAGATTCAGAGTAAATGCTGCCTCTTGTCTCACAGCAGGTCAGATGCCTGCAGACACTGTAGGACAGTTGTTTTCAACTTGCAGTCTCTGAGGGTCTGCAGCTTACATTTAAAATTTCCAAAGGAGTTTGAACTTCAATTTGAATTACATTCAGGGTCTGCAAATGAAAGCAAGTTTGAAAGCCACTGCTGTAGGGAAAAAGAAAGCTCTTGTAGGGCTCAAGGTTAGCAATGAGAAGACACCATCAAAAGAAGGCTGCCCACCAGATCCGCCTAGCCTATAAATTGTTTGAGAATAAAGGGGATAGCAGAGGTAGAAAATAGCTAAAATCCTACAGCTGACTAAATTATAACCCAGCCCCAAGGAGCGGCTGGGAGGGAATGGGTGCCTGCTGTGAGAAGACACAGTGACTGAAATACAAGACCAGCTCTAGAAAGTGGGATGTGGGGCTGAAGAACTTGGACAAAGAGCTGACCAGGCCTCTTCTTGGAACCAAGAGCGGGGAGACTCGAGGCAGCAAACAGAGTAAGTAACCCATTTTAGAAAACTGAATAAATCAGATCACAGGAAGGGGTGCATGCTCTTGAGCCAATCCGTGTCTGGTAGTTGAAAGAGCCTGCGGGTGATGTCGAGTGTCCTGGCAGAGCCGTAAGAGGTCGTGGCTCGCCTGTTGACAGTTATATTGCAGCATCTTGCAATATGCCCATCTGGGAAACAACCTTAACATAGCAGATCTGGTCAGGATTATAACTATAGTTCTCATAATGCCTTTGGCTAGGCTGCATTAGTTGTAGGGTAAGTGAAACCCTGCTCCATAGAAGTCATTGGGAATTTTATCACTGGCTTCAGTGGGGATAAAATTTCACACTATATTTTATGATATCCATATTACAACATAACTTGAATGGATTCATTTAAATTTCAATATTTGTAACTACAGGACTACTCATTTAAATTATCATTTAGTAGGTCAGGCCCTCAGTATCTGATATAAGTGTGAGTATTAATGGGATTGATTGGGAGAGTAAATAAATCTTGCATAACCAGGAAGGGAAGGAGAATCAGTGGCAAACATTCAGATACATCCATGTAAATCAACAGTGACTTCAACAGAGCTATGTAGGTTTACACCTGTAATGGATCTCGGTCTTAAGCTACAAAGTATAAAGCAACGACTAAATAAGAGGTGAATATCTTCTACAAATACAAGTATGTGATGCTGGAAGGTGGTACTGTAGAAGATGGTAGAAGCAAAAATCATCTAGAGTAAAAGTGAATTCAAAAGACAATTGCACAAGCCGCATGAGCAAGAGCATGATGTTCAGAAGTAGCAGCACTGAGTTCAGAAGCTTCCTCTTGCTTGTGGAGGCCTGCAGCTCAACCCCTTCGTACCGTAGGAGAGGGAGGAGTACATTGTCTTTCCCCAAGAAGAGTGTTGTTGGGAGGGAAGCACAGCCTGTGAATTACTTCTCAAAATAACTGCTCTCCAAGTGGGAAGGTAATGGGTGGGGCTGTTGCAGAATACTGCTGCCACCAGGGATAAGTTAGAGGGAAGGAAGGAGGGCCATGAGATGGGAGATCCTATTAAAAGATGTGATTAGTTTTGGACAAATTTTTCAACTTTAATGCTGATCTCAGCCAAACTTTGGGAATTGTGAGAGAGTCATCCATTACTAGTTAATACAACACTTGCAGAGCACAGCATATAGAACCTCTGATTACCTTTCTCTGTCTTCTCCGAGGTTTAAGCCACAACCTCACTGAATCTTAATCATTTCTGACAAATGATGATATATTGTTTTAGTGTTCTCTAAATTCATATGCCTTATCTATGTGAGCATATTCTAAGACTTTTATACATGGAGAAAAGTTCATCAGAATTAACTAAAGGTGTGAATCTAAAGTGGATTAAACTGTACTTCACCCCTGTGAGGGTGCTCTAAATAAGAATTAAAGTGGTTCTTAGTCTACTACCTCTTCATAAGAGTGGTAAGTGAAACCTAGCCTACTAGAGAGACAAGGTGGGTGAGGTAATATTTTATTGGAACGATTTGCCTCATTCACCTTGTCTCTTGAATATTCTGGGACTGGCACAGCTATAACTATATTGACTACCTAGTCTAAGGTCATTTTGTATTTCATGGACTGGCTGGAACCTGAAGTGATTTAGATATATAAGGGATCTAGTGTGCCAGATGCTCTGTTAATTTTAATCAGGGCACTCCAGTGAAGTCCATGAAGCCATTGAGTTTATACCAGTTGAACGTCTGACCCAGCATGTCCAAAGACTCATCCTTTAGAGGCCAAAGACTTAATTCTCCACTCTGTTCTATGAACTGGCTGGTGTAATTCCAACTTGAGTCACTAGAGTCACACCAGCATAAAAATGGAGTACTGAATTAGTGCATCACGTCTGAAAGAAGAGCTGACTTCTGTTGAATTAATAGGGGTTGGTAGAGTCACAGCTATGTTCTTGTGCTGAGAAGTAGTCTATTAACTACAATTAAACTGCTGCTATACTTCATGCCGTGAACGTTTTCTTTAGATGCATTTTTCTGCATAGAGAACTTCCATGTGGGCCAAGATATGCTTGATCATCTCAATGAGAAAATTCTGATTTTTGGCTTTGGCTTTGATTCTCCATATGGACCAAAACCTGCTCCCAGTTAAGTCAGTGGCAAAATAGTTTACTTCAGCAGGAGGATTGATCCTGAGTGTGTCTCTGGTGGGTGGAAAGAGCTCATGGTGTTGCTGTAGGCTTATCTTTAGAATCTATACCTGAGGGAAATCCTGCTGTCCTTATTCATGTGAATCTTCCCACTGGTTGTTTCAAAATAAAAAGCTGAATGTTCACACGGCGTTTTCTTATTTCGAAATGACAGGCTCTTAAACCCCATTCATTTCAAAACAGCTGTTATTTCGAAATGGTTATTTCGAAATAATGCTGTTTGGACATGTTGTTTTGAAACAACACCATTGTTTTGAAACAACTGTTTCGAAACAACATGTCCAAACAGCCTTATTTCGAAATAACCATTTCAAAATAACAGCTGTTTCGAAAGCAGGCTTCCCTTAATTCGAATTAACATTTTCTTAATTCGAATTAACTTATTTCGAAATAATGATGTATGTGTGGACATAGCCATTGAGGCCTCTCAAAACATTTGTGTGAATTGGGTGAGCAGGATTTCTCTCTGTTACTGGATCTGCTATCAAACAAACTCTTATCTCTGTGGTTTTGCAAAAGTTACCCAATAGTTCACCGTATTGTTATTTTTGTGTGTTTAAATATGGATGTGGTTATATAGCATAGTCAGTTCAGGAAGCGGAGCGCAGGATTTAGCAAAAAGTGATCAGCATTGTCTTTCTTCAGGGCTCTTATGTTGTAGAGAAGCAGCAGTCTTAAGTGTCATTTAAAGTACAGTAGTTTAGACTCAAAATCAGCAAGGAATTGGCTAATTCTGGCAAGTCTTTAAGTTTTAAAACTACTTACAGTACCAACACTAACTGTATTATCTAAGAGAGAAACAGAACTGAATGTTTTAAGGCACAGTTAAGAGGAGGTACCTACTGTGATTACACCAAATCAGAGCTCTCCTGTCCAGTACAGGCTCTGATGCTAGTTCACAAAAGCAGATCTGTGTGTATAATGTGAGTTTTTTCTTTTTAATTTTAGACTCAACCTTGTCCTATGTTAGGCAGCTGGAGGCAAGAGTAAGACAGCTGGAGGAGGAAAATCGCATGCTACCCCAGGTGGGTGACTTTGTGTTGATAGGAACAGTAGCTGGTAGCCAGGTAGTAACACGCATCTCAGTATTTAAGATCAGTGTTTTCTGCAGTTGGACACTGATGTAATTGAACTCTCACAGTGATCAAAGGCTGTCATTACAGTAATCAAAAACTCGAGCATCTTTATTTTCTTTTCTCTGCTGATTGTAGGAGCATTTCTACTGGTTCATTTGCGATCATGACAACGTTTTAGAGCTCTTCCCTCCCGCCCCCATACAAGTGTTGATACATTGCATAATGAAACTAACTGGGCACTGAACTTTTAAACAATTAATAAATTTAAAATTACAAACAGCTGACCACTGGTTTTCTTGGTTTCATCATAAGAATGAACTTCTTTCTTTATAGCTGTCTGAAATATAAACCTTTAGTTTGACTGTTCATAAGTTAGATGGCAAAGTGTAGCAAGTTTCAAATGCTATTGTGCAGTCAACTAAAAAAAATATTTTGATTTAAAACTAAAAATTTGTCAAACAGTTTCAATAAAAATTGGTTAGTTTAATGCTTTTGGGGGAAATCAATTAGGTGCCTCATAGGGAGATTTAAATAAAATTTTAAAAACAAACATCAAGTCATCATACAACTTTTAGGTTTGAAGGTGAAAGCTTTCCTCGGTACATGCTTTTCTTTTTCTTTAAAATTTTTTTATTTGTTAGCAATGAGTTAATAATTTTTGCAATTGCCAATGTATGTTAATCTTCTGACTAATGCATTTTACTATTATATTTCATTTTAAAACAAGTCTTGGGAAAGTCAATAACTTTTCATAATGAAATATCTTGTCCATTAAAAGAATCCCTAGGTAATGCTAGTTTAACTGGAGGCAGTGCTCAGAGGCTTCATTGCACTGAATCAGAATGTTATCATATATGTGTAAAATCAAAGACATTGGTGAAAGGAAAGCGCAGCAGTATCCACAGACTCTTGTTTAGTTGTTTATACAAGTTGTGGAGACAAATGCATTAGTTATGAGGACTGCTCAAAATCAGATTTGGTAATGTCCTTGCTAAAGCATATTTTAAGCAAGGTTTCATCTAATAAATAAATGGGGTGTTCTTGGTTCTATTCCTTGTTCTGCACCTGCCTTGTTATGTAACCTTGTGCAAGTGAGTTCATTTCTCTCTACCTTAGTTTATTCATCTGAAAACCAGACATGGAATATTACTACCTGCAAGGCGTAAATGAGGGTTATCATGCATATAATATGATTTGCAGATCCTTTGAGGTGAAAGAAACAAGGAGTCTGGTGACATTTAAAAGACTAACAAATTTATTTGTTGCATGAACTTTCATGTGAGAAAATCACACTTTGTTAGAGGCTGTAAGACACTTCTTCAAGCGTCTGATGAAGTGGGATTTTTCCCCCATGAAAGCTCATGCGATAAATTTGTTAGTCTTGTAAATGCCACCAGATTCCTTGTTTGTTTTTGCTGAAGTAGACAAACACAGCTGCCCCTCTGGACTTTGAGATTACAAATCCTGCTGCAGAGTATTTTTGTTTTGCCAAGCAAGATGTTCAAGGCAAATGAAAACGATTAATGTAAAAACACAATCTGTGATTTGTCTTAGGTTTGGAGCAGCCGTAGTAGGAGATGGAGACGGATCATTCAGAAAGCACTTCAGGACCACGATTTTTATGGTTACTACTAGTTTTGTCTGTCTCCATTTTGGGGTGCACACTTGAGACATTCTTAAAGGGCTCTGATTTTTTTCAGAAGGTGCAGGACACCCAGCATCTGAAAATCAAGGCCCATTAAAGTCTCATGTTGGGTATTCAAAATCACTAGTTAGTTTTAAAAGTATTGCTTAAAAGTCTATAATGGGGACAGTGGTGTCGTTGTATGTGTGTGGGGAGGGGGGAGTGGCAGAGTAGGGGAAGCAAGCTGAAGGAAATACAAGGGAAATAATGAAGTAGGCAACAAAGTCCATATCTTACCTTGTATCTTGGCTTGGTTAATCAGAACTAAAAGCTAACTAAAAACCTGTGGATACTTTGTCTTTAGAAATGATGAGAATGACACAAGTTGGCCTTTCCCAATGTGTTTACTCATCTGAGGAACTTTGTTGCCTTCGGTACAAGAAGGAAGCTGATTCTGAAGTTTTGTTTCATTTATATGAGACAGTAGAGTAGGGACCAGGCAAGGATTTTCTGGGAGTTCTAGGTGAAAGTCATTGGTGTAAAACTCTTGTTGAGGGCAGCATTATATCTGACTTGTTTTTCTACTGTTTAAAAAATGCAATAATGGCTACCCTTCTTATGTTGTCAGGGTTTCTTGTCATTATGGATAACATGGTAACTATAACATAGACATATATCAGTTTGAAACAGATGTGGAAAGTCATATGGTGAGATTTTCAAAAGGTTTCTCTGCATTTGTCTCTCTTTTTTCCTGATTACGTTCATTGGAGTTTTATGCTAGTTAGACTGACTGAATGCTTTGAACAATTCCAACATGAGATGAAGTTCTTTTTCTGGTGTAGGTATGAAAATCCCCGTGATGCAGGAAATGAATGTGATTTTTTTAAAAAACCAAAACACAACACCCTAGACCCCCACCCCCATTATTTAGTGAAACTCACCCTGCAGGGCAAGTGGGATTTGAAGTCTCCGGGACTGTACACATTAGAAGAGACGAGAGAGGAGAATTGTTATCAATACACTTATTAGTAGGTATTTTATCCCTGAATGAGTATGTTCAGTGCTACTTATGATGCTTAATTCTTCCTGCCTGCTCACCTATCTTCTTCTGCTACCCCATTATCTTCCTCTTTGAGCCCTTTCTTCCCCTGTTCTATTCTTTTTCTTGTAGATATGGATTACTCATAACTCATGTAGTGCTGTGACAATTTATATCCTGCATAGCGGACAAAACCCCTGGCAACCTACTACGTATCTCCTATTTTTCTTTCTTATTCTTTTGTGTTTTCTGACATGTTTGTTTTTATTTCAATCCCCTCCTTCCCTGCCCCCCATAATTAAAGGCTTTATTAGTATTTAGTGGTGGGCACATCTGCAGAGAAAAGTGCTTCAAGTGATGACATCTTCACTGTTGAAATTGAATTCTGAGTTCTAGTTTGCTGCACCATGCCAAGAGATTGCAATGGCTATGGAAAAAAAGGTAGCTACACTGATCAAGAAATAAAAATGGTATGAAATGTTCATTCATTTAAAACTATAAAAGTCTCAAAACAGTTACTGAAGTGCTCTTAAACCAACTAGTATGCTATGACACACTACAGACAGGCTGTAAATTTGCATTGTTGGTAGGGCAATAATTAACATGTTAGTAGGCAAGAAAATGTAATCAAAGCACATTCAACAAGTGGCAATTGAGTTTTAGGCAAGAAAACAGATGTTTTCCAAGATTTACAGCATGCAGCTGTATCTTTCTATAGTGGATGCCAAACTACATTGACTGGGCATGAGGTAACAGTATATTATTGGTTAATACCAGTACATCTCAAACACAAAAATATGTAACGGTGCTTGTTAGTTGTATATATGGAGAGACACGTTGTAGATGGATGTTTGTGGGTGACATAATTTGAACCAAGAAAGGTCTGGCATATAACAAGACTCTTTAAGACACGTATGGTTTGGTTGATGGCTGTTCTGCACAGCTCAAGCACAAAGTATTTATGACAATTTTGGTGGATCATATAGAAAGCAGACTGAGGAATCAGGAATGTCAAACTTCTTTTGTGGAAGATTCATGGTTAGATATAATGTTATTGGAATAGTATATCTAGGCTGTATGTATGTTTATGCAACTTAATCTATACAGTGATTAATTTTTCCTATATATTCAGGGCATGCTTAGAATTCCTGGTTAAGCCTTCACAGACAGTGCATAAGAAGAATAATATCTCTGCACCCTTTTAACTGAAAGGTTATTTCATGCTTTGTATTGTTTGTCTTGTGTATCTTTAATTCTGAGGTCTTCAGTGCAAGGAATTTGTCTTTGTTCAGGTCTACACTTAAAACTTTTGTCACCATGGTAATGTTGGGGAGTGTAATGGGGTAGCACTCACTCCTCTTGAGTGCCACGGCTGGGTATGCATCTGCACCTCTCAGGATCTCAGGTGCCTTCAGAGACTCATCTCTCTGGCCAAGTCATACACACGTCCATGTGAATCACAAACAAAGTGGACCCCTTCTGGGGCAGACAGTTCAGCAAAGGCCTATTGCTATGCCTCGCAGTCTTTAAACTATCTCACAGTCTTTACACACTTACTATTGTAGTTTTTCTGTGTGGCTTTCTCCCTGGAGTCAATGTCTTCACCTTCTCTGGGTCTTTTTGGCTCCAGCTGGGCTGCTAAGCAGGTCAGTTTCCTTTCCAGGGTCTATCAAAGTCTAATACCTGACCCTCATTGGGGTCTTCAGTCTTCTCTCTAAGGTTAGTTCAACTCCTTCCTCTGGGATTAAAGCCCCTGTGTTTTGTGGCTGGTGAGTGGGTGGGAACCAGACCTAGCTACTATTCTGGGCCTAGCCCAGGGACTCTATGAATGGCCATATGCCACTGTGTCCACTTTAACTCTTCACTGTGCTTCTACAGTGCTATAGGCCACTTCGCCAGGGCTCTAGCACCATCATCAATGTTTCACCTTTATCTGAACTCAGGCTTAGCGGCCAGCCAACAGTTCCTCTTGCTCCCCTGTTCACTGTATTACAGTCTTTCAGCTAGTGAGGAACCCCAACATTACTCCTCTAGCTTCAGGCAGCGCCTCTTAGTTCTGCAGCTACCTTTATATGTCCCTCCTGGACCCTGATTGCTTACTCCCTGCAGCCTCTCTAACAGGCTGACTCCCCTGCAGCTGTTCTGGGCAGTTTGGAGAACTTCTCCACTCTTAATATGATAGGACAATGGTTCTCTAGCAGGGTGCCTATGGGCCAGGTGCCCCCCATCACAGGTTTTACTTTTTTTTTAAAGCTTTTTTTATACTGGCCCTTGCATTATATGAACGAAAAAGTGCTTTTGCTGGGATAGTTTATTTTGTTTTGGAAAACTAGTATGAGCTATGTTGGCAAAAGTACTCTTTTTTTTTTACTGGCATAAGCTGCATCTACAGTAGGAAAGTTTGCTAGTATACCAGTAGTTGTAGTGATAAACCTTTTCTACTGTAGATTAAGCCTTACTGTATGGACTAGATTCAGTCCCTATGTAAAAAGGTACAACACCTGTGAGAAGTAGTTGCTGTTGTTATGTAGGACTGTGGGAGATGGACTGAGATCTAATGGCTACCTTTCACATGACAGCACATGGGTCTGTGAATGCTGACTAGAATGGAATTGTCTATTTTAGCTAGAAGCTGGCTCTGCTTTGTCTGCTGTTACTTAGCTGTCAAGTTAAGAATAAAATTATTTATTTAAGAAAATCTTTTTTCATTAATGTGAAGAGCAACACAACTCCCATTAAAGCAAGGGTGTCAAACTGAAATCACCACAAGGGCTGCATGAGGACTAGAACTTTAGCCCAAGGGCTGAATCACTGAAACCTTTTCATACAATGATATTGCAAATGTCAATAATGGTAGTGTTGTTGTGGGCCATAAGAAAGACCTTTAAGGGATGCATGCAGCCTGGGGGCTGTGAGTTTGAGACCCCTGCATTAAAATTATTATTATTTGTCACTTATATTGTGGAATTCTCAGCCAGATTATGGCCCCATTGTTCTAGACAATGTATGAGTGTAGAGTGAAGGCCTTGCCCTTATGTGCTTGAGATAGTTGCAGTTGCTTAATCCTAATATTTGTTCCTCAAGATTTTCCACTGATATTTACTTGAATAAAAATTGGATTCTTTTTGGCAATGTTCATGCCTCTATTATAGACAAGTTTCCAGGTAAACTAGGATTATAGTTTCTTGGATTAAAATAGAAGAATCTGGGTGGTTACAGGAGAAGAAGAAAGTAGCAGAATAGCAGAGCTAGAAAAATGAATGATTGAACAGAAGTTCACTTCTGTTTTAATTACTGGGTAGTTGTGAAGGGCTGGTGGCTAAGACCATAGAGTGGGAATTTGCTTGGGAGATCTATGTAGGCAGAGAAGTAAAGGCTGTTAAAAATTAACCCTTTGTTTCTAGCTTTTCTTGTTCCCAGGCATAAAAGCAGAGGGTGTGATCTGACCCTACAGCTTTACTGCATGCAGTAAATAATTTGTAGTATTGTAACCGTAGTCCTCCAATCAAACAATTGCAGTTAATGAGCTGGCTGTGTTACAATGCAATATCTAGTAAGATGCACCATACCAAACATCATGTGCATTTACCTTTTGATCAGCTCTTGTTCATAGAATTTTAGGCTATCTCTGGTAGCATAGTAAAAACAATGAAAGTCCTTCAATAAACTGGATTACAGTGCACAAAAGTTTATGCCTGAAGAAATTTGTTAGTTTTGAGGTGCCACAGAGCTGCCATTGTTTTTTGCTATACACAGACTAACATGGCTACCCCACTGGAACTTAACTAACAGTATATTCAGCAGTTAGCAGAGACATAACAGTTGCTTAAACTGAGACATTTTACAGTAGTCAAGTAGCTATTTAAAGACAAAACTGATGTCAGATTTCATGTACATCAATATTACATTAATGTAAAAACTTTAGGCCACTTTCTGATCTCAGTTATGATGGTGAGTACCTAGAATAATTCCAGTGAAGGCAATTGCTATTCCAGATTTGATCTGGTGTGTAACTAAGATGAATATTGGTCCCATTGACTCCTTATCTACTCCAGTGTGTGATCAAATTTAGGCATCCAAAAGTCACGTAAATGAAAAAGATCTTGAATTCAATAAGTTCATCATATTTCTAGGGTTGATGATAATGTAAATTGAAACAACACAAGTACCTATGTGCCATATAGTCAGTGAATGTATTTGGAATGAACATTTTGGCAAGCATCGCTGTATATTCTTCTGGAATTAGTTATATTTTTAGTTGTATGTTCAGAGGGGAAGGGAAGGAAGCATGTTAGAAGGGAAAATGTCTCTGTTCATGTAGTCTGGCTGCGAGTCTCAAATTTTAATGAAAGAGGAAGCCAAGGGCAAATATTGCTAGGACAACAAAGTCTGAGCAAACAAAAGAAATGTCATTGTTGCCAGAAGCTTATATGAGTGTACAAGAGCTAGAGGAATTGAGTTCTCAACCTCCATGGCAATGCAGTGTAAGTCTGACATGGGAGAGTTTATGCACAGGCTGGTCAGTGAAAGAACCTATGAGATTATGTAGCATTGTGTTTCCTTCTGGGCAACTTGTCCTTTCTTTTCAGTTTTTTGATTCTTGGGTCTTACTTATTTATTATTGTTTGCATAGTATCAAAGGTCCCCAGCTAAAGTGTGCCTCAGTCTGTAAGGTGGGGGGAAAACAACACTTTTTTTAAACTCCTCTCAGACTGAGTTTCTGTAGCACATAATAGAAGACATTTTTAAGTTTCTGTGAGAGAATAAGATATGATATACCATGTCATCATTTACTGAGCTACTGGCAGGAACCACTAGCTGTTTTCAGAAATTTAGAAAGCAGATATGAAGAATCAAACTCAGAAGCCAGTTTTCTCAACAGTGATGTTCCAGGTGAAAGCAGATTAGCAACCTGAGCATGTTAAACTTTTAGTGCAGTTGAGGGCATCAGACATCCAGCTGTCAAAACTTTATGTAAACTCAGGATTTATCTCTGACCAAAAGCACTATTTCCCATCTATTTCTGGCCAGTTAATGTCACCCTCTTCTTTCACAGCCCTCTTCTTTCAGGGGTTTTATAACAGCCCAGTCACCCCCAGACTGGACCACTGCAATACACCCTACATGGGCTTAACTAGGAAGACCATTCATGGATTTCAGTTGGCACCAAAGTCTTTTTATATGTGTTTTAGCATACATCTTCCTACTCTGAGTTTTACCTGATGGCAGAATTTGACCACTAGGGTTAGGGTCCTGTAGTAATGATCGGTGCAGAAGATTTGAGATTAGAGGTGTGGAAAAAAAAATCCTCAGAGCTAGACCCAAGAGTAAAAAGATGGAAAAAAAAAAAAGAGGTAAAATATAGTTGTTATTTTAAGCACATCCAACACTTCACATTTCCATCTTGCATTCCTCCTTTCCACTAGCTTATCAAATTTGCTTTCAGCCTAAATTTCCCCATTCTTCTAAAATCATTTCATGAAATTCATTCTCTGTCTTTCCCTCTGTGGTGCAGTTTTGGCTCTAAGTACAGAGTGAGATAGGAGATGGAGGTTTTTAATTTCATGGCATACCACTCACATTTTCAATAAATGTTATTCATGGTTAAGAATTATTTTTTCCCCTCTTTTGCATACTATATACAAGAATTCTCCATCAGGAATACAAGTAATTCCCATTGACTTCCTTGGTAAACTAGGAACATGAATACTTAATCATGTCATACAATATTTGGAGAAGGTAAATTCCAACATCACCAATGCTTCTGATTATAACACACACAATATTATCTTCAACTGGCGTTAATCAGTGACGTCAGATGAGTTATGCTTATTTACATCAGCTAAGTCTCTGCCCAAATTCTTTGTCACAACGCATGCCCAGTGTAAAGTTTGCTTTGACAAGTTTGTACCCTGATATTAGGGGCTTACTAAGGGCATTTGTGGAGGTAAAAATTTGGCTGCTTTTGGAGGGGCACTGGCTGGAGAAGCTGGTGCTCTCCCCCACCACTCCATGTCTGAAGGACTTTGCTGTCCCTCCCCTGGCCTCAGAGGTTTTCTGTACCCCCAGCAGTATGGGGTACCCCTACTTGCTCCCTCTTGTGCATGTCTCTGGGGCTAATGGCTTTCCATCAATGAGAGAGAGAGGTGAAAAAAAACCAAACCTGGGACTGAGAGAGCGCACATTACCAACTAGAAAGAAGGACTGAATTTAATTTCCAGCAATAATTCTATAATGCCTACACAAATATCTGTAATCACTTTGGGCTCGTACTCTGGAGTTTTTCCTATAGATTCCTTTCACTTTTGTAATTTTTATATGCATGACCTGTAGGAATGAAAATTGGGGTAGCCTCAAGTTTTTCTCCTACAGCCATAATCACCGGCAAAGAGGTTTAAAAAAACTTCCTAAGCAATTTTTTTTCCTTTTCTAGAACTTAGTCACATTACTTAAAGTAAAAGGCTATGTCTACAGTGTCAAAGTTAATTTGAAATAATTATTTTTGAATTAGCATTATTTTGAATTTATTATTTCAAAATATGAGTCTAGTGAAAACTATATTTTGAAAGAAGGTAGGAGTTATTATTTTGAAATAGAGTCTTCACTAGACTCTCTATTTCAAAATAGGAGAAGGCAGGGAAAAGTATAGAGCCACTATTTCAAAATAAGCCAATTCTGTCGCTTGGAGTGGCTAATTTTGAAATAATTAATTACTATTTTGAAATAAAAGATTTTATTATTTCAAAAAAGTGCTTTATTATTTTGAAATAACAAAACACTTATTTTGAAATATCAAAATGCATGAGCAGACAGAAAAAAAGTTATTTCAAAATAACTTTTAAGAGTAGACATACCCAAAGAGTCACAAAAAAGTGACATCTTCCCGCAATACCTGTAGCCTTTTTATATGGGATAATAAATTAACCAGCATTCTGTGGTTCATGGTCCCCTGGTGAATTCAGTGATCTTCCCATAGTCAGTTCTTAAGGTTCTTCAGATTTGAAATGGGACTATTCAACTTCTTACTACACTTGCCTCTTCCCTGCTATCACTAGGCCAGATCAGAGCAAATTATCCAAAGAGACAGAGCTGCTCCAGAAGCTTTGGTTTCTTGGTGGCATAAAATGACCAAAAATTGACCAAACTCTGTGGCGCAAAGGAACTGTGAACAAGCAGGTGGGGAATGGCACTAGCAGGAAAAGCGGGTGAATGGAGGTCAGTATCCTCATACATTGAGGAGCTGCTGCAGGTACTAGCAACTTCAGGCATGTGGAGCCAGAATGAAAATGTGAACCCACTCCAAAAGAGATGCTGATTTAACACCAATAGCTAATCATAGATTTAGAGAAGATCTAGAAAATTCAGTAACCTTACTGAGATCTACAAAAGCAGAAATGTAATGAACAAAACTGATGCAATATAATTTACATTTTAGTCAATAAGAGTATTTCCAACCACCTGCTTGCTGATTTGTCTAACTAGCCTTTTCCTCAGTCCATGGCAACGTAAGTCCCATTTATCCTGCTATCCTGGTTGCTTTTTTTTTTTTTTCCCCATTTTCTCGAACACTTGAAACAAGTTCTAGCTGGGCAAGAACTAGAGGGCAATAGGGGAAGGTGGGGAAATGTATGGAGGGTTTCAAAATCAGGCAGTGATTGACTTAGAGTGGGAGTTACCCAGAGAAAGAGTAAGCTTGCCTAGCAGACCACTTGCTTTTGGAAGGAGGTTCCTGAAGAACAAGGTCTATGCGTTTGCTGAGGTAGGATATCCTATGCCAAGTGAGCCATTGGTGTTAAACCCAGTGAATAGGAAAATTGTATTTTCTCTAAAGCATGCTTTAGAGGTGAATACAGCTGTCCTCAGGGAAGCAATGTATTGTGTCTCTTCCTTTTTGAAAGGGTAGCTGTGTTAGTCTAGTTCAGCAAAACAAACAAGGAATCCTGTGGCACTTCTATAGGCTAAAAGATTTATTTATTGCATGAGCTTTCATAGGAGAAAATCCCACTTCATCAGATGCTTGAAGATGGAGCACTTACAGAATGAAAGGAAAATAAATGCAGGAAAGTAAGTCATAGGATCAGGTCCCACTGTAATAGTAAATTAAAGCAGTTGTTTAGATTCAAACAGTGGAAAACAGCATATAGAGGGAGATGAGATCAAATCACCTGTTGTAATAACAAAAAAGATCCGAGATTCCTATTTTACAGGGCCTAAGGCAATGGTGTCAAATCTGCATATGAATCCCAATTCTGCAGTTTCTCTTTGAAGCTTTGATTTGTAATCCATTTGTTTAAGCACCACTATTAACAAAGTATCAATGGAGTGAGCAGGGAGGTTGAAATGTTTCCCTACTGGTTTTTGAATGTTGTTATTTCTGATGTCAGATTTGCATCCTTTTATTCTTTTGCACAAAGACTTCCATTTCAGTTATTCTTGCATGTCATGGGGAGACTAGTAGGATATGTCCACACATCTCTTTTATTTCAAAATAAGACTGGTTATTTTGAAATAAAAGAGATTAGGTCCACACGACGTATTCTTATTTCCAAACGACGGTCTCCGTCATTTCAGAATAAGAGCCGTCATATTGAAATAGCGTAAACCTTCTTCAAATCGAAACCACTGTTATTTTGAAATGATGATTTCAAAATAATGCCATTCAGACGTGTTATTTCAAAATAACCATTATTTTGAAATAACACTTTTGCCCTTCTCCTTGCCAGGGTGCCTTCCTTTTAGCCTTTATTGGGTGGGGGCAGAGCCCAGGGAGGGGGCCATGTTGCCATACCTCCCATGGTGCCCCTCTCGTAAAGCGAAATAGCTAGTCCTGTGTTTGGACGTGCTATTTCGCTTTGAGCTTTTCCCTTAATTCGAATTAACTTATTTTGAAATAAGGATAAATAACTTAATAATAATAATAATAAATAACTTATTTCTAAATAATGATGTACGTGTGGGCATAGCCGTAGCGTGATAGTAAACAAGCTTTTTTTGATGGAGGCTGGCTGACAAATTGATTGTACCTTGAATTCTGATACAGTGCATCATACACTGCAGGGGATTTTCATTCATGGTCATGTTTATCGTTAGTGGAGGCAGAAAAATTATATTTTGTGGTGGCTTAAGTAGCCAAAAGGTCTAGGATTAGCTTTCTACTTAAAGTAGTAAGCTGTTCCATGAGCTGTTACACAAGAGCCTCTACTGTGTGAGCTAAGTATTTGTGAACTGGAGTTACTTCTGGTCACTGCTGAAATATGGTGTCAGTTTTGCCAATTTCTGGGGTCACTGGCAGGGGGGAGCAAGTTTTACATTCATTTTATTGCATTATTTCTAGAGAAATATGATGATGTTGTGCTAGATTTTCCTTTGTTTCCTTTTTTATTAAAGAGCTGCTTTGGGTGATCTGGTATTAGGAATTCAGTAGGTTTACTTACGATGGACAATAGGTTCACATGTTTATTGGTTCTGTCTCGCTCTACTGTAGGTTTATGGCTAAAAAGAAAGTGTTATGTGAGTCTCAACTCCTTCAATCTGCCCCTGCTTGCTGGCGACCTATAACTTGCACACAGTGTAAGTTAGACTCAGAGGTATCAACAAACTTGTTCTACTGTAGGTTAGGTTAATTGGTTAAGAGATGAGGAAACTGGTGGTTTAGCATGAGCAAAGAATGTGGGAAAAAAAAGCTTAGTGAGTCAAATTTGGCCTTGACTTACATGTTAACTCCATATGGCCCATGGTGTTTAAAGCACCTTAGGTGAAATCGTGAAGTCAATGGCAAAATTGCTATTTGACTGCAGAGGGGCCATGATTTGATGCCTTCTGTTTAACATGCCCCTATTTTGATAACTTGGTTACTGAAAACATAAAAGGACCTATCCAAACCTCACATAGAGATGTGTTGCCAGTTTTCACTGGCTTAGTGCAGATGCACTGAGTGAGGAAGTAGGAGAGGAGAAAGGACACAGTATCCCTTCCCCTTCATGCTTCTGCTCAGCCATAATCTGTGTGCTTTGATCCAGTGGTGGAGAGCAGGGGTGTGTGCACTGCATGTTGCCCCCCACTCACAATCAGCTACACTGTTAACATGCTCAAATAGCACCAGCACCATGGATGATCAACGTCCACTCAGCTTCACTGGAAATGTGGTATCTGTTCTGGTCACTGTCAGCATCGCGTCTTTAGATACCGCCACTCCAACAGTGCAAACCCTTCCACTGTTGCCTTTATGTAACTCAGGCTCTCAATGGAGTCAGTCAGTCATGCATAGTGGTATAGGTGAGCATAGGAATTACTGTAGTGGTCTCTTCATCTGTTATCCACTTAATGGACCAAACCAAAACCAGAGCTGTAGACACTGCTCAGCTTTGGACCACTTGATATTCTGATTCAAAATGTGGAGCTCAGGTCTATCTTTAGAGTCTTCCCTCACACCTAAAACACTTTTGGAGAGTTTTTGTTGAGCTGCTCAGGTGGAGGATAATCAGGGGTGGCAAAGCACCCTTTGTAGCACATCTGAAGCTATTGCCACTTGTGAAAGGGTGAAAGGCTATGGATGCCTGAGAGAGAAAGATTCAGTTTTCTAATGCTGTATGAACATGTGAATGAGCTTTGCCTTGAGAACAGTGATTACTTTGAATCATGAATGCTCACAACCAGTTCTCATGTTCAGTTGGAGGCAGTACACGGAAGTGACTTCCTGGAAGAAAGCATAATGCCTTCAGGAAGGCATGGACACTGCTAGCAGCAACTTATAGGACTCATTTTTTTCTAATGCTACAGAGGCTTTCAGTGTGTGTGCAGAGTCATATATTAATTTTCCTGGCTTTTAATATCAGTATTTATTCTATCCTGTTTGAAATAGAAGGGGTTTTCACTGGCCATGGGGTCAGTAAGGGAACAGAAGATATTGACTCATAAGAAAACAAAGGCACCTGAGAGAATTTTTTCCAAAACAGAATTGCACCAATCTGTTTTATTATGCCTTTCTTCTCTTCTCCTTTAACACCCATTCCCTTTTCTAAAAGACAGCTTTAGACTCAACCAGTGACAAGTACATCTATAAATCATTCCTTTATATAAGAAAAAAATAAATCCAAATGCCCTTCCCAAATTGGTAGCAGTGGATCATTTTGGAGAACCATCACATTCACCATATATTGTGATAAATACATGTGCAGATCAGTATTATCAGCCCAATTAATTTCTAGGTTTATATACCATCAGTTACAATGGTTTCATCAGTTTCTTTCTTAAAAAAAAAAAAATCCTGACATTATTTGAAAAGATAAAAGCTATAGAATGAGATGCTTGAGTTCCCAAACTGGTTTCAAATACTGATGTAACCACTCATTTACATGGGGTCAGCATGCAATTTCTGATGTCTGTATAGGAGCATTCTCATTTCTCTAGCTATGTCTATATTTCTAGGGTTTTTCTAGCCATGGGACTCAATCCCACGATCACATTGTGCCAACAAGTTCTAGGAAGTCTCAAGATCAAAACCCATGGTCTCTAATAATCACAATGGGTCTGATTCTCTGTTCCCTTCATCTTCTGCTAAATGTCTTCATAAGGTATAACATAGTGAAGATGTAGGCCCAAAATGTTTTGTTGAAATCATGCCGGACAGACAAACTCAGGCTGTTCCATATGCAGTATGGTCAGAGAGACTGAATCTTATAAATTCAGTTGTATGTAACTTCCCTATATCTGCTTCTCTTCCCTCTCTTTGTCTTTATTATTGAGATTATAGGCTCTTTAAGGGAGTGAACATCCCACAGTATGTGTTTCCAAAGTATCTACCTCAGTGAGGCACAGGTTTTCATCAGAGGCTCTTGACACTATTATTAGTATTACTTTATTACAGAAATGCATTCCAATTTCTACAGAACAAATAATTATGGGATTTTTGTATATGCTACAGTGTGTCCAAGAAAAAAGTGTGGGAGGGAGATGTAATTTCCTCTATTTTAGCAACTGCTAAATGGGGAGTCGTGTGTCTTTCCCCACCCCTGCTGCCCATCATCAAATAAGACATAGCAGTGTTTGAGCCGCAAGCTCTACAGGGGAATGTTCCAAAGCTAAACTCTTCCCAGTGAACTTAATAATAATTTTAAAAAAATTCTAGCTCCCACATATGGACACATTTTGACTTGAGATTAGGCATTCTTAAAACCTGACTAATATGTGACTAATATGGCAACTTCATGCAAAATCCTTGAAAAACTTTTTAGGTTTAAGTTTAAGTACATTTTGAGCCACTTGTATTAAAATGCAAAGTTTATATATTATTGTGGAATTGTACATAACTTCACTAGGGAAGACTTCAAAGGACTTTTTAAAACAAAGTGCCAGACAAAAATGAACTTATGGGACAAGCAAAGCTAAGTGGGTTTCCCAAGAAATCTCCAGGGGGAGGTGTATGTGAATATACCCTGCTGGGTATGCAAGAGCTCAGTCTTTTGAAGATTCATCTTGAGGAGGAGTCTTTTGCTGATTACTTGTTCTTGGTTTCAAAGTCAAAGGCCCAAATTATATAAAAACGCGATTCTTGTTCTGAGCAAAAGCTGTTATAAGCTCATGGTCACAGAAAAACTCCAGGGTGGGGTCTGAAGGACTGAATCCTGCTTTATCTCTTATTGGAGTTGGGGGTGATCTCTAGTAAATCTGTTAGCAGGCATATAAGTTTGTTTTTTATTCTGCTGTGCTGTCTCTGAAATGCTTCTATCTGAAAAACAGATGGATTTGCCACAAAGAGCTTTGTGGGAACTTTTAGCTGAGGACCATTGTCCTGTTTATAGCCTCTGAAGAGAAAGCAAAGCAAGCCTGCTTAAGTAGTCTGATTTGCTGGGAAATCAGCATAAGCCAGGAACTTGGCTGAGGAGTCAGAGCCTAGAGAGGGCGCCCTTGCTTGACCATAGAGGAAAATACACTTGTAGTTGTGCTGAACTGACACCAACATTTGCAGCCAAATTTGTTTCCCTTTAAGCTTCACAACACCCTTCCAAAGATGACTGGTAAGTAGTTGTGTCCTAATTTCCCAAATGAGAAAACTGAGGCACTGAGTATTTGAGTGACATGCTCCAGACTTCAGTGGGGCTTCTGCACAGCAAGCTGCTTTGCATAGATTGGGGTGTTGAACACATTTGCTATGGCAGGCCAGATTTGACTTAAATGTACTTCAAGCGGGCCGTACCATAAATCAAAGTAAGAGAGTCTACACTCTTGTGGCACCATGGCATGCTGGGAATGCGAGACTGCACTCTGCGATACCTCGAGACCGCTCTCTTTCTCTCTCTGTTAGGGAGAGAGTGTGGTTCTGCTGAGCACTGTCACAGGCCGGATGGGAGAGGTTCATGCCCATATCCAGCCCGTGGGCCGTATGTTTGACACCCTTGGCCTAGACAGATTGTGGTAGAGCACATTACAGATACCAAGTGAATGACAAAGCTGGGAATAGAGTCGAGTGTCCTGAGTCTGCTGTGTGCTTTAACTACTCGTTCACATTTCTTCTCTACGGTGGTAGGTGGCCATTCCCAATGGTAACAAGTGTCTTTTGTGAATCAGACTCCTGCAGTTTGCTCAGTGTAGGTGACGTGTTTTAGACTTAATTCAGGTCTTTTTGTTGGTGAAAGTATCACAAGCACAGAAATAGGGCAGTTTTGAATGAAATATGTCCTCGGTGCTCACATGGTAAACTGACTTTTTTAAAAAAATGACATCTGTTTAATTAGTTACAAACACCTTTCATTATTAAATAGTTTTAATTTTCTACTAAGGGTGCGCTTAGGATGCCATCAGGGGCAGATGGGAGTTACTGCTCTCCAAACCATCCAGCTAGCGTCAGTGGACATGTCTCACCTTCTCAGCATCCTGAAGCAGTGGTAAATGCTATTAAGGTAACACACTCACATACAATACATGCAGAATGTCACCTCTGTTGTTTGACATATGTTCTAAATCCATTGTACTTAGAGAAATCTTATTTTAATATTATCTCCATACACAACATGTTTTTTTTGTTTCACTCATATACTTTGATTGTGACCTCTTTGGGTCAGGAGCTGCGTTCATTTTACGTGTTCTGTGTCTAGTACAATGAGTCCTTGATAGGTGTTCCCATAATAAATAACGATGCATGTTTTCTGTTATAACTATGATTATGATGAAGGGTTGGTCAGGTGATCTGTGGATCAGATGTACTTTTTGCTGGAGAATAAGGTGGTTAATGAGAGTCATACAAACAAACATTTTTATTGCAAAAATAAAACCAAAGTATACAGTGTGCACCCATGCATTGTATGGTCTGTCACGTGTTTTCAGAGAGCGTGATAGAACTACTAGGTAATGCTGAAAACAATGTATGATAACCCATAGAGTCACACTGGAAGACAAGATAATCTCTTCAGTTATCACGCTAGCTTTGGTCCAGATTGTGAACTTCTTACCTACTTTAGTGAGCACACAGTCACTCACGTACACAGACCTGTTAATTTCCAAGGAACTACGAGAACAGAGGGCTCACAGGTTGGCCCTTTAGGACTTTATCAGAAACTGTTTCCCTTAAGAAAACAAAATGTTGTTACAATGAGCTTTCAGGGGGTATCTAGTGTATCATGAGACCACACAGGCAGCTATACAAGTACACTGTCCCACCACTATATATGCATCAGCTATGCAACAGAAATTGCTTTTCCTTGGGGGCAGTTTGGAAAACCATGTCAACTAACTGACAGAGGAAGGCATGACCTACTGGCATGAGTGTTAAACTGGGAACTCTGGGTCTAACATTGATAACCTTCTATGTAGTATAGGCCAGTCATTCTTACCCGCTTTACTCATTTGTAAAATGGGGATAATGCTCACTGTAAATACAGCACCTGTCATACTAGGATACGATATAAGGAAAACGAGTTACTTAAGGAGCTCAGTTTTGTGCTCCTCACTCAGATAAAAGTGGCAATGAAGTTGCTGGTGGTTTTGTCTTAACAAGGTGAACAAGATTGGACTCCATTATGCTCTTAGAAAATGAAAAGCGCTGTATCAGTGCTCAGCAATATTGACTTGACTTTACTGGTTTGTTAGTGGAAAGGAAAATTATCCAGCATGTGGCTGGCTAACATTGAATTCTCCTACATAAAGACTGAGTAAACAGCTTTTATGCAGGTGAAATGTGTAGGCGTTGTGGTAGTGAAAGCCATTTTTCATCAGAATACATGGGTTCAGGGCAGTCTCTCCAGCATAAGGTTCCCTCCCTGCCACCTGCACATAATGGGATGTCCTGTGGCTACTCACCTCATTTGACCCTGTCACCATCCAAATGCAGTCTGCTTCAGGGCATTATAAATCCTACCCGCATAGTTTCCAGAGGTGGCAGAGCCATTCAGTTTCCTCTGTTTGAGAAGTGCATGTTTCAGCAGCACCAAAATCTTGTGTGTGCTCTCAACAGATGGGTGAATTTTACTTACTATTATTATAGAAAATAATGCTACACAAAACCATTTAGCCTAGAGATCATGTGGATTACAAAATAAGATTATTTTAGTTTGCTCTGTATAGCCTTTGACAAATTGCTTTGATAGGAACAATTATTAACATTTAACATACCTTTGATAATGTTCGATAGCTAGTTTGTGTTTGTGGATTCATACACAGTGGTAAAGTACTCATTAAGGTTACTAAAATGGTTAGGATGTATTCAGAATTTAGTTTTCTGTGATGTGATACCCCTACTTTTATTCTGGTAGGAATCGTATCAGCAGGCAGAAAGAGAGGTGAATGATGCTAGTATATTCTAAAGGGGAAGTGAGTTAAGGCATTTCTCAGGTGCTAAATTTTATTCAGATATGTAAAATGTCTTCCTTTCAGCCAAACTGGAGATTTATTGCAACATAATGGCTTGGCTCCTGCCTTCTTTTGGTTCTCAAAGCTCCCACTGACTCTAGTAGTAGCTTTGAGTGAACAAGGAGTACAGAATCAAGCTCAATTTAAGGCCTAAGTAAAAAAAGCTTAATTTACAGAACTAGTCCTTTAAAATTCCTCTTATCATGCAATAGCAGGAGTATTTTATTTTATAGAAACTCAGTATTGGGTGAAATTCACCCTGCAAGGCAGGAGAAATTTTAAAGGGAAGGATTTTCTAGTGTAAAGTAGCATTGCCTTTTTGTTGAGCTATAGAAGATTGCAGAGCCATTCAGGTTAGTTTCCCATTGCAGGAGAAATCAATCAAAATGTCATTTTTTTTTTTAGTGTAATCTATTTATAAAATGTACACAAGAACTGATCCACTGAACAGAGGTGGTCATAAACAGTGCACAAGGCAACTCTCTCCACTGGTTTGTCCACAAGAGGCAGCTCCGTTGCTGCTTGGTGTAAGGCCTGTTTCTATCAGGAGTCTTGGCCTACAGTGGTGGGATTGTTGCACTTTAACTATACTGGTAGATCTAAAGTAGGACAATTTTTGTACATAGAGATGGCCTTGGACTCTCCTGATATCTGTGCACTTAAACACAGTCCTTTGTTGCTGCCTCAGTCCCTGTGCAAGGCCCTGCCTACATTAAAAAGTTTTACTGATTTTTAACTACACTGGTCTAATTAAAGCTGTGATAACTGCATTACAATAGCGGTGTAAAAGGGCTTACCCTGGTATAGTTATTCCAGCACTGGAATGGGAGCAAGCTTTAACAGTACTAGTCCTTTATATGACAATATAATCTGGTGTAAAAAAAAAAATCACACAATCTCACCAACTGACATGATTATCCTGGTAAAACTCTGTAGGAGTGTCTGGATTAAGAAAAGTGAAGGTGAATTAACTAAATGTGTGCCGTCAGTGGCTCATGTTAAAGCACATTAAATCTCTTTCAAGATGCTATCACTCAGAAATAAGGTGGTCTTAGTTTCCTGAAACCTAGACCATTTATTGTTGACAAAACAGTAGAGGTGTACACACTGATGCTGCTGCTGCCAATGTAACACCTCTGCTACATCAGCATAATAAAACCACCTTGCTGAGGGGCTTAAAGCTTTTTGTGACGTAGTTAGAGTGACAGTGTAGAGACACTGCACTAGCTTATGTCATTCTAACTGGCCTTCAGGAGGTGTCCCACAGACTATGTTTAGTTCAGACTTGCTTAGTTTGAACTAAGTAGTTCAGTTAGTTCGAACTCACTGCGTTTTTAGTTCGAACTAACTTTTAGTTTGAACTGAAAAAGCACAGCTAGTTTGAACTAAAAGTTAGTGCAAACTGGAAAAAATGTGGTTAGTTCAAACTAACCACTAGCTTGCACTTATTTAGTTTGAACTATTGTGCTAGTTCAAACTAAATTTTGAAGTAAATTCAAACTTAAGCAATAAATTATTTTAGTTCAAACTAGACAAAGCTTCGTGTAGACAAGGCTGAAATTAGTTTGAATTAAAGCTCCTTAAATCAAACTAATTTGCCAATGTAGACATAGACATAATGTCAGTTTCAAAAGGGATAGCCGTGTTAGTCTAGTCCAGTAAAAAAACAACAAGGAGTTGTGTGGCACTTTAAGACTAACAGATTTATTTTTTGCATGCGCTTTCGTGGGAGAAGATCCCACTTC
>ML682004.1:15385811-15405671 GCA_007922195.1 Podocnemis expansa | reverse complement strand
GAAGTGGGATCTTCTCCCACGAAAGCGCATGCAAAAAATAAATCTGTTAGTCTTAAAGTGCCACACAACTCCTTGTTGTTTTTTTAATAGACATAATGTCCATCCTGACTTCTCTGCTCAGCAGTTTAAACTCTACTGCCCTGAAGGTACACAGTTATGTGCCCCTTCCCTGTTTAAAAGCCCGGGAAAATTTGAAATTCCCCTTCCTGTATTCTCAGTGTGCACTGTTCACACAGCATCTTCCCAACTGACTATGCTGGCTTTCCACAACAGACATGCTCCCTGTGGAGTATACCAGAGCTTTGGGATCTGCTGAGTCTGTGTGGAGAAGAGGTTGTACGATCACAGCCTTTCTCCAGCCCTAAGACCTTTGATACCTATGGGCTGATTGCTAGTGGCTTGCGGGTGAAACGGCATGGAAGGGACACACAGCAGTGCCATGCTAAGTTCAGGGAGCTGAGGCAGGCGTACCAGAAGGCAAGCGAGGCCAGCTGTGGTTTTGGTGTAGTGCAGAAAATGGGCAGCTTCTACCAGCAGCTGTACACCATCCTCAGTGGTGACCCCATCTCTGCTACCAAGGGCCCAGTGCTTTGGAGGAAGTGAAAGTAGTAGTCACCCGACTGAACCATAAAGAGAAAGTGGTGGATGAGGAAGTGGAGCTGGAAAATGACATGGAGTACACAACAGGGTCGACTGAGGTTGTGGCAAGTCAGGATGTTTTTGACGCCAGCAGAGTCTAGCCAGTGCCAGCACTCAGGCTCTTGTCTGCATGAAGAAGGAGAGGGGAGCTCAGATAAGTGCTCATTTTATTTTGATAGTGCATGGTGAGAGAAAATTGAGCTCTCATGTACATTACTGTATGGTAGAGAGGGCATAAGGGACAGAAATTTACAATGGAGTCTGTGCACTTATGCAGTGTGGGCCTTATGGAGTTCTTTTAATGAACATCAGGATGTCCTGGGAATACTTCACAGAGTTTCTAGGAGACTTTTCTGTGGGTATTTTGCAATTCTTTGCTGAAATTTCCTTGGCAGAACTGCTTTGTTTCTAGTACCCAATGTAGGAAATTATGCCACATCACTAGGCAGTTATTTCTACAGGGAGCACAATGGCACACTCATGAGCAGCATGTACAATCTGGCTGAAGCCACATGCATAAAGGAGATGCACTCTGACATCTTGGATTATCCTTAGGAGTGATGTATCAGGTTTGATTACCCTAGTCTGTGGAAAAGGGTGCCAATATTCAGAATAGTCTCACTAGTGCTTGTAGTAACCCCCTTTGCAAACCACCCAGCTCCTTTGTCCCTTCTTGCCAATTCCCCCTTCTCCTTCCTCCACTCAACAAACTCACCATATTTAGGACTCGTGACAAGGCATGGGGTAGTGAGAAAGGTGTGTATGTAACTTTCTGTGATTCATGGCTGTAAGAGCACTCACAGTACTGTCTCCATTCATTGTTTCTTTGACTGCTGCCAATATGCCCTTGATGACTCGCTCCTCCACACTGGTGAAGCACCTCCATCAGATAAGACAGCGAACCAGGAGTTGGAGAAAGGAAGATATGTTTTGCCAAGTGCTGCAGTCAATGGATATAAATGATAGTGAAACAAAAGGGAGGAGGGGGGCAATTAATGAAAAATGCAGAATGAATATCCTAGAAAAGAGACAAGGGCAGAAGCAGATGATAAAGCTACTGGAAGGTAGTAGACAGAGATGATCAAAGCCTCATTGTGCTGGCAGTCTGAGCACTTCCATGCACGACTCCGTGGGCAGCCAATACAGAACTCCACTCCATACCCTACACAAACTCCCCTAGCACATTCCTTGCATTTTCCCAGTCGCTGATAGAATCCCATGCACTCAATGGAGGTTAGAATTACACCCAGCTCTGAGAGCCGTAACCAAGAGATAGTTCCTCATTTTCTACCTCCAGTTGACTAAAAACAATGTGCTTCATCCTGTTATTAAACCTGAGTCTTTGTAATAAAATAAGTCTTTATTTGTGGCATGCTAACATTCAAACACAGTGGCTATAGAAAGAAATATTTGCTCAGGACAATTAACGCTCAGGAAGCAGGCACTGCAGGGGTCATTCAAAGTGACAAGTAAACCTTGCATGGCTGAATGCATCACATAAAGACACATTACTGGGAATTATTGTCAATATGCACCTTCAAAGCCTTCCTGATTTGAATAGTGCCCTCCCTGTGCCTCTCTGGCTGTTCAAAATCAGCAACCAGCCAATCAACTTCAGTGCTCCACTCCTTTTCCTCCTATGTTTTGAAAATATTAGGCAAAGTACATCAGGCAACAATAACCATCAGATTATTTTCCTCACTGAGGTCTAACCTGCCAAAAAGGCAATGCTACCAAACTTTTGTGGCAACCTGCCAAAGGTTGAATACTGTATGCCTTGTGAATGTGCCTTTTCTGGCAACCCACCATAGGCACATTCACCAGTCTTATGGCACCTGCTGACCTGTTCTTGAAGCTCTTCTTGCTGCCCTAGATTTCTGCTGTAAGGGTTCATGAGCCAGAGGAGCAAGGGGAAGGTTGGGTCTCCCAGGATCACTATCGGTTTCTCCACATCATCTGTTGGAATCTTTCAGTATGGAAAGAAAGTCTCAGCATGGAGCTTTCTATACAGTCCAATGTTCCAAAAGAAGTATGCATCATGCACCTTCTCTAATCATCCCTCAACGATGTCAAAAAAATGGCCCTAGTGATCCACCAGTGCCTGCAAGACTACGGAAAAGTAGCACTTTTGATCAATGTTCTCCATCACAAGATGGGCTGGGGCCAAAATTGGGATATGCATTCCATATGTCATCTCACCACAGTGAGGAAATCCCATTGCCTCAAAGGCATCAGTTACTTCCTGAACATTACAAAGAGTTACAGTCCTTTGGAGCAGAAGGTGATTAATCGCTTTGCACACTTGCATCACACTGCAACCCCCATGATGGACTCTGCAATTACAAACTAATCTGTGACTGACTGTTAACAGTCTGTAGTTGCCATCTTCTACACAGTGATTGCCATTCACTTTTCCACAGTGAGGGTGCTCTCATTCTGGTGTCCTTGTGCTGGGACTTGCTCCGCACGCACTTCTCAAACGGTGCATTGGTGCATCTGAAATTTCTGCAGCCACTGCTCATCATTCCATACATGCATCATGATGTGATCCCATTGCTCAGTGCTTGTTTCCTGAGCCCAGTGCTGATGGTCCACCACATGCAACTACTCCAGGAATGCTAGCCACAATCTGGAATTGTTTCCTTCTATGGCACACTGCAGGATACCACCGCTTCACTCTCTTTTGCAGCTCATGAAATGCTGCAGGACCAGACTGGTCAGCGAGTCTGGATCCATGCTTTCAGGCAGAGGTGGTGGGCATACAGTTTACAGTTGAAAAATGGTGTGGAATGAAGTCAGAAGTCCATGGAATGATGGGACGAAAAGAACTTCATCATGGGACAGTGAGCAAACCCTCATCATGCACTGCAATCCATTCCCAGAGCTCCCAATAGCAGACAGCGGCAAAGGTGGTGAAGTGCACAGTGGGATAGCTACTTGTGTTGTAACGCTCTCACTGATGATGCAAGAGCGACAACTGTTGACATTTTCTTCCTACACAAGAAGGGTTGTGTGGACATGCACAACCAATATACTTAAAGTGGTTTCTGATTGTTGATTTATTTTTGAGTCATTTTAACTCCTTACTGTAGACTTGTTCCTTTTCCTTTACTCCTGAGTGAGAACATCCACATGGGGGATAATGCATTTAATTTGCACATGTTGACTTTACCTTTAGTTGATTTACAAGCCCCCAACTTTAGATCAGGCCTTAAGGGTCTTAACTTAGAATCACTGAAGGGATATCTACAAAGGAAGAAAAGATCCATGGTACAAGAGCAGCTAGCTTTGGTGAGTTGACTCTGGCTCACAGAGCTTAGGCACTGGGGCTAAAAATCTCTATGTAGACATTAGGGGCTCAGGCTAGAGCTGTGGGTCCCTTCAACTTTGAAAGGTCTTGCAATTTTGGCTCTACCTGAAGCCCAAATGTCTATACAATGATTTTGCAACCCCACATCCACATCCTTAACCCTGAGAGTCCAAGTCAGCTGACCTGGGCCAGCCACAGGGTTTTTTTTGTTTTATTTTTTGTTTTTTGATTTTTTTTAAATTTATCCTATGCAGAATTCCCATAGTGTAAGTTGATGATGGCCACTAGCCCTCCTTTTGTGCAGATGTTTTGCAACACAAAGGAACTACAGAAGGTTTTACTTTCCAACTAGGAGCGATTTAACCTCTGGAAACCCTTTAACAACTGCCTAGATAGGGTGAGTTCCAACCTAAGAGTTTACACTTCAGTGACTCAGAACACAGATGAGAGTAGAACCTATCAACATCACCTGATGCATATTTAGCAAAAATAAATTAGAACTTTGTTTTCATCAAAACTGAAATCCATGAAGCATTAAGTTGCCTTTAAATATAATTCTCTGGAGCATACAAAAACCAGTTGCTATGTGGTATATGTCAAAAAGTGTTCCCCAAAGCTTCCGTTTAGCATATGTTTAATTTCCATTGACTTCAAAGTTGAGTGTGCATATATGCTATCCTGAATCAAGGTCCTGGCCTGAAGGTGAATCCCAAGTACCTAATCCAAAACATGTTGATGTCAGTGGGCATGAAGCTTTTACACATATTTGGAAAAATACGATGGCTAATTATCCAGCAAAATGGAAGGTAATGGTACCACTTTTGCTTGTGACAAGTAGAATATTTGCATTGAAGTCCTTAGTCCTAAATGGACAGAGACTAACTTCAGTATTAATAGGGCTGAGTTTATTACATGGATTTTTTTTGTATTGATTCTAATCTACTGAATGTTTGTCTCCAGTGCAAACAAGCCTTTCTTTGGGAGTTTGCCTGGCCAAAGCCTGTGTAACTAGGTCACATGCGAAATAACTGTGTGAACATTTCGTATGGAAGCATATGCTTTTATGTTGTGGTCAAAATGGTTTTATAACCCCAAACCCTTATTTCCATATTCAAATATATTTGTCCTACATAGGTTATGGTAGTGATGTAAGGGTACAGCCCTTTTCAAAGCTTAAGTCCAGAAATGATCGTGATGAGCATCTGTTCTAACCTCCTGCATAACAGAGATCTTCACCCAGTAATTTTTGCATCAAGCTTTTAAATCGATTTCCAATTGCATCATGTATAGTAGTAAATTGGGTGCTGACTATATACTCTGATCTGCTTCATTACACTTAAATCTATTATTCAGTTACATACACATTCTTATACTGAAAAGGCCTTTTTAGAGGTTAAACTGCTTAATGTTCATATTGTACTTGAAGAACAAAGTCCATTTGGAAAATAAAATTTACTTTTTTTTTTTTTTTTTTTTTAACATACCTAGGTCTTGGAAGCTCAGGAAAATGTAGATCAGCAGCATGGTAAAGAATATGACCATGACCTTAGTGAGACAGAAAAAGCTATAGTCAGAGAAATGTGCAATGTAAGTTTAATGTGCTTAATTTTGTATTCTCTACTGAAGCCTGAAACAATATTTGTAAACAGGTTATTAATTTTTAAAAATTACTGACAATGTGCCTTTTAAGTTTTCCTATGAAAAAGAAGCCTATCACACTCTAATTGATCTATAACGTAATTTACTGAATTTTTAGGAAGAACATAATCCTTACTCTTTTGTCAGCATTGATCAGAATATTTCATGTTATCATATATAAATATATATGTTGAGAGCAAGAACAAGTGCATGAGAGGGCATATGGCACATTGGATAAGACATTTGACTGGGATGCTGGAGGCCTGGGTTTTATCCTCAGTTTTGTCATCAAGTCTAGGGTGTCAAAAGAAAGCTAAGCTCTGTGTAACATTGGACAGGTATATTAACCTCCTGAGGCCTCAGTTTCCCTATGTATGACAAGATAGTGATAATTACCCATGGTGTTTAGTGATTTATAGATTAAAAGTATTTTCTGAGTGATAATTACTGTTATAGTAAATCCATAAAACTTCCCAATAGTTACATCATTTCATGTCTGAAATGTTCATATATTATATCAGACACAATCATTTTCTTCCCAATGCACTTATGTTTTGAATTATATATTTCACATTTTTGTTTTAAAATACTTTTTTTCCCCATCTGCTCAGCGTTCAGCGTGGAAAAGCTAAATGTTTTTCCCCTATTGTTGCTTAGATAGATTCGTAAAACTTTTTTTTACATCTTCCTTTCTCCTTGGGTTATCCCATTCTGTGCATTCACCTTGGCTATGTCGACACTTCCCAAGCTTAACTTAAATGTAGTTTGAGTGACATTCAAACTTATTACTTTGAATTAACAGTGTGGAGTAAGTCAAATTGCAATTAATTTGACTTAACCCACTTTGTTAATTCGAACTAGCTGTTCTTAGTTCGAACTAAAAAAGTGGACTTAAATGTCCACACTGTAACAAGTTCAAGCTAAGGAGTGAACTAAGAGCTTAGTTCGACCTAGAGGGCAGGTCTTACTACAAAATAAGTTTTCATTCGTTTGAATTAAGGAATTCCTTAATTCAAACTAATGAAAGCCTAGTGTAGATAGGGACTAAGTTAATTCCAATTACACCTGTTTAATTCAAAGTAACTTGCAAGTATAGACTTAGCCCAAGTGTATTCAGACAAAGAGCAACCCTTTGATTAGCTAATTATTTTTGTCTAATTCTCACTGGAATTTCTTAGGGCTTGCAGAATTGCTAGTTTGCTCTTGCTTTTTAGGGGTGGAGGGATTAGGTGAAATGTTTGTCATGTGATCATGTTGCCTCTGTATTCTGGGTCAGTGTTTTCATCATGACTACTGATTTTCTTTTGAAAACCTTAATTTATGAGTGCTCAATTTGTGATATCTTATAAGCACTAGAATTTTAGAGGGTGTTTAGCCCTTTAACATATCTCAGGTTGGGTACTCTATATACTGAGACCTCAAAGTCACTAGAAAAATCTAAAAATTTTGTTTTTGTTTTTAAAATGTTTATCTATTATGTGTTTTTCAGTTTATAACATTTCTCCATCATAGAATATGAAGACCTTGGACAGAACACCTATAATGTTTTCAGCTCAGTTTACCTTCTTAAGGAGTACATGGGCACGTTCTCCCCTCACAATGCATTGGGAAATTGTCAGTTCCTCAAGAGGAAAAGACACCATTCAAAACATTCCTCCTTTTATTTAAATTGGGTGTCTACCTAACATATAAAATAGGGTTTTCACTTTGTTTGTTGAGTGCTTAGTACGGTGAAACTCATGACCTTGACTGGAGCCTCTAGAACTGTCTTAGTACAAGTGACAGGCAAAGGTAAATGTGGAATTATTCTGTCATGCTAGCTACTGTGAATTGGCTTTCAAAAGCATGAGAATTTCAGCCCAACCTCCTGCTCAGTACATCTACAGTGCTCCAGCCTTTTGTGTGCTAACTGTCCATGTGGATCCTGCTACTGGTCATGAAGTTCCCTAGTGCTTACTCACATACTGCTCTTTGTATCAACAGTACATCCGAGTGTGCTAGGAAACTTCTAACATGCAGCAATCAGTGTCCAACATGATATTCAATGCACAGCTTGCTAGAATGCTGTGGAGCTACTATGAAGAAAACTGGTGCATATCTACTCATGCCCATGCAAATAAGGTTCCACATATTATCATGGCAAATGTGTCTTTCTGGGCACAACTGGGGGTCTTTGTGGCCGCTCATCAGATGCTTGGCCAACACTGCACTATGGCTTCAGAAAAGTGCAAATGAAGATCCTAACTAGGACAAAACTCCGTATGCTAGAAGAGCATCAAGGGCCATATGTAGATTGGTTTCCACATGTAAGTAAAGATGGCTGCAGGTAGCAACAACAGATCCCATGTAATTGTGCAAGTCAGATTCTGATATTAATATTGCATTTCAAGCAGACATTGTTGGTATCTATCATTTTAGGGCTAGATTCATAGAGGGTATGTCTACGCTTACAATTTAGTTCAATTTAATGAGGATTAATTCAAACTAAATTAATGCATGGCCACACTGGCTTTCATTACTTTGAACTAAGGAATTCCTTAGTTTGAAGTAATGAACACTTTGAATTTATAAAACCTAGCTTAATTTTGAAGTAACAGTTAATTTGAATTTATTAGTTCAAATTAACCCAATGAAGCCATGTTAATTCGAACTAACTGTTAGTTCAAATTAATGCGGTTTGACCTTCTTTGTCCCAGGGTACCTTCCTCTTTCAGTGTATAGGATGGGGGCAGGGCCACGTTGCCACACGTCCAATGGTACCCCCCCCCAATCAAACTAGCAAGTCCTGTCCATGGACATGCTAGTTCTATTTGGGTTTCTAGTGGGGCCATGTTAGTTCAAATTAACCATTATTAGGTTGAATTCATTAATTCAAACTAAGTTAATTCAAACTAACTTCTTAAGTGTAGACATAGCCAGGGGGACTTAAGTGCTACAAGGCTAAGTTTCACAAAGCCTAACTTTGAGGCATCTAGGAAATCACTGGGATTCCCAAAGCCTTAGTCTGTTGCTCTGGGAATTTGGTGCCTGTCTCTGCTTGGATTTTCTCAGCTGTGAGTCCTCTCCTGGAATTAACATCATTAACATCAACAGCATTTCTTGCAAGAAGTCAAGTAGGAGGAGATGTCCCTGCATTTCTTTAAGCATAATGGTTAGTGTACTCCCCTCCAAATATCCTCACCACTTGGTGACAAGGGGTTTGAATAGGGCTGTATCACCTCTCAGCTGAGTGCCCTGACCATGGAGATGGGAGTAGTCTGAGGTGATTGCTTTCGATGTCTCCTTTGGCTAAATAATTGAAGTAAATTGGACTGGAGACAGTGAGAGAATGGCTCTGTAGCCTGGTGGCTGTGGCACTTACCTGGAAGGTGGAAAACTTGGGATCCATTTCTCCTGCTCCCATGATTCTCTGGAAAACTAAAGTGAAATTAGTCATCTTTCACATCGTGATGACTGGGCTGAAAGTTCTGAGGGAGCTACTTCTTACTCATTCCCTCCTCAGAGTTCTTGGGTGGCTAGAGAACTTACCACAAAAATTTAAGTGCCAACTAAGTTAAAGGGGAAGGTGGCAGCTGAGGGGATTTTTTAATTCCAGTGGCACCTAAATCTGAGACTTTGGGACTGAAATCCCGGATTTAATCACTACTGTGATTTACAGCTTCCCACGTAGCTGCTGTCTAACCAGGGCTGGTCTGCCCATTGAGGTGACCTAGGTGGTTGCCTAGGGTGCTGAGCAATAGGGGCCACCAAGGGCATTTTCCCAGGGCCGTGCTTGGGAAGGGTGAGAGGGGCGATTGCCCCTGGCCCTGTAGTTCCCATGGTTGTGCTGTCTCCCACCTCCTGCCCGCTGCCTTCAGTGCAGAGCCGAAGGCAGCAGGAAAGGGGGGAACAGGGGCACAAAACTGGTCTCTCTGCAGGGCGGACTCACCCCGCCCCGGGCAGGGAACAGCCAGCCCAGTGGTGGAGCGGGCCAGCCCAGAGGCCAGGCTCTGCTCTCCTGTTCCTCCTGTGGGCCAGCTCTTCTACCCTAGGTGCCGGGAGGGCTGGCCCAGAGGCAGGGTGGGAAAGTGGAGACCAGCCCCCGGACAGCCCCACTCCGCTCCCCCCAGTGGGGTACACCAAAATTACAGGCATCTAGGGTGGGCCCTGTGCCTAGCCCTGCAGGCACTTATGTTTTTACAGTAAATATTACCTATGTTTCTGCCTCTCAGCATGCTCACTGCTGCCTCATGCTAGGTATTGGGACACTTAATTTCTTTTTGAATGTCACCCATGGGCACCAATTACTGTGCTATAGGTATGGCATCAGACTGGTTATTAACATGTTTTTCCTTTACTGTTACTATTTTATTAGGAACAGCCTTTTGTTCACTCCATTCATCCATCTCCTTCAAATCAGACATGGACTGAGACCACAAAGTGGGACCTATTTGGAACAATGCAAAAATCAGAGGATGTAGGGATCTGTAGATTTGGGTCCATCCAATCAATCCAAAACCAAATCTCTTCACAGCTCTGTAACTGAATTTGTACCACCATATTTCATCTTTACTTTTGACCCTGTTACGCTTCTATTTCTCTTTTTCATAACAATCTTGTCCAGTGATCCATTTGTTGTTTCCTCATGATCCACAGAGATACCAAGTCAGATGGTGCAAACCGTTCTTGTTTCCAGTCAATAAATTGCACTTAGAACCAGCGAACAACATGCTAACTGCTTTACTAATATTTCTCTTCCATGCTAAGAACTGCTGTGGTTGTGACACATATGTTATACAATCATGAATAGGAACAAACTGTGGACAAGGAGTGAATTTGTTCAAGCATAGCCAATGCTATGACAAAAATCTTTAGTGGTCTCACTAAATTGTGTATGATTCCGATCCAGAAAACGCACTGGAACATGTTCTTGACTTTAAGTGTCAGACCACTTCTGTTGACTTCAGTGGAACGACTCATATTCTTAAAGTTAATCAGTTGTGTAAAGTCTTTGCTGGATTGGGGACAGTGCCTGAAATTGTTGTTGACAGGAGTTTTAATGATTGCATAAAAATTTCCAAACTGGCTCTTCATTTTCAGGACAGGTATTGCTCCTCAGAGCACTTCTAAGTAACAGCAGATCAGCAATGAAGATACTGTATTTCCTTCAAAATTTAGTTTTTCTTCTTGCTTTGTCTCCTAGCCTCTATTTTTGTCTTTGCTGCATGGCGGGTGCGGGTGCGGGTGCGTGTATACAGATACACAAATTCTTTTTTTGTTGTTGTTGGATGCTATAGCTGACATCTCTTTCTATCACTTGCTTTTAGGTTGTGTGGCGGAAGCTTGGAGATGCTGCAGGTTCATGTCCTGGAATTAGACAACATTTGTCAGGAAATCAGTATAAAGGACCTATGTAAAAGGACCTGAGTGACACCTCTCTCTGAAGATAGAGTTTAAATGGCCAGTGACAGATAGAGGGAATTTATTCTATCCACAGTCATTTCTCAGCTGACAACAGGATGCCTACATGCAGTATACATGATGTCTTTGAAACAGTTGTGTAGTGGTTTAAAAAAAGAAGTGGATAAACTGACTAAACTACATAGTCTCCAACTGAAACATGGGTAAAGCCTGTTTACCCTTGACTATGCTACTGCTTTGAAAATTGGTATGACTTCTCCATAAAGGTATTTCAGACAACCGTTATGTGCCCTTGTGTCCTGGCACTGTCATTTTAGTATGCTGTATAGTTAAACTCTGCCTCTTTGGCTTGGCATTGTTGTCCAAAAGTACACATTCAGCCTGAAAATATCTGACTTCTTCTTATTTAAAATACAGTTGGGCTTCTGCAGGAGCGATAAAAAACATGGTATTTTTTAAAGATTGTTATGGTGGAACTTTTGAGAGTCTGAATGACTTTGCCATTAGGTTTAGCAGGAGTTCTGCACCAGACTGGAGAGATGCCAACAAACTGTGCCTTCAGACATCACAGTTAAAAGAAAGTCAGTTACTTGGTAGCTCACACTTCAGTCAATGTAATATTAGTTAATGGTGCTTAGGCAATTTGCAGCTGAAATTATTGTTTTTTAGAATACTTGCATTTTGAGGTGCTAAAAGACCGTAAAATCTTCTAATCAGCCAGTAGTGTAGCAAAAACTACAGTACATGTAGTAAAATACAATTTCTTTCTAAATGAAAGATAAGATAGACGTTTTTTCATTCTTGTTGGTGCACACCTTTTGGAGTCATACATGATGGTCACCAACCTGGGAACAGAATACTTAGATGACCATATTTAAGATCTCAAACCAAAACCACTGTCCAAGTTCTTTTCTGAAAGCATTTTCCAATTGCTAATTTTTACCATTTAGTTTAGAGACATGCTGTTTCATTTAGCAAAACTCTAAAAAGATTGTACCGCATTTATCAGAAGCTTTCCTTGCCTACTGTAGTGTTCCTTCAAAGAAAACTTTTATTCTACTCAGAGCATGTCTTTCATTTATTCTGAGGTGAAAAACTCTTGTTCAGATTGCCTGAGTTTTGACCAGAAGGTGCCCTAGATGTGCTTAGTTTAATTTTTTTCTGTGTGTATAACATTAGATTGTGTGTATTGAAATGCTATGATAGATATTTCGTGTATATCTAAATGCAACGATAGTTTCTTGTATGAATGTGCAACAGGCTTGTGACTGAATGCTGTTGCTTAATTTTTTACCATAGCTAACATCAAAAAATAGGAATGCAACAATTCCCAGGTTTTGTGTTTGTTCTTGATTACTAAAATTTGATTCAACAGTGATATTCTCTGTTTTTTGTGGGCTTGCTACATATTGTATTACTGGTTTGTTGGTAGTGGAATGTAGCTGGGTTTCTGTACAACCTTTTTATATGATAGTGTAAAATCAGCTTATTGTCTTCAGAAAACTATTATGGATTAATTTGTGGCAGTAATTATATCCATCTTTATTGTTTTATTTGGTACTGTTCACCCTAACTGTAAAACCTCCAATCCAGCATTCCTTTCTCGGGAACAACTGCTATTGATTCCTTTTCCTTGAGTGAGGATTGCAGAATCTGGCTTTTAAGTTTGAAACATCACATTTTAAAATAGTTCTGATATGTACAAAAATGCATGTTATATTTCCATATTTTCTCTCAAGCAGTTTTCTCATTCAACTTCGATTGTTGTATTCCTATAATATGGGGGGAGGGAAGGGAGTAATACTAGTATTTGTGCCTGTAGTATTTACCTGCAGGAGCTAATTTGGGGATGCTGGTCTTTTGACATTACACTTGTGTAAATTTTGATACTGTATTGAAAGTATTTTTTTACAGTTCTGCATACAATTGGATATGAAGTATCAGTGTTCATCTTAGCAATGGTAATAAATTATTTAATCCCATAGTTGTTTGCTTTCTTTTAATGATTCATTTCATGAGAAATGTGAACAAAGCAAATTCCATTCATTGGGAGATGTATTCTAAATGCTTCCTATACAGTAGTTACATTAGTGCTCAAAAATATATATAATCTACAGGGCTGGATTAACTGGCCTGAAAGCCCCAGTATGCCACCGCCATGGGTGTCCCCAAGACTGGGGCCCTAACCTCCCACTGTGGATAGGCCATCGCTAGGGCCTGGAGGAGGCCCTGGGTCAGAATTTCGCAGAAGGGTAGCCGTGTTAGTCTGTGTACAGCAAAAGCAATTAGAGATCCATCTGATGAAGTAGGTTGGAGCTCATGAAAGTTTATGCCTGAAGAAATTGGTTAGTCCTTAGGGTGCCACAGTACTCATGTTGTTTTTCTTGGGTCAGAGGATGCTCCTGCCTTGGCCCCTCTCTAGCCAGTCTGCCCGCAGGGGTGGGACTGGCTGGCATGCAGCACGGCCTCCAGTGCAGCCCCCCAGAGCCTGTGCTGTGCACCAGCTGGTCCTGCCCCCTGGGTGGAGCAAACAGTCACTGACCCACCCTACATTTAGGGGGACACACCAGCCAGCTCAGGGGCGAAGCAGGACCGCAGAGCCCAGCCTCTGGACCCAGGTCACTACTCCCCTAGCGCCAGCAGGGCAGAAGCACTCTCAGCTGTACCAGTGCTGAGTGGGATGGGAAGGCAGATCAGGTAGAAGTTTCTGGGACTTTAGCCTGGGGCCTCCCTTTAGCTGGGGACCAGGGTTTCAGCCCTCATAGCCCCTGCATTAATCTAGCCCTGATCAGCTATCTCTGTCTCCCACCACACTCACTGAAAGTCTGACATGCTCAAAAATGGGAATTCAGGCCCCTTGAATTGTCTTCTCTATTCCTAACCACTTAAAGACACTGGCCCACATCCTACTCCATGATGGCGCTGGTTTATGTCAGGTAGCTGGCACAAAACAGCTTAGAATTCTAATGTAACTGAGAGAATCATCTCAAAGTAGAGAAAAATGCTTGTGATGTAGAGCCAGCATGATGGCTTTTGACTTCAAACATCCCTCCCTGCTGGCTGATGGCGCATGGGATACAGCCATGGGGTATAGCCAAACAAGGACCAGTAAACAGTTCCCTGTGGGATGGTGACCCCGGTCTGCCCCGGTGATCTCTGAGACCTATTGACAAATGGTTTAATTTAAAGCAGTCTTGTTGTGCATGAGTTCAGATCAGTATATAGTTGGCCAGGAAAATGGAGCCCACAGCTACCTCTTGGACTGTGCCATGAATCTTTGCAGAACATAACTGAGGATTGCCATCAATGTGTCTGGGCAAATGTCCTATGAGTTTGTCTTAGTACACCTGAGCAGGAATTATTTTTTTTGTTAGACAGTCACTTCCTCTTGGAAAAAGAAAACTATGGTAGCTAAATCTTTTTTTCTCTTTGTAATAAGATTTCCATCAGGAATGTTTCTGATCAGAGAGAAAAGTGGTTCATTCTATAGCTAACTTCTCAGTCCTCATCCTCAATGGTTATCTGAGGAACACATTCAAAAGATGAGTCTGAGAACTTGAATGTATAATTTCTCTGGACACTAAAAATGATGGACTTAACAGAGATGCTCGTTTTTCAGTTCATTATAACACATCATTCAGCAACTCAACCATCCTTTGTCCTATAGCTACAGAGATGTTACTTGCTGACTTCCTTTTAAGTGGTCTACTACAGCATGTCTGAATCCCTATGCCTAACAATCTGTTCCATCTTGTACTTAGCCGTGATATTCTGCTTACTTTCTCCAGACCTAAAGAGCAGCAATTTGAAGTTGTTCTAGTGAAACATATGTCCTCCCCCACCTTGTCCCTCTCAGATCCTGTGACCAACACAACTACAATGACATTGCAAACAAATTAGTCATGTTCTTAAGTGGAGAAATGTAGTTTTGTTTTCAAGGGTAGGCAGCACAGAAAACACTTTATTTTATTTTAAAGTTAAATGAATTTTGTACACTCTACTCCTAAAAGGTTACAGTGGATGGACATTTTTATGAACAACGTACAAAGCTAGCACACCATCTTCAAGGCTTTGAACACAGTCTCAGATCCAGTACCAATGTACTCTGTGGAGCAGGAACTGTATACAGTATTATGTTTCATTAAATCAAGTTTTTTTGAACTCAGCTTCACCAAAGATTTTCTATGTGTTCAACACTTAAATGGTCTTTTAATGTCCTCCCCAACAAATATCTCTGATTCCATAGTGGTAGCCATGTTAGTCTAGTTCAGCAAAACAAACAAGAAGTTCTGTGGCATGTTTAAAGACTACAGTAACAAATTTATTTATTACATGAGCTTTTGTGGGAGATTTATTTTCCTCTGAGTCCAGACACCAATTCATTTTTTCTTTAAATGCGTCCCCAAGTGAACTGGGGATAGAATAAGCTGTAACATACTCTTGGAAGGAAATGTTACTCAATATAGTCTCACAATGTGACACTTAAAAAAGAGACTGTGGTGCAGTGAGGTGAAAAAATGCTAAGAGAGACCAGTTTGAGGCTGTACTCCTACAAAGAAGACCAGCAAATACATCTTGCAGGCATTTAACTGCAAGACCATGCATGTGCCCCCTGAAGCCATTTCCTTTGGTTCATTGGCTCTCTCCCTCTGCCTGGAGTGGTAGCTAAGCTGCCAGTTCTGCGAGCAATGGGATGGCTAACCAGGAAAGCCCTAGCCACTCCTGGTGGCCTCTCCAGCACCAGTTCCTTCCCCTGTGTCCCTGCTGGGGCTGCTACTCCTGGTAAGGGGCTGTCGAATGCTGGGGTCCTCCTTTCTCCTGCCGCTTCCTGCATCCCCTTCTTTTTCTCATCCCTTCTCCACTGTCCTCTGCTGCATTCCCCTTCTCTTCTCTTTGCCACATCCCCTTTTCTTTCCCTTGCCCTATCTCACACCCCCTTCACAATCTCTTCCCTTTACCAAAGCCAAAATTCCTCTCCCCGTGTCCTTCTGTGGGCATTCACCATTGTACAGGAAACAGATGAACATTAGGATCCAGGAGTCAGTGACTGGGAGCACAGGAGAAAGCTCTCTATCCCATTCCATCTACTCTCCATGAGCCACAATGTGCTGGAGAGCACCCACCCTCACTGCATCTGCCTATCTGCCATTCATTGGGAGATACCCAGGCACATTCATGGCATTCTCTGAAAGCTGGCCTTACTTTTGCAAGTCTCTCCCAGCATTAAGCTGGCTTTAAAAAAGGCCATGGACATAGATTTCTGCTAACTTTAATACATTTTGCAAACAGAAACAAAAATAAAGTTTCAGATAATTTAACATAACTAGAAATATTTTTGTAATTTTTTTAAAGAAAATTCACTGAAAACAGACCCTGCTTGAAGCTGTTAAAGCTTACAACCCATCTCATTTCAGTAAGTTGTTTGCTGCATTGCAGTCAAATTACTTGAACTATGTGTGAAAATAAGAGTTGTAAGATCAAACCAGATTCTCTTTGCATATATAACTCTTCCCTGGAGTCTGAGAGCTGAGTGGCTGGAGACAGTGGCTTTCCTCCTCTCCTATGAAGTTGCACAGAGACCACATGGTGAAAAGTAACAATCTGTTCCTGCCATGCCATGCCATATACCTGGCTCTGGAAACAGTGAACTGATGGGCCTGGCTAAAGAGCCAAGCACTGACTCTCAGACCCAGCCACTCTGCTATTCTCTAGTGGCCAGAATAGGCTGACAAAAGAAAGATGAATGAACCATTGGTGTGTCAGATGCTTGTTTGCCCTCAGGGTCTCAGCATGTGAAGTTGTCTCTTCCTATATGACAATTCAGTGACCAAGTCCTAGTCTACACTTAGGGCTCTTCTTGGCAGCAGTCGACAGCCATTTATGCAAGTCATGTAAAATGCCTTGCATAAATGCCAGTGACTTCCTAAGCCGCCAGGACACACTGGAGAAAGCTGACTGCAAATCCCTTGCCATAACTTCTGGCGCTGGCTTCTGGGAGTGCAGCAGTGAGTTCAGATTTGCTGCTAAGTGCTCCCAGAATGCTGGGCTGCAAGCGGTGATTTTTGCCGCCATCAGTATAGACATAGCTGAATACAGTGACAATGTGTCCCCATAAAACTATGGTGCCTTGGCAGAAATGAAACAAGGAAGCCTCATTCTGAGGAGGTGGGATGGAAAGCAGGAATCTTGCAGACCTTACTGCCAGCTCAGTGTGTCCCAGGTTACCAACTGATTTGACATTAATGGTCATCTCCATCTTTTCTCTGTGGACACACAGGCGAAGACTGAAAAATGACTTCCCACTCATTCTTTAACTACTAAGTCCCCAGGTGGGGAGGAAGGAGTTAGTTGTCTTTATTTTCTGCTAAAATCATTCACTAACATCCTGGTTCGCAAAGAAGTGCCAAACTGACAAATAATTTACTGTTTCTCTGGAATGGGGCATTTAATCTTCACTGGAAGAGAAAACTATCATAGACTCTTATTTAGTGAAGTAGTCTTGATACTGTGGCTCTGGTGAAGATGTTGAAGTAAATGATTAAACAATTTCCTTAGAAATTATTAAACAATGAGGACGGTCTGAGTCAAAAACATCACTGGAAAGTCATGCTAAATGGTATGAAACAAAGGAGACAGTATGAAAAGAGGGACAAGTATTCTCGTTGCTAAATTTGTCATTACACAGGATTAAAAAAAAAGACCAGTGATTCTTTCTTGTTTTTTTATGTCAGTTGAATTTAAGTCATTTCCTAAGTTTGTCATTTGTGACTTATGTAATGGAAAGGTCTTTAGGAAAAGACTCATTCAAAGAGAAATAGATGGTAAGAGGAAGTAGGGGTACGTGATGTAATTCATGTTGATTACTGCTCAATGGGCTATGTTAATTAAGTTTGTTGGTTTACTGGGTGTCGATCCTGATATCAATGTATTAGGTCAAGATTTTCAGAAGTGACTAGTGCCTTAGGGGACTACAGTTTTCAAGTGCTCACATAGAGACACTTTAAAGGGCCTCATTTTCAGAAAGTACTAAACAAAAAATGAAGTTCCTTTAAATAATGAGGTTTATTCGATGGATGGTATGAGGAAGATTGAACTCTGCTGTACCTCTTTAAAGCAAGGCTGTCAATCTGTTCTCTTTCACTGACACAAAGCTACATAATAACAGAAGCAAATATACTTTAAAGAGTCTCTCAACTGACAAAAATAAAACTAAACACAACCAAGCAGACTAGGTAGTTTGTAGGAATCCTGCATATGCATGATGAAGATTAATGGATCACGCCCAGAGGAGACTTAAAAAAGCTAAGGAAAGTTGCGCCAGAAAATGTTACCATGGGAACTGTTCCTGTAGTCTAGCGAGGAAAATGGACCAGTAATATAAATGGTAAAGGTCCTACTCTTTGCAACCAAACTATAAACAGCTAAAAACTACAAAGCAATCCAGCTACAAAAGAGAAGCACAAATATTTAAACTGAATATATACATATACAATATAAACCTGACAGTGCTGTACCCAAATCAACTGTATTCAGATGGGAGTCTTTTAATTGCTCCATTTAGCTGAGTTAAAACAAACTAGGACAAGGACACAACTAACATTTTATTTGGCATTAGCTGTAAAATAGCAGTACTATGTGGACTATACAATCAAATAGGCTTGATTGCTCTGAAAAATCTTTGTGATTGTAATACTGTAAATTAATTAGAACCGTAGACTGTGGTTCAGGATGGACATTTAAGCAAGATGCTTTGCTATAAGCATCTGCTTAAGTGCTGTCCTTAATATGGATGTTTTTCCTAAATCAGAGCCTTTCTAAATTGTTAAACATTTTAAATCAGTATTTTAATACTTAAATTTTGAAGTGACTGTTTTCAGCATCCATTAACACTTCAAAATACTTTCTTCTCACACATAATTTTCAGATTTTGCTTTTTTTTCTTTGTTTATGGTCTGGTTGGTTTTATAATCTGTTGTGGAGATCTTACTCCATGTAATTTCCCTTAGTTTCTAATTACAGATGCTAGAATTTTATACTCAGGTATGTCAGTCTTTGACTGTGTGAAGTGTGGTTCTCTTGATTCTTTCTTCCAAGTTCCAAAGGGGTAGCCATGTTAGTGTAGTTGAAAAAAAATATACAAGGAGTCTGGTGGCACTTTTAAAGACTAATGCATTTATTTATCACATGAGCTTTCATGAGAGAAAATACCACTTTGTCAGATGCTTGAAGATGGGGAACTTTCTTCAACTGTCTGGCAAGGGGGGATTTTTCTCCCATGAAAGTTCATGCAATAAATAAATTTGTTAGTCTTTAAAAGTGCCACCAGACTCCTTGTCTGTTTTGATTCTTTCTGTAATTGTTCTACCAAATATACCAGAGGTAACATTTCTTCCCTTCTGTGGATTCAACCCTACAACTGATCTGAAGTCTGAACTCTTCAGAGGGAATTAGAAGGAAGAGCTGCCCAGGTGCAGGGTTGAACAGGACTTTCCATGCAATTGTTCCTTTTGGTGGCTCAGGACTGCTGTGTCACCAAACACAGGAACTGAGAGCAGGGAGACCGCGCCTCCTGGGCTCTCAATGCTTGCCCTACTGGTGGCCAAGCAATGAAGTGGACCAGTCTTACTGGAATCCACCTGGGAAGACAGAAACAGAAGAGAGAACAGGGCTAAAGGAAGAGAGGGGCGTGAGAAGTATGTTGGGGAGAGGTCAGCAGAAAGGGAAGGAGAAGGAGTCACAGGGGCTATGTTCACACAGGGTATGCTTGTTTTGAAACAAGACGTTTCGAAACAAGCTGTTTCGAAATAACATATTATTTCGAAATATCTTATTTCGAGGACAAAAAACTTTGTCCTCAAAATAAGGCAGTGAAA
>ML682004.1:15196867-15385411 GCA_007922195.1 Podocnemis expansa | reverse complement strand
TACCCCTCAGTACCCTGGCCAGGGTGCTGAGGGGCAGCCATTCCTCCCAGGGTGCTTAGCACCCTGGGAGGAAGATCACATGTTGTTTTGGAACACTTTGTTTCGAAACAACATGTCCGAACAGGGCTGTTTCGAAACCAAACAAGGTTTAAGTTGTTTCGGAATGACCACGGCCATTTCGAAACAAGCTGTTTGCTTGTTTCGAAATGGCCGTGCGTCGTGTGGCCATGGCACTTCTTATTTCGAAACAAACCCTGTTGTTTCGAAATAAGAAGTGTGTGTGGCCATACCCAGGAGGACTAGAATTAGAAGGGACTGGGGACAGGAGCTGAGGGGGAATCAAAGTAGTTCTAGGTGGATCTGACATGTTGATTCCAGCATAAGAAGTGTTTTAGTTCTAGAAAGGTTTCCAGTAATAGCTAGTTACGAGTTAGGAAAGCTAAAAAACAAGACATGTTGGCCCAGAAGTCTGTTGGTTTGGGATTTATCTCCTCTGGTGCAATGTACTTCCTCTAGCAAGGCACTGTGGTCTCCCTTCGAGCACAGACTCAAGGAAGGGCCATGAGCCCTCTGCTGGATGGACTGGGGAACTGCAGGACTCAGGGCCCAGAAGCAGAGGGGTGGGGCCAAGATAGGAAGTATAAAAGGCTGGCCTCGCAGCTCAGGCAGGGAGAAGCTGTTGTAGGAGAAGGTTGTAGCTTTTTCTTGGGGGTGTGGCCTGAGCCTGACCTTGACTTAGACTGCACTGGACTGGACTGGACTGGACGGCAGCCTGAGTTATCCACTGGCTGGATTCTTGAGGGTCTTGCCAAGTCTCCTAAGCCCTCATGAGTGGGAAGGAGTACCTGAAGCTAGCCATGACCTAGAGAAGCTGCTGTTGCCTGGGCTCTGCTGAAGCTGCAGGAACCTCTGAGGCTCTGTGACCAAGAGGAGATGCTATCTAATGAGAGCTCTGAAGATTTCCCAGACCTGCTGTCAGCTGTAAAGGGCTGGTAGGACTCCAGCTAGCCATATATCCTGGAGAAGCTGATGCTGACTCTTGATTAGAGGTATCTTGGTTCAGGGAGGGAGGAAATAGCCCAGTGGTGCCTGAGTTGGGTCTGCCTGGTGTGTATTTAAGCTGGTGTCTGTGTTATGGCTGGAGTCCTACTGACCCACTGGTAGAACCTTCTGTAGCTGGTAGGGACCTGGGCTGGGATGTGGTGGAATTGGGTGGTCCTATGTCCCACTCCCCTCTTTCCTAACCAACCCTGGAGTCCTTGCCTCTTCCTGACCTGGAACCTATGGGCCCTAGAGTCTTTGTTTGCCCTTTCAAGGATCAGAGATTGCCCGACAAAGGCCTGGAGGCTACTGACTCTTTGTCTGCCATGCCCAGCTGGTGAAGCTGTGAGCCACTATAGGAACAGCTAATCTCTTGCTATTTGGCAGCTGCAACTCTCCTGACCAGGACTGCTTGGAGATGTGGCCTCCCTCAGAGCTTGGGCCTGAGGAAGAGCTATGATTTCCCTGCTGGCTGGTCATGCAGCTAGTCTATGCATCCTTACAGAGTAAAAGAGGAGTGGCCCCATAAATGAATTGTTATAAGGGGTGCCAGGATGTTTGACTGTGGGGATGGGTGATGGAGAACTTTGTTTCCATCTCATGACACTGGAGATGCTGAGTAATCTTCAGTGGGATGTTATTTCTGAACAGATTTGCTTGCTGATGAGGAGTGCATTTCTATGTTGCTCCCAGGGTTGGTGCTTATATAAACCTGTATTAAAGGAGTAATGCCCATGAGCAATTAAGTGAATCAGACTGAGTTAGTGTGGAGTGGTTTAAAAAAAAAAAAGGAATTGAAGTCTGCCTTGATTAATGGTCATCTACCATTGCATAGCAGCAGCTTGCTTGTGTGTGTTTTTGTTTTGTGGGGTTTTTTGTGCTTCAGATGCTAAACATACTCACCATGGCACTGGTGTTAAAGTTCTGCAACATCAGCATAATCTGTCTGCGCAAATATTGCTTGTCTTGGAGGTTTTCTGGTTGCAGCTAGCACCAGAAAGACACTGCTTCCAAAAAAGGAAAGAAGTGGTCTGTTCAAGGAAACTAAAAGTTACAAATGGCATAAAAACATGAAATCTCAGGCCTCCTGAGTTGGTTTCTGTCTCACTGAATCACAATCCCATTTTTCTATCATGTGCTGTCTCATAACATCTCTGTTCTTCAAGGTTCTCCAGAAATGTTAGGGCAGTGGTCCACATAAGTTCACTTCTATGTTTGGGGAGAAACATTCTCCAGCAGCACTGAGTGAAGCATTTAAGAACATAGATGCTAGCAGGGTCAGAAAGAGAATGAACATTAGATAGAGATGCCTTTATAAAGAAAGCCCATTGAGCTTTTTTAATAACAATTCCTAGCTATATTAGAGCCTCTACAAAATTCATGCAGAGGTCAGAACCTCTGACCCTAGATACTGGAGCTCTTTGAGACATCAGCTTCCACAAACCATGTATTTATATCATGTCATAGGGTAGGAAACTTCTGGAGAAAAGTTGAGCCAGATAGTCTCTCCTTTTAGTTGTCAAGGACACAGAGGCTATGGAAGTGGCAGGCTGCTATGTAAAAGAAGTGGGTGCAGAGACCAAGTTACTACAGTTTCTATCATGAGCCAATTCATGCATGCAGGTTACAAACTGAGGAAGGCTCAACAGTGAATGAAAATTAATGTCAATGAAAATTAACTGTTTGACTTCAGGAGAAAAAAGCCAGAGGCACCAAGTAAGGAAAGGAATGGTAGTTAATGACTGTCATTTAATGGTAATGTTCAGGTTTTGGAATGTTGTTCTCTATCTCTGAATCTGGCCTCGCTTCAAATATAAAACAGCTTGTATTAAAAGGAAATAGATCATATCCTGTTTAGGTTGAACAGGGTTGCTTTGTGGGTAAATTAATTCAAGACTTGGTTTAATGTATTTATGGTCTTTCCTCTCTTTTCTGAGAATAAAATGAAACACAAATAGTGAGGAGAAGTACACGTTTTCATGGGGTTTCATCATGCCATAAAGTCATTTACCTATGTTTTTATCCATTTGAGGTGACACTTCTCCTCACCCCTTGGACAGGAGAAGATCCTTTGTGGAACTTCATTGCTTCCACTTTGTCTAGAATGGGTGTAACTCCACTTTCTGGAATTCTGCACTCTTTGCAGATAATGTAGGTGGACTTCATGTGGGCTCTCCAGAGAGTGAGATTGGTGGGAGCATGAGACCATTGAATATTTGGTTGTATGGATACTAATAGTTGAGGATCCAGAGGGATTCTGAGCACTACTCTGGATGAGGAGGCTCTGCACTTGCTCAGTAAGAGCTTACTCCGAGCGGGAGTCTTAAACTCCCAGCTCAGAGCAGATCTCAGCTGGCTGGAAGAATCTGTCTTCTGGCTGGACAGGGATTGCAGCTGCCAGCCATGCACACCTGGTAGTGTTCCTGGTGTTGGGTACTGGCAGGGGGTGCGCGGCCATGCAACTTAGAGGGAATATTGGTGGGAGTAGTCCTGCTCTTAGCAGAGGGTTGGGCTAGATGACCTCATAAGGTCCCTTCCAACTCTGATTCTGTGAATAGCAGACACAGGTGAGCTATGGAAACATGACCATGCCTGAGAGGGTATGTAAATAGGAGATCCCATCCTCATGCTAAACAGAGCCTATTTACTTGGCTTTGTGTTAGGTAAAGAGGGGAATAGCCATTTATAAGGCTCCTAATAACATGTCCTAAGGCAGCACTATTAATTTCTTCACTTCTCTGATCAGTATATTCATTCAAAAATGTTTTAAAATAATTCTAGAAATGTAATCAAAGCTAATAAATCTTGCCTGTTCAGAGCAATGCTGTTTGTCTGTATGGTAGGATTTAGTGGAGCCTGAACTGATTGAAATTTAACATCTGCATTTTCTGAGCGTTCTAATACCTGCAGCTCATTAGGCTACTTTACATCTGGGCTATTTCATCTCTATTTAAAAGATTACAATTATTTTGAATTTAGTTGCTGTAAATAAAGCATGTGAACATGCTTAACAAAACAAAGCTTTTACTGCCCTGAAATGACTTATTACTGTAAATTAGATTTCTCACAAAAATGCTTAATTGTGCTACTAAAAGATAACCTTAAAATAAGGTTGAATAATTAATCTTGGTCTCTACAGACCTCATTAATAAATTTAGAGAAAAGTAAAGGATACCGGGTGCTGTATCTTTCAATCAGCTTCATATGGAGGAGAAAAGATGCATAATTACAGTTAGCGTATTAGTTAATTTGCATGGAGGAAAAGATCCAATTAGTATCTGAAAGTGTTAAAGAAAATTAGAAATTGTTTAGGTCCTGGCTCAAAGTTACAGGCAGTCTTTCCATTAGTCTAGTCCAGTTTTTTTCCTGGACTAGACTAACATGGCTACCCCTTTGGAAATCAGTCTTTCCATTGACTTCAGTGGGCTTGCATCCAGGCAGCAAATGAAGATTTGAATAGGCTGATAGTACAAATGTTACTCACACAGAGTAGCAGTCCTGTGAGTAATCCCACTGATGCCAGTCAGTCTACTTATGTGAGTGAGACTTGTTCACCATGTGTAATGGCAGTGGAGTAAGAGTCAGAGTAATGAGGGATGGAACCTAGCTGCCCAGTTCAGCCTTGTATCTGAATTTTAGGAGTGTTCAGATCTGGTGGTCTAATTCAGGCCCATCTCTTGTAGTAATTCTTTGGATCCTTTCCCCTCCCTGATGGGCACTGATGTAAAAGCACACAGGATGAAAGTAAATAAACCGAATAGAAGGTGCCGCTTCCACAGTTAATTGCCTAATCATATATACACTGATATATCACTATTCTCTCTTGATGCAATGATTGATTCTTGCAAAAATACTCTGTATACCCTGTAGTTAGTAGTCTCAACAGACACCTATAAATGAAGGAAGTTAGTTCTCCTACATGTCGGGAATAAAGATCTCTATTCTTTAAATGTTTGGGTAGCATGAGGGGGTGCATGTACACACGCATTAGACAGAAAAGCTGTGAATAGTCATGTAACTCAGGTAGATTGAAGAAAGTTCAGGTAAGAGATTTTTTCCAATGTTAAAGAACAAAATGGGTATGTTTCCTCAAATACTGGCCTTAACTCATACAGATATTATACAGTACTTACAAGCATATGGACTCTGTTTTAATTAGAACTCACACCTTGCCTCTTCAGCAGTTCTCACTGGACTTCAGGCAGACTAAAAGCAGTTAATCGTTCACGTAATTCTCCTGAGATTTGAACTCTGGCCCAAAAAAAACTTCACACCACGGCTTTTGTGGAAAGCGTTGTATGCCTGCAACTGTGTGCCTGGAAGGCAAGAATGAAACGCAAGTCCCAAAGCTGCTGAGAAGCAAACCACTGACATCTGGAATTCAAACTCCAGAAAGCAATGGAATTGTCAAAGCTATTAACATGCTGCTGAAATAACTGAGCAGCCCTGGGAATAAAATCGCTCTGCCATAATCTGACTCTAATCATGACTTTCTTGTCAGACCCAGTATCGGTGGGAAAGAGCAGAATGAGTAGATGGGGGTGGTACTGTGCTGCTAATTAAATGATGATGAGGTTTTTCAAGGGGGATCAAAGCAGTTAGCCACCAATTCCACTGAATTTCATCCAGCTCCTAACTCCTTTGGACACCCTTGAAAAGCAAAATCTCTCTAAAATGCACAAACACTCAAATGCTGCTGACACTTATTGACCCTAAAATGTTTAGAGCTTTATTTTGTCCTGGGTCTGGGGCTACTGAACTTGTGTCCCCTTACCTGTCTACCTGCTTCAGGTTTTAGACCCTTAAACCTTACCTGCTTTAGGATTGGATTTTTTCAATTCTCATCCTCTTAGAGCAGGGCTTGACTGTACTATACATACCAAAAGAACTGCTTCTCATTGAGCAGGCCTATTTCAATTTGAGCACCTGCTTGTGAAACTGACAACTGGAATGACCAAAAGCCATCTTAAAACAAAGTATATTTATTGAGCGGTTGGAAGAAAGCATTGGAGAGGCTTTAGAAGCAACCAACTTTAATGCATATTTGGTCTTCTCATTTTATGTTTCACTGTAAGCTAAGTTAGACTGGCATTCCTCCCAAAATACAGGTACTTAACTGAACCAGTCCATATTAAATCCTTCTGTTCCTATCCTGGTCGCAACTAATAACATGTCCTGCTATCTTTCTCTTCCTCCTTGCTTGTCTGTGGGTTTCAGACTGGTTCTCTCTGGGTCCAGACACTTTCAGAACATGACAGCTCTACGGGGTTTGCAAAGACAAGTCATCACTGAGTTCAGTTGCGTGTATGTTTGTGATATGATTACCTGGTCATATAAGGTATTGAATACCCAAGAGATGGTGGTTGTCTTTTGGTCACAAATTCTCCGAATGATTTCTTTCTTTTTTCTTTTGTGCCCCACAAGTGCAACCATGATCAACCACATCTTGGTTTCTTGATGAAAGCCAATGAAAACTTGAACTAAACCACTGTACTAATTCAAACCCCTTCTCCCTCCTCCCTGGACCTGATCAAGATTTTAATTGCCTCTCTCCCCACAATCCCTACTGAAAAACATACAACAGTGGGGGGGTGTGTGTGTGTGTGTGTGTGTCTGGTCCAAACAGATGCTCAGGTTTCACTCTAGAATGTGACCAGCCAGATGCTAATATAGCACCCTCATATTAGTGCAGATACCATTCTTTAAATTAGACAGGGGAATGCTAATTATTGAAAAGAGCATCAGAAAGATGTGCTGCTACTTTCAACATACCAGCAAAAAACTTTGTTTTTGGGGTTTTTTTTTTTTTGTTTTGTTAGCACTATAGATTGACTGACTGGCAAAAAGACAAATGTGCATGGCTGAATGTCAGCTGTCATTAAGTGTGTAATAGCTTGATACAAATGCTCCACTGCAAACAAATTCTTGTTGCTGTTTGTCACTGTTGCAGGGTAACTGCACCTGTATTCCCCTCTGTAGTCCCTCAAAAGCACCCACTCTAGTCTCCCAGGTGTCAGTTCCTTTTTTGTTTAAAGCTGCTGCCTATTTTCATTTGACTCCTGTTTCTTGTGTTATGTTGAGGAGTAAATTACACTTTCTCCACACCACCCATGATTTTATAGATCAGTCATATCCCTCTTTATTAATCTCTTTTCCCATTTCAAAAATCCATCTTTTTAATATCTCCTATGAAAGCTGTTCAATGCATTTAATTTTTTTGTTGCCCTTCTCTGTATCTTTTTCCAGTTCTAATATAGCTTTACTGATGGGGTGACCAGAACTGCATGCAGTATTCCAGGAATGGGCATGTACAGATGTATAAGTATTATGATTTTTTTCTTTGTTGGGATCTATTAGGAAAGGGACAGATAATATTCCATTAATTTTTTTTTGGCTGTCACTTATCATTGAGTGGATGTGGACAACTATCCACAATGAATTCAACAACTGTCTTAAGTGATTACATACAAAATTGGCTGTTTAGGTGGGATTATGTTTTTCCAATGTGCATTACTTTGCATTTATCAAGATTGAATTTCATCTCCTGTTTTGTTGCCCGATCACTGTTGTGTGTGTGTGGTGTGTCTTTTTTTTTTTTTTTTTTTTTTTTGTGAGTTCTTCTTGTAACTCTTCAGTCCACATTGGACTGAACCACCCTGAGTCAACTTGCATCATCTGCAAATCTTGCCACCTCATCATCTGTTTGTATCATTTTATAAATATGTTGAACAGCTCTGGTCCCAGTACTGCTGCCTGGGCACCACTACTTCTCTCTTTCCAGTCTGAAAACTGAACATTTATTCCTACTGTTTCCTAACCAGTTACTGATCCATGAGGATTTTTCTTCTTATATTGTGATTGCTTGTGTAGCCTGCTACAGTGAGCTAGAATTCATTTACTTGCCCCTCTCCAATGCCTAACAGAGAAACCCCTTGCAAAGCAGCTGGAAAGCCAGGATCTAGTCTGTACAGGACTCACAGTGAAGACTACTCAGGGTTTCCATCCCACAACAAAATACTACTTAGAATAAATGTAACAATGAACTTTATTAGCTAACTTAACAAACCTTATCCTAAGAAACCAAAATGAATTTAAACAAAACAGAGACCCAAAGTTCAGGTGGAGTCACCCTTACCTCAACTGTAGTCTCTAAGTCCTTGAGGCTTGAATGCAAACCAGAAGCAGCAGTCCTCATCTTCTCTAGCTGCAGGACTCCTCAGCAGGAATCCATGCAGTCCTTCTCTTCCTTTTCTCAACCAGCACCATGCAATCAGGGCACTGGCCATCCAGCTCTCGGTTCTGCAATAGAAAGCTCCCATGCAAAACAGTCCAAAGCAGAGAGAAAACATCCTGCAGTCCACTCCTGGCTCAACTCCTCACATCAATCACTCAGCTCTCCCTCATTGCTCGTGTCTGGACTGCTCCTTTCACACTCCTCCCAGGCATCTGACTCAGGCACAATATAATGCTCAATATGCTACCACACCCTAAATCCAGAAACTTCTGGTTTCTGGGCAGCTAAATCTGCCCAGCAACATAACCCAGCAGCCACGAGGGATCCCAAAAAGAGATTACTCCTTTAGGCACATGGGTTACACTTACTTTGTGTAAGAGCCTTTGGTAAGGGACCTTCTCAAAGGTTGCCTAAAAGTCCAGGTACACTTTATCTACTAGATCTCCTTGTCCAGACATTTGACTACTACTCAACCTTCTGTAATCATCCTCTGGAAGCTAAGCCAATCAGAGAGCAAGAGATGAGAGATTATATAGGAGTAAGAAAGTTTCAGTGACTTGTCAAACAAGGCAAAGACATGTGTTTATGCTTGTATACAAGGAAGAGAAGGTCTTAATCCAGTTCCTGCATTACATGTAATAGCCTTAGTGTTTTCCTCTTTTCAGATCTGTCCTAACTTTTGTCTTTTGCTACCCTGTCTGATAGCAGAATTTTGATGTCTTTAGCAGCGCTGGTCTTTGTACTTGTCTGTCTATGGCATGCACAGTGAGGATTGGATTCTTGACTTGAGATTTCCAGGCACTTCCATAATCTAAGCTAATGACACAAATGTTAATATCACCAGCTGTTGAATGGCTAACCAAAGCATTTGTACTTGTAGCGAAGAAATGATTTTGGATGGCAGCAGAGCTTTGACAAGCTGTGCCCAGATGAGAACACTTTCCCCAACTTGCAGCAAAAAACCAATCTAATAGTGAACTGTCAGGTTGCCAAGTGTTTTCTGTATTTAAAATATACTACTAAGCATATACAACGTGTGTATCACTAGTGGAAATTCCTGCTGCAAATTTTGTACTGATTTCTTTTTGTTCCTATACAAATGTTTGTTTTTGGAAAAGGACAACATCTGTTGGACAGCTGTGGCTACTAGTCTTCCAACTGAAACCAGTAAAGGACAGTAGAAGCCACTAGAAGGATGGGAAAATAACTTTTTTTTTTGCTAGAACTGTAATGTAAAATATTGGTTCAGTCACATGACTGAGGTTAAATCCAGCCACTGGTTGGCTGAAGTGCTCTATTTTGCAGTCGCTATCAATCTTTTTTTACTCTAATCCCTAATTTAATTTTGAGGCCTACACTTAATACTCAGAGGCTAACATTTTCTAGTTATTCTTTGCAAACTTTCAGGTCATGATCATCCAATGAGCTCTGCTTGTGCAGCCCCAGGTTCACATAGTTCACTGGGTTGTGAGTGGACTCTTGGTTCTGTTGTATGTAGTTCACTGCAGGATAATGATTTGGTTTCCAGGATTTAGACCAATATTCAGACTATTCAAGAAATCAGGTATTAGATAATCCATTACAAACATGATGATTAGGCTAACAGACTTTCTGGTTACTTACTATGTGACCGCCAATAGGAATTTGGATTTTAGAGAAGAAAGTCTTCCTAGACAGTTGTAAGGGAAATTGTATGTAATCTCTTCTGTAGGACAGTGAGAAAGGTGCTGAAGTGTAGGCCTCGTTGGAGCAGTGGGTTGCTATGGTAGTGGGGTGGTTTCTCTGGTAAGTCATGTATTTAAGTTTCTTTAACAAGCGGCCTAGAGTTGATAGTTAAAGTGTGTTATCTCCCCTTTCTCATGCTTTTTCTCCTGACCATCTGGACAAGGAATGTAAGCTAGACTGTCCGTCTTTGTTCTAACTGAAAAGGGAGTATTGCCTCCTATCTCCTGCTCACCCTTCTTGGCACCACAGCCTCACAAGAATGTAAGGTCAGCATCTCTAGGCAGAAATTAATGAGTTTGCAGGTACTGCGGCTGCCCAGGATAATGCAAATGATGTCAACAGTAAACAGAGGCGGGGATAATTATATGCATTCTTAAATCATTAATATGTATTTAATAATGTTAATATAACCATATAAGGGTCTCTAAAACATTGCCAATCATGTAAGCATTATCATACTGTACTGGATAAAAGTGTTGTGATGCTGCCCCTCGGGGCTCTCTCTTGCACTCGAGTTGTTGGGGGGGCCTGCTCGGAGGGGCTAGCACTTCTTTGCTGCCCTCTGATGCAGGTCCTTTTGTTATTCAGCTGAATAATAAATCCTGAACCACACCTCATTCTCTGCTAATTTGAGTCTCAGCTGGGAACGGGCCTTCATCACTGGGGAGGATTGGTGGTCTCTCTTTCCAGGTTGAGAGCCCTGATTAATTTGTCCCCCACACTGTCCAATAAAATTAAGCCATAAAGTAATTCCAGGTAGACAAAGAACTACTAGGTAGAAAGCAAAATCATTTTCTAAACTAAAAATCCAGGGCTCTGAGCTTCTATGATCAGCTTTCTGAGTAAATAAAATCTAATAGTCTCTTGAACTTTTCTCAGAACTTCCATGAGATTGTATATCTGATACCTCTTCATCACCAGGAAAGAACTAACAATGGAGAGAGAAAATGGTTTCTAATAATATTCAAACAATGGTTTGATCTTTCCAAGACTATTGAAACTACACGAGTGGATAATAGGGTGTGATCTTTGATCTGTGTTTAAAAATGGTGCTGAACTCCAAGCTCTTCTCCCTCTGAGATAATAATGGGGCAGTAGAAAAACTTGCTGCTTATTTTGATCACATGCTTCTGTGAAAAGGGCCATGTGTCTGGTTTCATAAAAATTTGATTCAGCAGATGTTTTGGGGGGGTGAGAGGGTGGTGGTGGGGAACACAAGGCCCCAATTCTTATTTTTGGCTCAACTGCACTCTCTTCATGAGGAGAAGCAAATGTGGTTTATATAACACTTTTGAGGATACCCAGTTTGGGAGCTGATCAGGCACAGGATCAGTCTTGATGTAAGCCAGAGCACCCTCATGGCTGCTCTTAACTGTATGCCATTGCCTATGTGCCAAGGGCCTATTTGAGCAACTGCTAACAGATGGAGAATTGAGAGACCCCCAGCCTCCCTTCTTCTTTCACCAGTCATGCACTATACAGCACAAGCTATGAAGAGGGCCAGCAAGTGCCCACACTACATTCTCTGTATCATCTACAAATTTCTCCTGTGATGGTGGAAAATGGTAAGATTTTTCTAGTTTTTTAATGTGAGGAAAAAGCGGCTTTTTTTTTTTTTTTTTTTTTGAAACTGACCCTGTAGTAACCCTTGGGGAGGAAGGGGTTAACACTGGTCAGTAGTCCCAGGACAGCCAATAGGAATGAAGTGCAGGTTTTGGAATTGGAACAGCAGCCTGGCCTGGGCCAGTTTTGGATGTAGCAGAGCTCCTGGAAGGATCAGGAGGAGGCCAGAGGGGCCTGAGGAAGAATCCAGCAGCATCTTTACCAAAGATGAGGTAAATTTGTTACTGACCAGGCATGGGTAGAACAGGGAATGTTTACTTAGACGTGGTCAGGGTATTTTCTTTGGTTTTGGCTTGTTTCTTGGATTTCTCTGTGCTGAGCACACGTAACCCCTCCCCCGCCCCGCCACTACCCTGTAACTACTTAAGTTAATTCCCAGAGAAGCAACTCTCTGTGTTTATTATCTGTTCTTTTTGATTAAAGAGTTTACTTTTGAAGTAAGTTCTGGTTCTGTGCCTGGAAAGACAAGAGGTTTGTGTGCACGTGCCTTAGACTGCACAGGCAGCTACTAAAGGGAACCCTGTTCCAGTTCCAGCTCATATTGCAGCTGGGGTCCAGTCACTTTCCTGAAGGAGGAATAAACAGGATTGCAAGTACCTCCCAGGGAGGAATTCCCAAGTGCGCCTTCCTGGGTTTCAAGAGCTTTTTTGCATTTGGGTGGTGGCAGTGATACCACTCCAAGGCCAGGAATTGGAGGCCTTGGAGACTTTTAAGAGCAGGCTTTAAGGCCAGTGGCTATTAAGGCCTGTTGCAGGCCCCCACCTTCTGCATTCAGAGTGGGGGGGGAAAAAGCCTTGACAGACCCTAACAAGTTATTTTAAACTTCTACACACTCCTGCTAGCATAAGAGCAGTGATTGCAGGGGGCAGAGGAATGTGGGTTCCTGCCCACAGAGAGGTGAGGAAAGCCCTGATTGCTCAAGAGGAGCTATGGGAGGGATCATAGTACAGACAAAACCTTGGAAGTGGGACTGCTAAAGCAGAATTTTCTTCTGCACTCACTTCTAGTCATCTTCACTGGATAAGTTACAGCAGCACTGCATTCCCACCATAGTGGAAAAGCACTTGGGGAAGGGGGTAAATTATACATTTAAAGCTGATGGGAGACCTGATGGCTTAGATTGTGAGACAGAGGGAAGCAATGTTGTTGGAGGTTATGTGTGGGGGAATGTTGGACTCCACCTGTTTTTTGCTTTTCCTTTTCCTTTTTCCAGACTGGAAGGCCTTCTCCTCTGAATGTATTTGGATGTTTTTTCCATTAAGCAGAATAGCAAACTTCTTTTGCCCCCCAAAACAGAGCTGTACTTATTGACTGTGTTTAGAGCAGTATCTCCCTTGGAAGCAGTTTACAGGCACACCTAGATTATATTAACAAACTAATTTATTTGAAGGACAATAGGGACCTTTTTTATAACTAGGGCTGCTGGCCTGGCAAAAAACCTGGGGCTTGGGAGCCAGGACTCAGGGCATGTGTGCTGTAAGAGCGCTGCTGATCTAATCACCGCTGTCGCAGACCCGGGGCTCTGGCACTGGGAGTTGGCATGACAGGCCACCGATAACCAACAACCTGTTGAATGGCAGCCTTTTTTGCTTGTGATTAGATACAAGATCCCTACATTCAGAGTATTAAGAGAAATGTAAAGCATATTGGACACACCCTATCCTGGTTGAGACAATTTTGTGCAATTAGCTGTTTCAAAAATAAATATTTAGGAATAAAAGTCATGTGAAAGTTTTTTGTCTGAAGCATGAAATCTTCAAAGAAACTCTAAGGATTTAGCCTTTTTCCATCCCCCACTATTCTTCGTGGGGTTAAGGCCACACAGGTTGACTTCATCTTAGGTGCCCTCTTTCAAAATGGCACTTCCCATTATTCCCAACTGATGTGATGTAATCTGCCCACAAGGAAGGTGGAGGCCACAGTGCCCCCCTTTGTTATCAAGAGACAGGGAGAAGGTGACTAGAGGAGGACAACCTGTAGCCAAGGGCAATCTGTGACCTTAAGTATCATTGCTAACATCAGAGAGGCAGCTGTTCTGCTTTGTAGAATTGTCTGCCAAAGAATATTATTCTTCAGTCTCTGCTGAAGCATGAACTTTATGAAGAAAAAGAGAAATTACTATTAAACTTTAATTTTTTTCCATTGTAGCCTATGTACAAGTTATGTCAGGGTGTTTTAATTATATGGGAAGCTTGAATAGTCTACATTTTTTCCATTAAGATCATTTGGGAAGAGTCTGACAAGTATAAAATTTCTTAAAGGATTTACTCTAAAATTTTAATAAACAGTTTTCTTATTTTCTGAAAACTCAAGTATTTAAAGAGTAAGTGTAATTTTGAGGACTTATATTTTTATTTCAATCAGAGGCTATACAGCTAGCTGTTGTGTGAAAAAGCCTTGCGTACAGAGCCCATGATCAGTGCATTCACAGTAAGTATATTCAGGAATATTGGTTTTAGGTACAGATGGTCTATCTGTCAATCATATCTACCTGGTCACAGTCCCTTTTCCCTGGATGTATTTGGATCAGTGTTTTGAGTCAAAACCTGAGATCAAGTCACAAGAACAAGAGGGTTTTGAAATTTTATGTTGAAGTACTGTAGACAAAACACATAGCAACTCACATATTGAATCATGGACTATGTAGCTTATACATTTCCCTGAAACATGGCACAGAACAAAATGTTCATAGTATTCATAATATGGAGAGTGGTATTATTTGCTTAAGAATGTTTGAATTTTTTTATGCAAATATGTTAGGGAATTGTTTAAATACAACCACAGTGTGGACAAGTGCCTTAAAACTGTAGACAAAGCTTCTGTGAAATCAGTATTTCCCTAGGATTTTATATAGGAAGAGACTTAAGTGCATAGCTAACTTGAGGTACATAGTGTCATTGACTGCTTATGGTAGGTCCATACTTGCATACCTTTCTGAATCAGAATCTGAACAGGAACTTACTCAGTAAATGTTACAATTTATCCAACCCTCAGCACTTCATTAAGTGACAGCTTAAGTATTGAATTGCTAAATAAGATTTTGGTCAGTGGGTAGAATAATTATCTAGTCATGATTCCTTCAGGAATTCATACTTTCCTGTACGCTTAAATGTATCATGAAGTAGATCTCAATGCAACTATTTATTGAATTACTCAACTCTGTAGTTTCACTCTAATGAAGCCAGCACTGAATTCTCACAAGAGCCCATTCTCGTATGCCAAAATAAGATTGATCTTGTATGGAGCAGGAGCCAGGAGGGGGAGGGACTACAGCTGGCAGCCATGGGGTGGCTTATCTACTGTAGCTACTGCTGTCCTGCAGATATGCAGGTACGCATCTGTGTGTTTGACTAGTTTGGAGTGCACATTTTAAATGCTGGTCTGTGCATGGGTACCTGAATACAGCTTATGTGAATCCTTGATTATCTGAAGGAATAAATACACTACTTATTTACTTTATCCACACCATTCATGATTATGTAGACATCTAGTTTATCACCTTGTAAAGGTATCTTTTCTAAGATGAGCAGTCCCAGTTTTTAAATATGTCATCATATGGAAGTCCATATGCTTAATACTTTTAATTGCCCTTCTGTACCTTTTCTAGTTATTATGCATCTCTCCTTGAGATGGGGAAGCCAGAACTGCACACCATATTCAAGGCATCGAAATGCTACAGACTTGTATAATGGCAGTCTGATCTTTTTTTAATGTTCCCTTTCCAAATGGTTCCTAACTTTGTTAGCTTTTCTGACTGCCACTTCACACTGCATTTTCAGAGAACTAGCAACAATGACTAAATCTGTTTCTTGAGTAAGCTAAGTTAGACCCATCATTTTGTTTGTACAGTTGGGATTGTTTTAAAATATGCATATTTTTTTGCATTTATCAGCACTGACTTTCATCAGTCATTTTGTTGCACAGTCACCCAGTTTTGTGAGATCTCCTTGTAGCCCTTTACAGATTGCTTTGGACTTGACTATCTTGAGTAATTTTCTATTGTAACCTTTTACTGTTTTTTCCAGATAATTTATGAATCTGTTGAACAACACTGCTCCCTGAGAGATCCTTGGGGGAATCCCACTATTTACCATACTCCATTCTGAAAACCAGCCACTTATTCCAACTCCTTGTTTTCCTGTATTTTAATCTCTTGCTCATGCATGAGAGGACCTTCCTTCTTATCCTGTGACTATTTTCTTTTTTTTTAAAGAGTCCTGTGGCGCTATATAGACTAACAGATTTCTTTGGGCATAAGCCTTCGTGGGCTTCAACCCACTTTGTCAGAAGCATGACAAAGTGGGTTGGAGCCCACAAAAGCTTATGCCCAAGGAAATCTGTTAGTTTAGAAGGTGCCACAGGACTCTTGTTTTTGCTGTACACAGACTAACACAGTGAGCCCTCTGGATGTGACTAGTCTTTCAGGAACTTTGTCAAAAGCTTTTTGAAAGTCCAGGTGCACTATATCTACTGGATAATCCTTGCCCACTTGTTTGTCACCCTCAAATAAGTCTAATAGATTGGGGCATGATTTCCTTTTATAAAAGCACTGTTGTCTCTTCCCCCCCAACAAACTGTGTTCATCTGTGTGGTTAATAATTCTGATCTTTATTATAATTTCAAGCAATTTGCTTGGTAGGAAAGTTAGATTTTTCCAGTCAGTTGTGGACAAGATTACCTCTGGATTAGTTTTCAAAATTGAAGTCCATTAGGTATCCCCCACTTATCTGGTACAGAAACTCATTTAAGTGATATACCTCAATAGTTCTCAATGAACCACACACACAAAATTGCAGAACTTGGTGTATGCAGTCTTGAAACTCTTACATATAAAACTTTTCCTCACACAAGTCATTCAGCCAAAGTGAGGACTTGTATTTGCACCAGATGCTTTAGTTTCCAGCCTACAACAACTAGGTTTTTTGGTGGACATAAGTTACTTTGAAATATTTTTTTAAGGTCCAATCATAATCCCACTGGAATCAAACAACAGCTTATATTTGTGGCATGGGGCTGTTTTCAGCAATTGTTGCAATTTACCAGTAAAAGACAATAATACCCAGTTTACAGATTGCTAATGAAGTTTAATGTGAACAGGTTCACTATAGGCTGTGCATAGGGATGGTCTTTACTAATTTCTTTTGTCAGATGACAAGTCTGGCAGAGTTCCTGCTGGATCTAGGTGACAGAACACACACCTGACAGTCCCAGTGCACTGCTGCTTTTATAGTCCATTTGTATGCACCTACTGTGGCTGGTATATTGTAGCTGAGGACATTTCATGACTGTTCTGTACAGCTGTTCCAGGTACTTCTGCAGGGTTCAACTCTGCCACATTTGGTCTTATTTGCTTCCAGTGGGATAGTTGTCAGTCTGTTTCAGTTAAATAAGGGAGTCCTATGGCACTTATGTCTTAATAAATGAGTTAATCTTTATAAGCTTTCATGGGTTACAACCCACCTCTTCAGATGTATGAAATGAAAACTGCTGTATGTTAGGTATACATAAAGATGAGTGAGGTAACAAAGGCAATTAAATTCAGAGAGTGCAGAGGTGACCTAATGAATCAAATTGACCTTGTTCTACACCAATCTGTACTGGAAGCCTACTGATTAGGCTTCACTCTGCTACAGAGTACAGAGCAATCTGCCTCTCAGGTCCTGCATTTCTTCTCTGCAGCCTGGTATAATCTGGCTTCTTACTCCGTTTTTCCCCAAAATGGAGGTCCTCCTTCTGGGACTAGTCCAAGCTGTAGCCTGGCTGGTCTCCTTGTTGGGGTTTCTTCACTGTTTGGCCACCTGTGGGTATCACCAAATGGCAGAGAGGTATGGGGGGACATACCCCTCTACGCTGGGGCCCTATGAATAGCAGCCTCCAAACACATGAGTCCAGGAGAGCTACTACCTTCCCTGGGTTGCTGGTCTTTTGCTCCACTGCTCCCAGTCTGCTCTCTGAAACCAGGAGGGTTTTTCAGTCTCCTTGCCTGGAGTCTTTCAGTCTCTGCCATCTTCCCCTTGTTTGGGTGGGGTTGCCTCGCCTCAACTCCCTTGCTCAGTTCTTAGTGGCAGGGTCCTCCTCCAGGCTGCTGTGCCTAACAGCCCTGGGCCCTGCCTGCATGGGTTTTCCCCCCCTTAGTGTTGTGGCACACAACATCAGTCTCCCCACCTCAATTCAACTCTACTCTGCTTCATCTCCCAACTCCCTTTCAGCCACCCCTGCTGGCCTGCATGAGAAGGAGGCTTTTTAAGCAGTGCAGCAGGTTCCTTAACTCGCTTCAGGTGACTTAACCTGGAGTAACCCTGGCTAAATTAACACAGGGAACAAGGATTTACAGATCCTGAGGCTAACATATACATCTTCTGCCACTCTCTTATAGCCATCTGCTCTGAAACTGTCACACCACCTACGTCTCCAGCTCTCATGTGGGACACCTTACACAATCCTTTATCTATAGTAAAGCCCTGAGGTACAAGCTCATTTCCTCTGATCCCTCAGGCAGAGACAACACTTACAGGATCTCTATCGAGTTGTTCAAAGTACAGTACCCACCTGGAAGTGGAGAAACAGATTGACAGAGCTTGATGGGTACCCCAGAAGTCACCTACTAGAGCATAGGCCGAACAAGGAAAGCAACAGAAAACCACGGGTTATCACCCAGAGCCCTGATTTAAAACCTCTTCAGCATATCATCAAACATCTACACTCTATCCTGCAAGATGATCCTTCACTCTGTCTATCCTTGGGAGACAGACCTCTCCTCACTTACAGACAGTCCCCCAACCTGAAGCAAATACTCACCAGCAACTACATACTATACAACAGAAATGATAACTTATGAATCCATTCCTGCAATGAACTCGCTTCCTTGTCAACTCTGCCTGCATAAATCTACTCAAGTGACACCATCATAAGACCCAACCAAACCAGTACTCCATCAGGGGTTCATTCACCTGCACAATCCACCAGTGTGATATGTGTCAGCAATGTTGCTCTGCTGTGTACATTGGCCAGACTGGACTTATTGTCTTGATGCCAGAGAATAAATAGACATAAATCACACATCAAGAATGGTAACATTTGGAAAACAGTAGGAGGGCACTTTAATCTCCCTGGACACTTGGTAACCGACATGAAAGTTGCCTACCATACTTCAGCAAAGAACTTCAATACTAGGACTCCTCGTTTGGTAGGATGCATAGTGAGAATAATGCACAAAGTGACATAGTATGTAAGGGATCTCAGTAATCTTAAAGCAGATGAATATGTTTGGATATGATAGACTTTTTTTAAAAAAAAACTGCATATGGGGTTGATCAAGGGCATGGTCTTTTGGTTTGCACTGTCTTGAGTTGTTTCAGCTAAAATGGATGTGACTCATTGCTAACTGTACATACAGTTGCTAAAATTTTTTTAAGGCTGTATAACTCCTCTGACTCAGCAGAAGGAGTCCAGATTTTTGGAGATGGGCCTTTTACCTTCAGTCCTTTTGGCTTGCATGCCCAGATTGGTTTAAGAAGCCTCACCTCAGACACTAATGAAGTTTGAGTCTTAATTGTGTATTTACTTATCCACAGAAAACTGAGTCACTATTACATCTGCCTTGGGAAGGAGAAAGCTAGTCTTTTTATTAAAGGATAGGCAGACATTCCTAATACTTCTCCTGATGCAGGAGAGTAATGTTCACTGGGCTTGGTGCATTACCATTAACTTCAGTGGAACTTTACTATGATCCTAGTAAGAAATGAGTGAGTTTATCTTCTGGGAGTGTGTGTTGTTGTTGTGTGGTTTTTTTTTGTTTTGTTTTTGTTTTGTTTTGTTTTGTTTGTTTTTTTTTTTTTTTGTTTTTTTGGCCAGTGGGTTCTGGATTAGGATTTAAAAGAATAACCTTTTTTTGTAATTTGTGGGTAGGGCTGGCAGACTCGTACAGCTAGGATGTGAGTGGCACTGACTAGTGTCACTCTCTTCTGGCAGACTTCCAGATGCTCTTTGGTTCTACTGGAGGAAGATAACATAACCCACTGAAAAACTTTAATGCCAAGTGTCAAAGCACTGCAGCTACTAACTACGTATCCTTCTCATAAGTAGAGACTTGAATCCTTCAGTGAAGAGTTGGAGAATAGCTGAATATGGTGAAAATTCACCTATTATATACAATAAACATAGGTAACTAGAGTGCAGTAACATGCATGTCAAATGCATCACAATGCAACTGCCACATAGCTAATACATAGAATTTTCTAGTAGGTACCTGTATGAAAAATATAATTGTGATATATCAAAAGTAAAAACAAGAAGTCCTGTGGTACCTTAAAGACTAACAAACTTCTTTGGGCATAGGCTTTTGTGGGCTGTAGCCCACTTCATCAGATGCATCTGAAGGGGGGTTATAGCCCATGAAAGCCTGTCCCTCAAGAAATGTGTTGGTCTTTAAGGTGCCACAGGACCTCCAAAGTTTTTGCTGCATACAGACTAACACAGCTACCCCTCTGGAACTCCAAAGTGTAGTTGTTCTACCTGGGCAGTTTCAACACTCAGCCCAGTGTTGCAAACCCCGAAGTAGTCATTGAGGTATGCAAATCCATATGTTGCTGGTTTTACCCATTCCTTGAAATATGTTAACTGCTTATGCTAATAAATCTGTTCCACCTTGTATTTAGCTGTGACAAAGTACATTTTCCCAGGCCTGAGAGAGAACACTGTGTAAACTTGAAATGTCCCTTTCTCTAGCATAAGGTGGTCCAATAAAAGATATTATCTCATCCACCTAGTTTCTTGGAAATCAGAGTGGTGAATCTGTTGGTAGAAGTTTGTTTGGTAGTCTCTAATGGTAAATGTGAAACTAAAAGCAATATCTCTATAGTTGAGAGGAAAAAAAAAGTGTGGAAAATTTCTCCATTATGTATTTCCCCCTTGCAGCAAAAACAACCCATGCTGCTACATGTTGTGGTGAGACTTCTTTACCTCTTGGAACCAATATCACAGGAAGTCTGTGATAGGCCTCTTATTTAATACAGGGATTTTGAGTCCTTACCCAGTGTTCTAACCACCAGATGTCTAAAAGTTGCAGACGATATTCCTCAAATACAGGACAGCCATTCAGTCAATAGATATCCTCACACAGACCTAATTAGCATAACTAATCCATTTAAATATGTTGCACCACAGATATTGTAGATTTTTTTTCAAAAAATCAGTTTATAAAAGGCAGATATAGTCTAACTGTGGTCTGAGTGTTTCAATGACACAATCTTCGCTTGAGCTACTATCGTTTGAAAATTTAACTTATCAGTATGCCAATCTCGGTTCTACAGGTGCAGGACTAGAATTATGTTCTAGTGTGCATTCTTTTCATTATACTGTGAAGTTCAACATTGAACATGGAACCTGAATTAGATGACGAATGTTAGCAGGTGCATGTTGATGATGGATGGCAACATAAAATCTACACTTTGCGTCAGCAATATCAAAACAAATAAATGGCACAAATGTAACAAAAAATAATTAGCATACTGATAATCATGTGTGTTTGTATGGTGACTTTTCACACCTATTTCTATTCATTAACTTGCAGTGTGCCATTTGGTTTGAGACCTTTCTATCATTTAATGCCACATAGGAGAAGGACAGTCCCTTGAAAACAACTTCAGTAATACTATGATAAATCATGTGTTAAGCATCTCGCTATAGCTATTAACTGAGTGTGTGGCATCCATGAAAGATCAAAGGTTAAAAAAAAAATTGAAAGCATATCATTAAAAATTTATTCTAATTCATATTCCCTGCATTTTATTTCTAAGACATTTTTAGTCATTATAGAAACAAACCTGAACAGCCAACCTCATAAATCAGACTGTTTCTATTTTTCAGTCCATTATGCGTGGGGGGGGGGGTGTTAGGCAGACTACTGAATTCTAGGAGCAATTAAATGTTGCCTAAATTATTTCCGTATAAACTGCATATCAGCTATATTCATAGTTTTATTAAACATCATATGGGGCTCAAATCTTGTGGCATGATGAATAACAAACTTCATACCTGAAGTTATACACAGTAGCCATAATAAGAAACAGAGCTATAAAAGTGCATAGAAACAACACATCAACTTGTGCATAGAAACAACACATCAATTCAGATATACTGTAGAAGTGACCTCCCTTTGCAAGGAAATAGATGACCAATGTTCCCTGTAAGCTGTGCAGGCATGTGGCCGCGCAGCCCACCGCAACTCCCCTGCGCAGGGAAGGCTGCTGGCTGCACAGGGCTGGCAGCCAGAGTCCTGGCATAGAGCTCCTCTGGAGCAGGGAGTTATTAAAACTCCCACCCAGAGAAGCTCTAATGGAGCATGCCTAGAATGTCTGAGCATGCTCCCTTAGTGCTTCTCTGGCCCCAGGAGGTGTAGCTGGGCCATGCTGCTTCAGTGGCAGGGTAGGCTTGCAGGGAGGGATGGGGCAGGCTAGGGGGTTACCAGGGGAGCAGGCCTGTGGGGAGGGGGCCAGGAGGAATGGGCCGGGGGGGTGGCAGGATCAGGCCCATGCATGGGGGGGCCACACAGTGAGGAACATGAGTTGCTCAGCTGCCTGAGGCTCTTAAAGGGAACATTGGAGATGACCATAATAAAGCAAAGCAATACTGATGAAGTGATGGGGGTTATAAACTGAGCTATAAATAAATAATTGAAATGTAGCCTACTTATTGTACATTGCACTTACCCTGGAAATATATTACATACTCAAGGTGTTATTTAGATTGTTTTTTTCAATAACAAAGTTTCTAGGAGTTATTCTAAGTTTTGTAATTAAAGATTGATTCTAGATACCTGGAAATAGTAAAAATTCTGCTGTGGTAGATGATATATCTAGATATGCCATCCCAACAAATTTAGGCATAGATTTTTTTTTTTTTTTTTTTTTTTTAGTGCTTTTAAGGGTGTTTTGAAAAACTGCAGTCTTGTTCTCACTGTAATATATTGTGTTGATACTTGCTAGGATGTGGATTCTGATACTCTTACTGATGATTAATGTCCTGAGGCCCACCACAGAACTTACAGCCTGAGGGTAAGAAGAGTCCAGGTGTATCTGTAACCAGCTGACTAGGACCAGCAACACAGCTCAGAATCTCTGCTGGGCTACATATCGTAGGCTCTCTTGACTTGTTCCTCCCACACCAGCTCTGCCTCTAGGCTGTCCCTCATGCTGAGGTTTTTGAAGGGTTCGTGGGAGGACAGCCTGCACCTGTCATCTTCAGTTCCACTTCAGGTAAATCCTTATGCCTGGAATGGGGCTTTTAGAGTTCCTTCATGCTGCTCCAGCCCTTTCATTGAGTGCATAAGTGCTGGAGTGGAGGTGGGAATCTCACCCAGTGACTTCAGCAGGACTAGTCAGAGTAAGACAGTATGGAAGATAAGAGGTTATCTGAAGCTAGATCTAGTGTATTTTCCAGATAGTATCTCAGTTTTCAATAACTACATAGATGTATAACACAGCAAAATTAATGCAAATGGATGGGGTTTACTAAAAACCAAGGGTCTGAGTTTCCTCACATTTTTGCTGCTTTTAGTCACAAGTAACCACATTAACTTCAGTCTTATTACCCCTCCCACTGATGCCCATGCAGTCTGGAGTAGACTAAGCTGCATCATTTCAAACCTATATTCTTAATGTAGTGTATCTCTTCTTATTTCCAGAAGAAGAGATGTTCAGTACAACTAGCCAAACTTTAGCAATGATTGAGTTTTAAAAACTGAATTTAATTTTGTAGATCAGCATGCTCTTGAGAGGTAGAGAACTTTCTGATATCGAATTGGGGATTTTCAGAGAGGATTTGGTAATTACCGTGAAGCAATTAGTCTCAGCAGTGCCTAAAGAAGGGTTGCCTGGACCTTGGTCTTTGGCACAAACAGGGAGCCAAAGATTATAACGTGACTGAAAGAAAGTGACAGAAGTCATTGTAACAGAAAATAAATACAAAGGACCAGACCCACAGATGGAACTAGATTAACTTGTACTATTGTCTTCCATGAACCAAAAAAAGCAAGGAGTCTTGTGGCACTTAAAGACTAACAGATCTACTAGACTAAGACAGCTGTCCTTTTGGAATTTGTCTTCCATGAAGGTTCTCAATTGCTATGCACTGGAGAAGCTGATGCCCTAAAACTTTAGAAGCCTGTTTATTGTGATCCGAGAGTTGTTGTGCTTAGAAACATCGTCCTCCAGAGCTAGAGCTAAAGCTCAACAGAAACAATTGAATATTTATCAACATTGGATTAGTAGAATAACTCACTAATCTCATTTCTAGTTAAATTAGATGTGAACAAAAACATATAGTTAAAACACTTTTATAAGCAATTGGATAAATTTATCCATTTCATTTTCTGAGTTGGGTTCAGAGAGTTAAAACCAACATTTTGTGTGGGGTGTGTGGTTTAAAAAAAAAAATCAATTTTTCAACATCTTCAATGGGATTTGGCGAACCTACTGGATATAACTTTCTTTGTCTTCAATGGAATTAGTGTATTTTATTGCTATATGGCTCTTCAAAAATGTTGAGTACAGCAGGGAAGGTTTGTGTATGAATAATTTATGTTGAATATGAGTCATTCCTCTACTTCTGAGGGTCTAAATTCATTCCACATAGTACTGATATCCATCAAATGTCTTGCTACACTTCTTGCTTACACAAATAAGTAGCTGAACATTATACATACAGCTCCCCTGCATGTAAATTACTGGTAACTAAACATGATGTATACATGTTTTGACAAGTATTTACATAGTAAATATGCTCTTTGAAGGCAGTATATAAGAAGCTGGCAAATGCAAACAATATAATTTGTACTACCTTTGTGCTAAGATTGGGAGTGAGTGCTGGTTGGCAAGTGCTCTTGTTTCAAACTCCAGCGGCCCACTTCTGCTCTAGTTTGCTCGAGTTATGCTTTGGCAAACACAATGCAGCATCACATGTATGTAACTCAAGGCAGAATCTGAAATCGGGGGGGTTATGCTGGCATAACTGAGGGCATGGTTTCGTTCTGTGGGATTTTTTTTTTTTAAACTGGTAGTGATGAACTAGCTGGAAATAACACATCTTGATTCTCAGCTCCCTAGTTCAGCTTTTCAGGGCTGGCAATTAGGAAATAGGTCGTCTTTTTTTTCCTTGTAACTTGAGCTAATTTGGTATGGTATCACTAAAAATGAGAGTCCTGTGGCACCTTAAAGACTAACAAATTTCTTTGGGCATAAGCTTTCATGGGTTCCAAGCCACTGCAGTGGGTTAGAGCCCATGAAAGCTTATGCCCAAAGAAATTTTAGTTGTTAAGGTGCTACAGGACTTTCATTGTTTTTGCTGTACACAGACTAACATGGCCACCCCTCTGGAGTATGGTATCACTGAGACACATGGGGCTGCATTCTATTTTTATAGAGCACCCTTCAGAGAAAACCTGCTCCCTGGGCTAGTGTCAATCCTGCTGACTTTGCTGCAGGGGATGGGTGGTTGCATAAGAGAGCCAGAGCAACACCATAGTCCTTCCCATTCCCAAGCACTTCTGGAACTGGGCAGGGCATGATAAGGCCTTTTCACCTGTGGAACATGGGCATTATTACCACAGAAAGCAAAATTTATTTGTAATGCCAGTTGAGCATAAGGACTGAACTGACACTGGGTGGTGACAAGTTCCAAAGGGACAGCCTTGTTAGTCTAGTTCAGCAAATGAAGCAAGGAGTCCTGTGGCACTTAGACTAACAGATTTATTTATTGCATGAGCTTTCATGGGAGAAAATCCTACTTCATCAGATGCTTTGAAGGTGGGGGAACTTATAGAATGGGATGAAAATGAATGCAAGGAGGTGTAAGACGTGGGATCAGGTTATACAATAACAAATCAGAGCAGTTGTTAAGATTCAAACACTGGGAAGCAGCACAAAGATGAGGGTGAAGTCAAATCACTTGTTGTAATGGGAAAAGAATCTATAGTCACAATGTAATCCTGCTTTCACAATCTAATCTGCATATTAATTTTAATTCAGCTGTTTCTCTTTGAAGTCTCAGCATCCCATTGACTTTCTTGAGCACAGTCATTAACAAGTCATCCACAGAATGATTAGAACAATGGAAGTGCTCAGCAATTGGTTTTTCATGTTGTGATTTCTGGTGACAGTGTGAGTGGTGACAATCATTGTAAACTAATCTGGTTCTTTATGTGCGACAAAATGTCTAATTTGCAGCTGAGAGCAGAGTCTGTTGCCAACAGAGTAATTCAGGACACTATGCCCTATTCACAACTAGTTTGGGACAAGAATGGCTATTACTGCTTGCATGCCTCTCCAGGTACAATGAAAAGTTCATGGGAGAAATGATGCAGGACTTTTTTCATGGCATTAGGAATGCAAAGGTAGAATATTTTTAGTTGCCTCATCCTGTCTTTCCAAAAGAGGAAAGACCACAATATTTTCCTCTTCCTTCACCCATGTGCTTGTGAGGATCCTCTCTCAAGGAGACCTTTTTAAAATTTTCCCACTGAAACCAGAACAAGAACCTTAAACATGAACTCAGCAGGTAAATGAAGAGTCTAACTTTTCAAGCTCAGTGATTTTAGATCTTTTGAACCCACATGCTAAAGTCAGATTTAGCACACATGGCCTTACACAGCTGCTTTTTTGGCCTTGAAGCCCAAGCTTTTTCCAGGGGGGGAAAAACAGTAAAAAAAATAAACCAAAAACATAAGTGCATGCATGTACTAAATACCCACTTGTGCACACAATTCTCTTTTCGATGTGCACATGCAAGATTTGCACGCACAATTTCTGTATGCAGGCAGTGGTATGGTAACATTTGCTAATGGATGACTTCACTGTGTGTGTTGGTAGGTTAGTGCAAGTTCTCCTCCAAAGGATTCCTTCTGTGACTTTCCTCCTTCCTGTTCTACCCTATCCCCTAAGGTGATCTCCTCTCCTTTCCTCCTCTTTCGTCAGCAAATGCTGCTGATTACAGGGGTAAGACTCAGTTTGCACAAATGTGCTAGAGCAAGCAGAATGCTTCCTTTTGTCCTTTAGCACTCTTATCGACTGAGACTCTCAGTTTAGCTTTCAAGGTGGAAAACACTCTTCAACATATGAAAAATAACTTTCTATAGCTGAGGCTAAAATGAGCAAAACCATGCAGCTGAAAGCTGAATTTTCCCTTCCTGCTCAAAAACAAGAATCCTGTGACACCTTAAAGACCAACAAACTTCTTTGAGCATAAGCTTTCATGGGCTGCACACTGCAGCATCTGAAGTGTGTTGCAGCCCAAGAAAACTTATGCCCAAAGAAGTTTGTTGGCCTTTAAGGTACCACAGGACTCTCATTGTTTTTGCTGCATAGAGGCTAACATGGTTACCCCTTCTGAAACCTTCTTGTTCACTGTCATGAGGCAAAACTCACTAGGCTTGCTTGGGGAAGAACTGTACAATATAAAGCAGCAGAGGCTATTAAGTAACATAAGGGGTCTTTATTATGGTAAAGTTCTAAACACTGGCATCTCGAAAACTTTCCTCTGATTAGCTCCATAGGGAGCATGTGTGATATGAAACAGTGAGATTTTTTTTTAAAAAAGAAGTTGGCATATTGTCTAAAAATCCTGATAACTAATTGTTCACACTGGCATTAAAAAGCAGTTCTAGGGCTAAGGTCAAATGTATAGTAAGGATTTTTGTTGAGGCTACCAAAATATTTTTGATATCAGATGAGGAAATGCAGGAGCTCCCAGACTTTCAGGACTGAAAATTCTCAAAAACTCCAGTCTTGTTCCATTTATAGTTGTTCCATGCATAGTGGCATGTCAGGGGAAAATGTTGCAGGGGGATGGGTATGGTTGCTTGGTCCTGTACCCCAGCCTTACCTGACTGCCAGGATGTCGTCTTTGTGCTATGGGCAGCGAGCACAGCTTACAACAACCTTCAGGTTCTACTAATGTTTGGTTGGAGATAGGGCTGATACAGAGCTAGCCAAGGTTTGAGTGGACCAAATAGCTGGCCTAAGACCAGCTTTGCAAGACACCTGGTTTTGTGCAAAGAACAGCTAAGCCAGAATGTAGACACTAGCCTTTGCTTTTGTTGTGACTAGTTTCATGTTTCCAAAGTGCACAGCTGTCCTGGAAGATCTCGATTACAGAAGGAGTTGGTCCCTCAATCCACTGTTCAGTGGGGAGCTAGCATAATATAGAGGTGAAGCATTTACAGGTCAGATATATGTCACGACAATATCCTGTGTGTGTGGAGGGGGGAGTGTGTCAAAGAGACTTAGATCACTGTTCCCTCTGAGGAGAATGAAGTAATCTAGTCAACCACTGGTGGCAGAAAACATTTCTGGCAGCAGCCACTCTTTTCATACCTAAAGTCATCAAGGAATCTAGTAGTACCCTGATGTTCTGCATTGTATCATGTATGAGATTGCATTGCTCACTAGACAGCTGATTTTCCTGTCTTGGTAGATGTGAGAGTACAGGTGCATCTGCAATCAAAGGCATGAGAATAGTTGGCCCGGCAGTGTTGTCAAGAATGGATGTACTGCTGTCCCAATGATAAAGGCACTGTACTACCAGAAGAAGGAAGCATTTCTTCATGGGGGTGGAGGGGAGAATATATTAAATGATCATTAGGATGATTCTGTAACTGTGTGACAGTACCATGGCATTTGCAGGGTTTGACAGGAGACAGAGGTTTTTCATATCTGAAAGAGAACAGACAGAGCAGGTGCTAGAGTTTTTGCCCAGCCAGAACTACAGTAGAGTGAGGTTATGTGGTAAGTGGGTGCAATGGATGAGGGGAAAAAAGGGAAACCTGACTATTTTAATAGAGACTTTGTAAAACATGTCAGAAGCTTCAAGGGTTGCAGTTGCTCATGCTGGCTTAACTGTTTATTTCAGTTGATCAACATCAACATAAATGCTCAGAAGCAGGCACTGTTGTTTATCTTCTTAGCTGGTGGAAATATAAGTCAGAGTTATAGTGACTCACACCTATGAAGATCTGGCCCTTTGGTTATAATGAAAAAGGACTAAATTCTGCTCACTATTACAGTCATACCACCCTTTAGATGCAGCATGTGACAGCTCAGTTTGGCCTTCTTCATACCCAGTTTGAAAAACAGACGCAACCTAGTGTGGTGCAATATATTTTTGGCCTGATTTCTTGACACTGTGGTGACTTAGACCTGCTTATTCAAAGCAACTGAGCTGCATTTAGATTATTTGAAACCTGTCTGACTAAAGGCTTGAAAGCTTGCAAAATAGCGTTGATCTGGAACAGCTATCCATTCTCTTTATCCCATCACAATAACCTGTTTGTTCTGTATATGATTTCAGTCATCAGAGAAATACCATTTACACTGCAGATAACAAACATGGATCATTGCAGCTGTTATGGCAAAGTAACAACTTGCTAAATGCTGTCATCAAAACAGTCATGAGCCAGCAGGATAGGCTGTGATCCTAGGTGCCCAAAGGGACTGAGACATGGGATTCAACTAGTGCAGAGGGATATTTTTGGTACCTTTCTTTCAGAAATAAAGCTGTCATAGACAAGGTGTTAAATAAGGTGCAAGTAAGAGAAGGCCTAACTGCAAGTTTGTCAGTGAGAGCTGAATGGCCTAGTGTGTATCTAAACCTGCTGCTAAAGCAAACTTTCCCACATAATGTTGTTCTCAAAGCATGGTACTTGTCTGAACTTGTACGGGGGGTCATTGCTAAGGATCATGGGGTATGTTGACACTTACAACTTTATTTGAATTAATGCAAATAGTGTAGTGGCTAGCACATCTGCTTTACATGCAGAGGGTCTTGGGTTCACACCCCAGGGGGCTGGGCTAGATGATCTCATGAGGTCCCTTCCAACCTTATGATTCTATTCTGTTCACATTAAATTAATGCATGGATACACTGACTTTTCATTGATTTGAACTAAGGAATTCCTTAGTTTGAATTAATGAAAGCTTACTTCAAAGTTATAAAACCTCACTTAACTTATTAGTTGAAATTAACCCAGTGCAGCCTTGGTAATTCAAACTAACTATTAATTCGAATTTAATGCTTTTTGACCTTCTTCCTCCCAGGATGCTTACTTCTTTCTGTACACTGGGGAGGGGTGCATGGCCCTTCTTTGGGGCCATGTTGCCACACCTCCCATGGCACCCCTCTCCTAACTCAAACTAGCAAGTCCTGTCCATGGACATGCTAGTTTGAATTGCTTTTCCTAGTGGGGCCATGTTAGTTCAAATTAACTTAATTAGTTTGAATTAGTTTAATTCAAACTAACCTAAGTGCAGACATAACTATGCTGATCAGGTTGTTAATGGTTAAGTGAGCATGCTTTCAAAACTTCAGGAGAATATTAAATCTTGTCCAACAGATTTTAGAAATAGGAGAGCTATGTTTTTGTTAACAGCCATTGTGAATTATATTATTCATCTTTTGCTTGTAGAAAAGGCATTTGAGCTGTCTGTGTCAGCCACATATGAATATTTATAACTTAAGTCAAAAAGATTCAGTTATCAGTTGGCTGGTGGTGTTCATAACAATAAATACATAAGATATCATTCATATGAAGATCACAAACAGAGACTTACAGCCACATTCTGTTCTCATTTATGCCCATACAATGACTTCAGCAGGATTACACAAGCTGGGAGAGCAGAAGTCATCTTTTAGAAGACTGATCCAAAGCCTAGTGAAGTCAATGGAAAGACTCATTTAAATCAGACTCATAACCTGAACATAGTCCTGTCTCATAGGTAAGCATGGCTTTGCCTGTTTCACATGAGTAAATGATTAAAGATAGTTTAAAGATTCTTTACAGTTCTTTGAAAATCCCAGTTTAAGTGAGTTCCCTGTGGTCAGACAAGTAATTCATATTAGAACCAGCAGTGGAGCAACATCCATGTTTTTTGCGGTGGTCAGACTTCACTGCAATACATAGGAAAACTAGGTAGCTGAATGGGTGTTTAACTTTCAGCACTTGTACAGACTCACCCACTACAGGATCTGTGTTATGGTAGAGCTTTTCTTCAGCTTACACTGCTATATTAGCTCCCCTTTTATTGTCCAGCCAAACAGAGTCTCTCCGCTCAGTCATTGTCTGAGTTTCACAGGTACGGCTCTCAAAAGTCTCTTGTAAACCTGCTTCTTGCAGCTTTCTGGTTGGTTCCGTTCTCACCAGTCCGTATCCTGCCAACTCGGTTACTCTTCTGAAACAGCCGCTCCAGGGCAATTTTTCTAGACACCTACACCATGCTCCAGGAATCCTGCATCAGCATTCTCCTAGTTCCTTTTCTTTAGCCACAGCCTGCCCCACTAATAACCCAATTTTTGGCTTATGACAGGGTTTTATAGCCACAGCTGTAGCTCTGCCACCTCTTAATTGGCTCAGGTAGGCCCCTCTGCTCTGCCACAAGTGAGCTGGACCTGATCTGCTCACAGGATCTGGCATCATGTGGCAAGATTATTCAAGGTGTGCATTGTTGTCTTGAAACTCACATTAACAATGACCCCTAAATATAGATAGTAATCAATACAATGGTTAGTGGATTTCATGTAAGATGTGTGAAATCCTTTGGCTGTCTTGGCCACTGCTCTGCCTATGCATGATGGGCATGTTAAGGATGGGAGGATTTGCCTAACTTTTCTTGCATTATATCAGCATCTCCAGGCTATTTTAATTAAAATGTTTGTATTAAAATTTCCTTCCTTAATTCTAAGGAACAAAATTCCCCATTTTCAAATACAGTAAGTCCCAAGGCAGCTTCATGGTTGAACGATTAATATACAACAGCATGGCAATGTATGGTGCATATAGGTGAATGTGGATTGAAGTCAGCAAGCTGTGCATATCACATTGTCCTAACACAGCCCTTTTGGTGTTGTCATGCCACAGTGCCAGCATGGTTTAACTTAAACTGAGTATTGTTGAACAAGTTATAGCATCCTCAAAATCTGTTAACCAAATACCAACCCCTCTTTTGGAAGAGGGGGAAAAAAACCTAGCAGGTCTGGCAGTGGACCCAGTCTCATCATTTGCCTGTACAGGAATGATGATGAAAGCACAAACTGTCAAATGGTTTTGAAGCAGGACATGTTAAACCTTGTTAAAAATCACTTAATGAAATGAAACATAGATCGATGTTAAATTTTGTATAGTGGCTCAGTTATATTGATTGCTATTGTCAATGGCTTTTAATATAGAGCTTGTTAAACAGCTATAAAACTTGTTGAGGTTGAAATGATACTTGGTAAATATTAATAAGGTTCAAAGGCTGCATAACTATGTTTGCTTAAAGTTCTTTTGTCTCATCTACTGCTTTTTTATAATGGGAGAACATCAGTGGAAACCTCTAAGACACATCAGTGAAATCTTTCTTCAGCTTCATTTGAGTGCAGTGAAAGAAACAAACTATAACTGATGGCTGCTGCCATGTGACTGCTATGAAATTCTTTGTTGTTTTGGGCATACGGGAGATAAACATCAGTGACAGAAATGAAGATTCTGCTTAGACTTACTTCGAAAACAACTAAGTGTGATGTTTACAGAAGTGTTTGAATTTCTCTCTGATGCACAAAAGGAGCACAGAGTCTTGGATATGGTGGAAATGGAGAGGTGCTAGGTGTGGTAGAAAGAGCCTGAGACATGAGGCCTAGTATAAAAGGCCTAGTATAAGACGTAAGGCCCAAATAAAGTCAATCTCTGCTAAAACTTACCAGGAGTCAAGCCAGATTAGGCCCTACCCTGTAACAAGGCAGATGCCTGCTTACCAGATCAGTGTCTGATACATGAACTTGGCAAGAATAGGCCTGGCACTGCAAAAAACACATGCGCTAAGTGTTCATGTAAACATACCCCAAAGGGTGATACTAGAACACTATGATACAAGATTATGGTGCAAACACTCTCCCTGAAGATGATACAAGGATAAAATGGCCCCTCTTAAAAGTAAGGTCAGGATGACAGTGATGGATAGATGTTTTCACTGAAACAATAAGTACGAGATAAAATACAAACTAACCAGCATCAGATAGGTTATACCTAATGTGCTTGTTTTCAGTATATAAAAGAGGAGTTGCAGAAGAGCTATCTTTGTCCCGCTAAGGAGGGAATAGAAAGTCCTACCATTTACTGAGCCGAATCCATGGCAATGAGCATACATGTGTTCTTGCAGGGGTGGACAAAATTATCTCACAGCTAGGGGCCAGTAATTTTATTTTTGGGTGCCAGAGATCACTCCTCTGTTACATTTTTGCAGTGGAGCTAGGTGACAGGCTACTAAATCTGGTTGCCATGGCAACCAGAAACATTGATTTATTGAAGTCTGTGTTAGTGTACCTGTAATCAGTGAACCAGAGCATTAGGACCATGCTTTGTTGACGATAAGCCTGGATAAGTACTTTTGCTATGGAAGCCAGGCCATGATCTTATTGGGTAGTTTAGTCAGCGCCTGCTGTACAGGTAATTTTGGCCAGAGCCAGTTCAGCACACAGGGAGAACCCACACATCACAAACACTGACTACAGTGGTGCCTGACTGCTGACCCCATATTTAGATGAGCTGTCCTCTATATGAATCCTAATCTAACGTGACAGAAAACTGAGCTAGGGAAGCCCCTAATCTGCCCCCTGCAAATCCACATGGACTTAAAGGAACAGATTCTGAGGCACAGGACTCAAGGTGTTGGAGCAAAGAGAGCTTTCTGCAACCTTTGTGCTCTGATTTTTATTCCTCTCTAACTTATGCTGGTTTGTAATAGCTTGTTTCCTGTACCCAGCATGCCCTCTATGCCATGGAGAGGGGTAGAAATGGGTCTTTAGCAAAGAGCTGGCCTTTAGATCAGGTAGAATTCACCTTAGAACCTAGTAAGACCATTTTCTGGCCTTTGGAGGCTGAGGGTCTGGCTCAAACTGTGGCTTCGTTTTAGGAAGGTGATGAGAAAATTGGCATTTCCTTGCTTAAGCACATACGGGATACCTGTCTTCCCCTGCTTCATAGATTGCACGGGGGTTTAGGCATCAAGGAAGTGTCCCGATGCCTAGAGGAAGAAAGGTAGGTGTCAATGAGACTTTTTATAGTGAAAATCTAGGCACTGTGAGAGTTTAGGCACCTATAGGGTAAGCTGGCATCAATAAACAGGAGTTCTGTGTCTCTCAGTGGCACCTACAGTTGTGATTATGTCCCTAAAACTGGGATTTGATTTCTGCAGTACTTTATAGTGAATCTGGGCCTTACTCCCTGAGTGCTCAATGCTTGGCTCATATTAACAATAATAAGATCCAGCCGGCAATTGACAATGATGCTGCCCCTTAAATCTTCCCCAATACTTAGTGGTACCTACTTAATTTAAATTGATATTTAGAACTGTTCACTCCTGTTAGCTCAGCAGAGCCATGGTTGCTGTGGGAGGATGAGCTGCGTTCCATTTTGGTTTGTGCTTCATCAAGGCAATTGTACCTCAAGTTCCTGAGGCAGTCTTTTGCCTTTATGAGGTATCTTAAAATCCTTCAAATTTTGCCCTAATTATTTGTTCCATGGTAGCATTAGTTACTTGGAACAACATTATAATGATTACACTGCTAGCGTTGAATAACATGCCGCCTTTGGGTTAGAGCTGCTAAGGATGACGTGAACCAAAAAAAAAATAGCTTGGCATACATGTGCCAATATGCTTTTGGCAGTTAGCATACTTATAGCCAAGGTGAATTTGATCTGAAAGTGCTAGAGATGATTAATATGGAGCCCCACCTCAATGATGAATTTTTTAGAGTCACATTTTAGACTGAACACAAGTCTAGACTATGAAAGTGACTGTGTAATGAAAGGAGTTTCTTCTTTTGACCAGAACTAATAATCAATCCTAAAGCTTCATCTCATAGAGGTACAAGACAGCACTGGAGTTATTCATTTCCACTGTGCATTGCTAATCATAGAATCACATGGTTGGAAGGGACCTCATGAGGTCATCTAGTCCAATCCTCTGCTAAAAACAGGGCCACTCCCACTAAATCATCCCAGGCAGGGTTTTGTCTAACCAGGCCCTAAATACTTCCAAAGATGGAGATTCCACCAGCTGCCTACGTAACCCATTCCAATGTTTCACCACCCTCCTAGTGAGAGAGTTTTTCCTAATATCCAACCTTGACTGCTCCCCTTGTAACTTGAAACCATTGCTCCTTGTTCTGTCCTCTGTTACTACTGAGAATACCTTAGTGCTCTCCTCTTTTTAGCATCCTTTCAAGTAACTGAAGGTTGCTATCAAATCTCCCCTCAGTCTTCTCTTCTGCAGACTAAATCCGTCAACACTTTCTACTTTAAAATTCTCTGAGAGCAGCACAAGGTCATGGTTGCAACAGAGAGAAGAAAACTGGCTTGTGATGAGGTACAGATTTATATGGGGCTGGATTTGCTACAGTAGTCATTTTTAATGGTGAAAAAGAGTATAATTTAGGAGTAGTTGGCTTTGGTGCAATAAAAGCTAGATCCTGGCTCCAATATGGTCCTCTAGTGAGACTTCTGTGGTGGTTTTTTTTTTTTTTTTTTTTTTTTTTTGTAATCACTCAAGGATGCCAAACTCATTTCTCTCTGCTGCAGGGAAATATGCAGTATTCTGCACCCTCAGTGACAGCATGCATGCCCACACTGTGAAAAACAGCTATATAGGAACAGTGAGGTTCACATTTTCAAGCAAGCACTGCAGCAAAATAAAATCAATACAAGTGAACTGAAGAGGTTTAATCTTGCATTGCAGTAATATTGTATCTATTCACCTTATATATATCTACACACACACACACCCCCCCCTCACTTTCTGGGTAAGGAGTACCATACGTAGAGGCTATGTCCACACATTGCTTTTAAATTGAAACAATGACCATTATTTCGATTTTAAAAAAGTCATGTCTGAACAATGTTTTGTTGTTTTGAAATGATAAGCCCCGCCATTTTGAAACAAAGAACCTTATTTCGAAACAGTAAAACCTTTGAAGAAATCGAAATAGCCGTTAAATTGAAATGCTTGTTTTGAAATAATGCCATTTGGACATGTTGTTTTGAAATAACCATTATTTTGATTTAACACTTTTGTCCTTCTTCTCCTTCCCAGGATGCCTTCCTTTTTCTATATATTGGATGGGGGCATGGCCTTTCTAGGAGGCCATCTTGCTACACCTCCCATGGTGCCCCTCTCCTGAATCAAAATAGCAAGTCCTGTGTCCGGACTTGCTATATCAATTTGGTGTTTTTGCTTAATTCAAGTTAAATCGATTTAATAGTTTTATTTCAAATTAACCCTGTATGTGTAGACATAGCCAGAGAGTAGGAAAATAACAGGTTTGGAAGCTGTGTTGAACCTATCAGTATAGTCTCTTAAGTTATCCAGTGGTGATCACATACTTAATAAATGGAGTGTAAAAGGATTCTTCTCTAATACAACAGCAGCCAACTTTGCAGCATACATGTTCACAATAACAATTAAAAAGATAGTAGCACACAAAGGAACAGCTAAAGGTAGAACTGCCTCTGGCTATTAGCCTACATTTTTGGTATGCTTTGATATTAATGAATAGAAGAACTTAAAGGCTAGTAGTGATCCCAGTTGGTTGTTTTAACATCTGAGCAGATAATCTTTCTTTCTTTCTTTCTTTCTTTCTTTCTTTCTTATTAGCTGTTCAGGGGTAAATCCATTCTCCAGTGTTTGCTTCGTGTAGCAGGTTGAGTGCTTGGCTGATGTGCAGGTGAGTGGGAAGAATGATGGTAGATGTGCACGTGGGTGGCAATGATGTGTTGATATGCAGGGTGTGGGAGAAATCCTCTCTTACCATGCCATGGAATGGCTGTGGTTATTCACGTATCCTTACCCCCCTTGTGTAAGGAGCACAGCAACTGTACATGTTTTAGTTCCATTTTGGCTACAGTAGCAACTGAGGAGCATGGCTTTGGGAGTGGATTAGGTTTTGGACCAATACATATGATGATGAAGTTATTTAAGACATTTTGTTTTGTAAAAATGACTTTAGATACCACTAAATTTACATATTTCTTGGATTCTTAGGTAGAGTTGGACTCGTATGATATTGAATATGAGGTTCACAACCTTATTATGACTCAACCTTTGACACTGGGAACCAAGAATAAACTGAATGGAATAGAAAAGAGCTTAACATTATACAGATCTGACCCTTTATAAATAGTGCTGCCAATCAATACCTGATGGCTTACTGGATTTAATCAAATTCCAGATAGCTAAATGCATATCTCAGGAAGGCATCGACCTAGTACTTCTTTCCTAAGCAAATGCTATCTGCTGTGTTGGTGGTTCAAAATCAATAACCACGGGCATTGTCCTTTGAGGACTCTTGTGTATTTATAAGGATGACGTTATAAGACATGGTGATATTCTGCTGACAGATAACTCAATGCTTAGATTAAATAGGGAGGAGGGTTACTTGGTAACTCTAACCTTCACTAATAATAAATGAGGAAAAAAATGCTGGAGATGTAATTTAGTCCATTTAGAGACTGATTTTGCGACTCTGTCACCTTGGACAAGACCTTGCTCTTAAATAGCACACTGAAATTGACTGCAACTGCAGCTTGGAGAAGGTGAGATGTGACTATTTACCTTGTCCCCTCTCCAACAACTGTCTGACAGTTGACTTCAGTTGGTGGTGTTACATATTACCTCTCTGCATAATCTTCTTTTCAGCATGAGATATTTGGTCTGAGTGAGGGAGTGTGGTAAAATCAGGCCCTTTCAGAATGATTAAGTTCTTCTTGGGGACTGATAGATCCTCAAACATTGAAATATGTGAAATTAAGAGTTGTTTTATTTAGACAGTGCAAAGGGTCACATTTGTCAGGTAGTATTTTTTAGGCTTGAAGTTGGTTTGTTTGGTTTGCATGTAAAAACTATGCTACAGATCTCTCAAAGAATGTTCAAAAACCTCCTCCTGAGTAACACAGATCCTCTGGTTTCTTCTTTTTTTCCTTTTTTCTTTAGATGGGGTTGGCTTAACAGAAATGTTCCACTGTTTTACAAGCTGCTGTCCTCTTGGACTGCTACTTTGATCTCAGGGAACATGTGTCAACAGCTAGATCTGTTTATAATTTGAACAGAATATTGCCCGTTAAACTATTTCTCATGATGTACAGCGGGAGCTCAGCAAAGGGGAGACTGATGCTACATGGTAGCTGAGCTAGCAAACCGAGCCCACAGAAGAGACTGGGGGCAAGAGCAACACAAATTACAATTCCCATGAGACACCATAGAGACATCAAAATCTGTTGGTTTGGTGCCAATTTTTTTTTTCACTGAAATGTCTATCTTCTGTGGAAAACTTTTTTGGGGAAAATGATCCCCCCACCATTTTGTCTACATTTTCCTTTGGAAAAACTAAACCACTCAACTCTATTTATAAGAGTGCTGCTGTGTAAGTAGGCCAGCCATTAGTAATCAGTTTTATAGGTGGCTGTCATCATATTAGTGGTGTAAAAACTTGTGTAGTCCTTTTGAAATCAATGGCAGTACTTGTCACATGTTTCCTTTCTTGGCTTGCCCAGCTGCAGACATCAAACAATGACAATTTGTTTCTGAGTATTAAAGCACTGAGATTAGGTAGAGGATATTCTATATGCTCTTCCTGGGAGATATTTTGACAAACCAAGTTAGGCAGAATTACTGCTGTGTAAGTTAGATTTAAAAATTAATTGCCTTTCAAAAGAATAGTAATGTGTCTCTTCCTAGGCAGCCTCAATACATAGCATGCATAGCTAGAAATGTGTGTATAAGAAATTCAGATGTCCTTTGTTTGATGCATTTGTGACTATGTCCACACTTAGTTAAATCTATTTAACTTATATCAATTTAATAAAATTGATATAAAAATCATTAAATCAATAAGTTAAATTGATTTTAACTGGTCCTCACTAGAAAATAAAATTGAAATAGCATGTCCACGCACAGGATTTGCTATTTCAATTTAGGAGAGAGGTGCCATGGGAGGTATGGCAACATGGCCCCCTGGAAGGGCCATGCCCTCACCCAATATATAGAAAAAGGAAAGCACCTGGGGAGGAGAAGGGAAAAAGTGTTAAATTGAAATAACATGCCCACACAGTGTTGTTTTGAAATGACAATTTCAAAATAAGTCATATCGATATAATACTAGGTTTTATTATATCGATATGACTTTCCTTATATTGAAATGAGGGAGTTCCTCATTTCAAAATAGGACAATGTTGTGTGTACCTACTTTTTTTAACTCAAAATAACCAGCATTATTTCAATTTAAAGTGTGTGTGGACATACCCCATGGCAGTAAGAAAAGCAATGAGTAAAAATCCATAAATGAGTGAGTACACATTTCAAATAACTTTTTTAAAGTAATTTGTTTTAAAGTTTTTAATTTTTTTAATATTAAAGTTTCAGTGTATAGCCTCATGTAATGTGATTAATTCAAATGGCATTCATGCAGGTAGGCTTTACAGATAATGAACAGGATGTATAAAATATATTCTTCCTAATGAAAGTAGTATTGTCATCTAATTTTTTTGTGTATTTCCATGAAACTTAATTTGCATTAATTTCTGTTACTGCTGTTGGAACTGATTTATTATCCACCTTTTCAACACTGAAATCTGACTACTCAGATGGAAGCTTGTTGTGTAGGTTGGAGATTTCTTGTACACCATTCTAAGATACACAAGATAAATTATTCTTTTCAATTATTATTTTTATGCATACTAAATTATTCTATTTGCATTTGCCATTCTATTCATGTATTTGGGAACAATTAGATGTGAATGGCTGCAACAAATACCCTTCAGATAAAAAAAAGCCTTCTGTAAGTAGTTGTGGTGGCTTTCAGTGAAAGTCTTTAAATTTGTCCTTCACTCAACACAAGACAAAAATCAAACACAATAACAAATCTCTTCTAGCTCTGAAGAGCAGGCTTTTAAAGAGAATTGAATGGCTTGTCTCTTTTACTTCTGTAGATTGATAAAATACATAACTTGGGTTTGATTATATTTTGATTGTGGCCATAGCTTTGCAATGTGAAACTGCAACATCTCAAGGTGGGCGTTAAGCAATAAGTATGCATAACAAGAGATGTGGAACACACAGAGGCTGTGAGTACAGCCTATTATGTCTTTTTTTTCAATACTTCTTTCTGGTAAGTGTCGGCCTTCTCATCTCTCCTCCTCTCCCAAACCAGGCTGTGGGTCGTGGTACCTACCAATCTCCTTTTCCCTCCTTTATCTTTGCTTTCATAGTCTTTCTGTAGACTGTGCATTTGTTAGTGCACAGAAGCAAAAACACAGAAGAATAAGAATCTCCCTTATACTCTGAGGCTATGTCTACAGTAGGAAAATAGTTCAGATTTGTTAATTCAAATGAGTAAGTTCAAGTTTAGTTTGAACTAAACTTGAATTTATTTGTTTGAATTAACAAAGTGGACTAATTCCACTTAATGTTAAGTCAAATTAGTCCACTTCATTAATTCGAACTAACTGTCCATAATTTATTAAGTTTGAACTAAGGATTAATCCTAGTCTACATCATCCTTAGCTTGAAATAAGGAGCAAACTAAGGGCTTAGTTCAAACTAACTGGCAGGTCTGTCTTGTTTTGAATTAAGGAATTCCTTAATTCAGATGAATGAAGACCTAGTGTAGACAGGTACTCAGTTAGTTTAAATTAAGGAGGCTTAATTCGAACTAACTTGCAAATGTAGATGTATGATTACATGTTAGTGCTTAGATCAGAGGTTCTCAAACAATGATCTAGTCAACAATGGTTGCCAGTTGAGCACTTGGTGGTGGTTTTGAGGAGAGTTGGTTAGTTGTGTGGGGCTACTCTCCTTTTTGCTTATAGTAGAGAGAGAGATATTCTCTTCCACTATCATGACCACCAAGAAACTAAACAAAGCAAAAAACAAAAGAAAATAAAGTCTTGCAACCACAGCCTTCCTTAATGCTGAAGACTGAAAGACTAATATTACCTTTAAAGGGAATGGGAAGGGGCCTTCTTCCTGTACAGTAGATGTAAGTGAAGTTCAACCCAGGGTGTACAGATACCACAATGATGGGCACAATACAAGAACCTCAGAATACCAGCGCTCCACAAACTGCAGACCAAGAACACCTGCCAACATTTATACATGCTTTCATGTAAGTAAAAAGAAGCAGAACTACTAGGAAGGGCAGATGAAATGAAGAGCAAAGGTAAACAGTACCATTAATACTTTCAACAATGGACAAAACGTGTACAATTCTAAAAAAAACAGTTAAAACTACATAAAGATTTTTTCCTAATATTACCTTTGCATGTCAGCAAGGCTGTGGTTGCCATGGTGATAAGCAATCCAAAAGATGGTTCATGTGATGAAGAATGAGCAGTGATGTTATCCCACAGCCACTCTATTATGGTGTGGTCCATGCCATTAAAATGTTGGAGAACATCCTGGTTTAGACAGTGAAGGGGTGGGTGTCCTAATGTCCGTGAGATACCCAAGACTTTAATCCTGTAGTATGTTCCCTGCATGTGGACCCTGGCAACAGCACAGAGCCCCAGTGGCTTCACTGGGGATCTGCTTACGCAGAGCATTTCTTAGGTCTAAAACTGCAGGCTGAGGAGACTGGAAGAATACTCAAATGAATCACTTTTTAAAAAATTCTTGGCATGTGGTCTATTACAGTAGATGACTGTGTAACCCTTCTGCTTACAACTGTATTTTCTGGCTCTCTAAAATTCTGCATTGTGTGCAAAACATTTTTCCAGTATTTACAGCTTAAAACACAACACAGTTAGCAAACCATCACTAAATTCAATTGTTTAGCAGATGGAATTTGATGTATCATTAATAAGACAAGAAATGTCTTCACACAGCTTCTAGATAATGCAGTGTTGCTTTTTTCTCTTTTAAACTGGATCAAAACAGATGCACCATCCTTGAAGAAAATAGGCAAATGAGACAGCAGAACTGTTGCAAAAAATGTGATAAATGACAAACTTGCTTAAACCCTTGCAATTTGCTTGAAGAAAATGTACGGGACTGCAAAGACAGGACATCTGTTTTATGTTAGTCCCACAGTGACCTGCTTATTCAGCTATAGGCATTCCCACCTGTTCCATTAATAGGCATGGATTTTGAAGTATTCTACCTTCATCCACTCTAAATTGAATGGGCTCTCTCAAGCCAAGCGCAGCTGTCTCATAAAAGTCTAATTTAGAAAAAACAAAATAGTTTAGGGTAAAACCCGGCACCTATCCCTGGCCCAGGCCAGCAGTTGGACCAGCTTGAGCCATCTGTGGAGCTCCTTCATGGAGACAGCAGATGACTTTAGGAGCTGGCCAGGCAAGCTGGAGGGGTTGGTCATTGTGTCTTGATTTTTGGCACAAAGTAGTAGAGCCCTGCATAGATTCAAACATCTGCTCAGTGTCAGCCTGCATCTGACCTGGGATCCATATGCCAGGTTTTGTCCATCTGCACCTGCACCACCTTGCCTCCAAGCAGCTCTAGCTCTGACTATATGAGCAGACCCTCTGTCTGGCTGTCACAGCTTTGCTGAATTAAAGTTAGGATGGGGAGGAAAGAATTGCTGGCAGCTCCAGATGCCATTCAGAGCCTCCCCTAGCCCTGCTCTTAACAACTTTTATTCTACCTAGCCTAGGGAAGCTGGAGCTGCTGAGACCACTCAGCTGGTCAGGGGAGTTGCCTGTCATCTGACTGGGTGGTCAGCAGTGGGGGAATGCATGGAAAGTAGCTGCCCATCACCAGCTAATTGGTGGAGTGTGAGGACTGGTTGCTGGGGCTCTTAGAGTCAGAGTTGCCCAAACAATGGAATAACAGAAAGAAAACTGATTTTTCTACTGATTTAATTTCATCAGCTAAATAGATTAAGGATTGCTTTGGCAATGCTTTGTACTTCCAGTAGAGTAAGCACAACGTTTACTGCATGCAGTTGAAATAGTTGGCCCAGACCACAGGATAATTGGGTTTCAAAACTCAGATGACTACACTGAAAACTCTGGGCCAAATGCTCTTGTTCTGCAGAAAAGGCTGTGAGAGTGGGAAAAGAGCTAAAAAAAATGGTGGTCATCTAACTCGGCCCATCACAGGAAAGGGGCTTGTGGCCAGGCTGAGCAAGCAGAGCCATGTCCTTGAACCTCTGCAGAGGCTGCAGATCTGTGCCCAAGTTTCTCCAGATCTCAGGGCGTTTGGACATTGCAGTGGTCTTGCAGCCATAGTTTTATTGGAGGATTGTTCTTTGAAAGCATGTATAAATGTTGGCAGCTGTTCTTGGTCTGTAGTTTGTGGAGCGCTGGTATTCTGAGGTTCTTGTATTGTGCCCATCGTTGTGGTATCCGTACACCCTGAGTTGAACTTCACTTACATCTGCTATACAGGAAGAAGGCCCCTTCCCATTCCCTTTAAAGGTAATATTAGTCTTTCAGTCTGCAGCATTGAGGAAGGCTGTGGTTGCAAGACTTCTTTTTTTCTTTTGTTTTTTGCTTTGTTTGGTTTCTTGGTGGTTATGATAGTGGAAGAGAATATATCTATCTCAACAACCCTAAAACCTGCCCTCAATATCTACCAGAAGGAAGTCCAGAGATTTCAGTGCTTCCTTAGGTAGGACCATTTGGACGAGATACTGGACTGCTGAGTCGCAGCAAAGCTCCAAAGGAAAAAAGTATGATTTGAAAAGAGTATGATGTGAATTAATTCTCTGACCAAAAAAAAAGCAATTGGCAAGCCCAAGAAGAAGGAAAAATTTGTTCAGCTGACAGCATCTGGTTCAGCAGCACTGAGACAGTCCCCTGTCTCTGAAATGTCTGTGAGATCCACTGCTGTGTGTTTATCCTCCAGCTGTGAAAGCTAAGGCCCCACCACTGCTGTGGCACAATACTTCTGCATGTATGAAATAACAAGTTCAAATTCCCCCAGGAATCCCATCACTTGAACTAACATGGGGGGTGGCGGGTGGAAACAGGAGCAGCTATACAGGATTTCCTGTACATAATGCCAGGCATCAACAACACAGTCTGGGACAGATCTAAGCCAAGCTCTTACATCTGGGATTCTGTGCAACTGTGGAGGTTGGTAGCTGGCTAGAGACAGAAACAAATACCGAAAAGACAGACATATTAACAGACCCACCCCTACATTAGCAAAACATTCTGATGACTGCAAAGCCAGCCATTCCAAAGGTAGGTCAGATCAGGATTAAAGTGACCTGTACAATATTGGTGCTTCCTGGATATTGTGTCTTGCTCTTCAGTATGTGGCCATAGGACTTATTTATTGCACACTCTTTAACCCTGCTCTGAAGAAAGAATTTACTTTTTTTCATAGGCTTTTCTATGGCACTCATCACCCTCGAGTGCTTGACAAGTATTTATTTATTTGTTTTAACAAATCTCCTGTGAGATCAGGGTGTGTGTGCGTGGGGGGGTGGTGGTGTTATCTACCTAAGGAACTCCATGCCTAAACTTGTCAACTTAATAAATTCTAAGTGTTTAAGTAGACTTAATAAAACTGGCCCTGAAAGTCAACTTAAGCTTTCAAGTCCAGTTTACAGGGCAGGAAGTCCTATCCCGCCCAGGTTCTGATTGGACTCTGGCCGCCCGATCTGGCCCCAGCCACTGCTAGCAAGCGGCTGGGAGCTGGATCTGGCCCCTGCCCTTACCACAGGCATCAAGGGGCTGGGAGCTGGCTTCTGCCACCCATGGTAGGCACTTGGAAGCCTGATTTTTGTCCCTGAGCCCATTGCCACATGCAGCTCAGAGCTCAATCCAGCCCCAAGCCCCTTGCTGCAGGTAGCACGATCTGGGAGCTGGCTCCTGCCACCAGCAGCAAAGGGCTGGGAGCCAGCCTGATCCAGCTCTGAGCCCCTTGCCACATACGGTTCATAGTCCAATCCAGCCCCGAGCTACTTGACACTGCCAGCAGGTGGCTTGGAGGAAATCTCACCTTCGTGGGGTCCAGCTCCTCCCCACACCAGGCAATGCCAGTGACCTAGCCTGGTTAACTTCACATGCTATTCCTGATCAGTTTCAGCCCGGACTGGGATATAGTGTAGACATACCCCTAAGTTGACTTAACAAGGTTGACTTTACGTTGACCTAAAGTCAACCTTGTTAAGTCATCTTAACTGGGTCCTTCCAGTGTAGACATAACCAAAGAGACTAAAGTTGAAGCATGTACTGATAGCGGGTGCCTCATCTGAGGCACCAAGGACCTGATTTTTTCATTGGTCCTTTGACATAGCGTTGGAAGGGACCTCAGAGGTCATCTAGTCCAACCCCCTGCCACAGGCAGGACCACTCCCACTAAACCATCCCAGTCATGGTTTTGTCCAGCCAGGCCTTAAACACCTCCAAAGATGGAGATTCCACCACCTCCCTAGGCAGCTCATTCCAATGCTTCACCACTCGCCTCGACCTCCCTAACCACAACTTGAGACTGTTGCTCCTCGTTCTGTCCTCTGTCACCACTGAGAACAGTCGAGCTCCATCTTCCCTGGAGCATCCCTTCAAGTAGTTGAAGGTTGCTATCAAATCCCCCCTCAATCTTCTCTTCTGCAGACTAAATAAGCCTAATGCTTTCAGCCTTTCCTCATAGGGCTTGTGCTCATAGGGCTATAGTGCTTTATAAATACAAATCACAGTTTCAAATGACTTTAGTTTAAGCTGTGCCTGCTTCTCTGCTCACCCCCTGGTTCCTAGTTCCAGTTTCTTGTTCTGCCTCCTACAGATCCTTTGTCTCAGTGTATTCCCCATGTGCTACAAGTCTGGGTGCTTTTCCCTGTGCATTAAATTCAGAAGCCCTCTTCCTTGGCATCCTGTTTAGGTGTCAGCAGAGAGAGATTGACAGGTTCTCAGTTCCAGTGCCTGATACAGTCCAATTGGGAACTGCAGTTTAAGGGACTACATTGCTTAGCTTTCAGCTCCTCTGGGTTTGAGCACGCTCAATGCAATTGAAATCCTCAGGGAATTAAGCAGTGAAGCTCTAGCAAGCGTTTACTGAGCATCTGCATATTAAAAATCCTACAGTTTTTCAAACACTTATAATGGGGTTAAAGTTTGGAGTTTAGCAACAACACAAGGCACATTTATGGCACAAAGGTGACTGCCTACTTGAGTATTAGTAAGCCTACTCCAAAGCAGAGGGTTTTAGGGCTGGTCAAAGAAAAGGTCATCAGAATTTTTAACGGGGTCAAACCAATATATTTCCCCTAACTTTGGGCTCAAAAATGGCTGAGCCATTTTGGGTGAAATTTAAAAAAAAAAAAAAAAAAAAAAGTTGAGTGGGAGGCAGTACAGAAAATTTCCAAACAATTAAAATTCTGCCCTTTTAGTCAGCTGAAACCAGGGTCATATATGGGTGGTGCTGCCAGCCTTGTACAGGTGTGGCCAAACTGTGGCTCAGGAGCCACATGTGGCTCTTGAATGAAAAAGTGTGGCTCGTGGAAGAACACCAGCAAATCAGTTTTTAGGAGGTAAAAGTATATGGCTATATGCCTCAGTGTGGCTCTTGAAAGTTTAATAATCAACTTGTGTGGCTTTTGAGTTCCATAAGTTTGGCTACCCCTGGTCTATAAAAATGAATTGATTCAAAATAATAGCTGACCATGCATAAATTAATCTTTCATGATTGAAAAGGCATGAAATACAAACCAATGGAACATAAAGTATGAGTGTGCAAGTGGGGCTTTTTAGCTGAGATGTTTCAGAGAGCCTCACTGCATTTGTCTTTTTGTTCTCTTAGCATGCTAAAAATATGTTTATGTATCCATGTATTCTGTGAAGAAAAAGAACTGATGGGCTATAATCTGACTTTCTAGTGCTGTCATTGGTTTTTGATTGAGTTGTGGCTCTGTCCTCTTATTAGCAGTTGTTATAAAGCTGGCCTTGTGAAAGGGCAGATGGATCTTTCAGAGGACAATCTCACTCCACACATCTTTGACTGGCAACATATGCTCTGTCTTACTTTAAGAAGACTTGTCAAGCTACACCTTCTGCCTATCACTTTCCAGTGATAAGTGATGTACTGCACCTCTCCTATTCACAAGTATAAGCATTAGATGGTGAATTAGAGCAGAGGTGCCAAATTGGTATCTATCTTCATGGCCTCTGAGTTCTTACACCAAGCAATTCTGCATGGTCTGAGAGGCGTATCATATGGTGCAAGGCAGTAAAAATTCTAACTAATGAAGAGGATAAATTTGTTTGCATGTCACAGGTCTAATAGTCTCATCAGCCTTTTGCTGGCATGCATCATGCTGTGACAGTGTGAGGCTTGTCAGTGTCAGTTTATGAATTCTGGTTTTGTTTTGTGAATGCCCTTTTTAGATTGTAACTTTCATTGTGAGTTAGAGCATCTATAACCTAGTTGACAGGCTTGTCTGAGATGCTCTGACAGAGCAATCAAGGGCCATGAATGCTGAATGATTCTTCCCTACCGGAACCAGTAGGGCTAATGACTGTGATTTTTGTCTACACAGAAGCTGATGGGTAGTGGGAGCAGCCTAAAATTTTCCTGGCAGAAGCACATGGTCAACAAGATAGACAGACAGTTTTTTAAAAGGGATGCTCCTCTGCAAGAGAAGTCATTCCATTACTCCATGCAAAAGACAAGGCTAAGCAGTCAAGAAAAGCCACTTGATATAAGAGCTTGGACCAAACCCTGGGCTCACAGAAATGTTAGTGCAGATGGAGGAGAACTCAGTTGAGGAGTTGGCTATTTTGCACAAATCTGTAGCTCCATTGTGCTTTTGCAAAGGTTGTGAAATGACTGTGAATTCCTTTACTAAGCACATTACTGTTTTCACTACCACACAGTGCCTGAATGGTCAAACTATAGAACTTGAGCTTTCCAAGCCAGCTAGAATGGGGGGAGGTGGTTGGGGGGAGAATGGCCTAGGAGACTGGAGACTCATGAGGCCAGGGGATTTAGGCAGCTGGACTGCAGTTTCCTACTGCTTGAGAAAAGTATTGGGTATGGGATCTGCATTCAGAGTACACTTGAAACCCAGAGCTAGGAACAATATTTGATTGCTACTCTGACCCAAGTGATAGCAATTTGGCATCTCTGCTCTAATTCACCATCTAACGCTTATACTTGTGAATAGGAGAGGTGCAATACATCACTTATCACTGGAAAGTGATAGGCAGAAGGTGCAGCTTGACAAGTCGTCTTAAAGTAAGACAGAGCATATGTTGCCAGTCAAAGATGTGTGGAGTGAGATTGTCCTCAGTGACCGAATCTTAGGACAACAGACTGCTGTCTAGCTAGAGAGGGGGAGTGAGGCTAGCCAGTGACACATTCTTGAAGTGAGTATGTACAATTTAAATATTACAATAGCAAGTGCTATATAAACAAGCATCTATGATAGTTAGCTAGTTGAATGTTGATACACAGACAAACAGTAGTATTCAATGATAACGAAGGTTATCAAAAGTCTCAAATGAGGATGACCAGCTCTGAAAACATGCAGTGTTGCAAAGTGTCTTCTGAAATATAATTTATCAGTGAGGTAGACCTACCCTCCTGAGCAACTGACCTTCAGATTTCCCCCAACTTTATTGAATGCAAACAGAAAATCCTATTCCTTGTCTGTATTTTGATTCCCTTAGAGGTTTTTTACTGATGGTTTGGGTGAATATTCACACTTCTTTTGAATGCCATGGATGGTTGGCTGTCAGAACTGAGGTCTGCTGATAGACCACTATGGGTGCAGAATGCAAGAGATTTGAATGATTTCATAATTCTGCCTCTAGCAATGCCTGTTCTTCTGCCAGTATTCTTACAGCAAGCTGGTGGCTATCTTCCACTTTCTCAGGCTGCATTGCTTGGGACAATGAGCAGTATAATCAGGCTGTGTTGTCAAACAGTATAGCTGATGTGGTACACAGAGAGGGTGGATGACTGCCCCCTGTTAGTGCCACATGGACAAGTCTGCCAGGGGGGTCACTATTTCTGGGGAAGCTGTTATTTTAAATGCTAGTTTGAAAACATCTTGTAACAATATGGAATTCAGCTTCTGTTTATTGGAAGTAGAGTGAACACTAGACACCCACAGTAACATTGCAGATTTCAATATGAAAATGTGATCTGCAAAGGGCCACCAGAAGTCCTGTCCAACAAAGACCAATGTTTAGGTAAAAGTTGGAATTAGCCCCATGGTGGGGTCCCTTTGTGGAATTATTCTGGCTCTGCTAGTCTCCTAGGATAAGGATTTCCCCTAAATAATACTCTTTGTTGGCATGGGTGGAAAAACAGCATCCTACCTTCCCACAGACCTCCTGCAAATATGACTGCTGAAACCTCCTAGAGATGCTGACCTGGATCAGAAATGGTCAGGGCTATCACCTCTGCCTTTTATTGCTCACTTATAGCTTTGGATACTGTTTTAATTCACCCCAAAATGGAAAGATCTCAGCCATAATCTGCTCTAATGATTTATAGCCCCACTTAACCCTTACTCTGCCCACCTCAGTGTTTTATTACATTTATAATGGTGCTGTAAGTGTGGTTTTTTAACCCCACTCCTACTAGTCCTTGTAATTTCTCAAACTCACACCCTGTATCACAAAATAGTAAATATTACTTCTCAGCAAGGCCAACAAAATAAACGTCTGGGCCAATCCAACCTGGAAATATGCTGACTCAAGTAAAGTAAGGCAACAAAGTGAAAGATAAGGAAGTAATTAGAAAGCAAACTTCCCAAGCTCATTTTCAAATTTTTACCAAGCTCAGCAGAAGAAAATAAGCTTTTCCTTCGGTTAAGACACAACATTCAGAACATCACGGTCATAGATTTCCCAGAGAAGCTGAGTGAGGGACATCTGTAAGGATTAGCAATGGAGTGCTACTTTTGCATCATAAGACATTGTTTTGATTGCAAGCATTTTTACTGTGTGTATATATATATATATTTACAGCAGATGCCAAAGCCTGTCAGAATACAAATGGGAGGGAAACACTACAGGTACAACCACTCATGCAGCCAGTCAGGATTAAGAAAACACTAGAGGGAGGTTAGCTAGGCCCAAGATTTCCCCCATCCTCTGTTGACTGAACTGTGTTTTCCCTGTGGATTAGTGCTCTGTTCAGATACAAGAAGTGGAAACCTTCAAACAGCTCTCTTAATCCATGAATGAAGCCAAGCCATCACATTTCTGAGTAGATCTGCATTCTAAGAACAGATGGGTCATCTGTACCAAAAATGGGTCATCAGTATCAAAAATCACAACAGGATGGTTGATGGGATGCCAGAGGAGCAATAGTTATACCTTCATTAAGTGACCTCAGTCCACAGCTAGTAGGACTGTAGCTGCCTCTGACCTACAAAAGTCTTGTTAAAGATGCAGAACTGACCAGAAATGAATTAAATAATCCAAAAAGCGATGGTGGCTTACTCAGTGTGTAACTATTGTAGCCTATAGCAAGAGGAGAACTCTGCCTGATTCCATGGACAGATGAGACAGATATTAGTAACATAAAATGCATCTTTGTGGCACTACTCTGTCTTGTCCTGGTCACATGGATCAAGGCAACAGATTGTGAGGTGCAAGTTTTGCTAGTAACTCCAAAGGAAGTGATTGGTTTCTGGGAAGATTTAAGGGTTGGAATTTTGGGGGGCCAAGGCTCAGGAGTCTGAGTTTTCACACCTGAGCATACAGGGAGACTCCCTCCAAAGTTAATAGGGGGGTGTACAAGTGTTACAAGAAAGCATGGGCAGGCCTAATAGTAGCTGGTGGATTTATTCCATGACTGGGGCTCACTGGATAGGCCTGGAGCTTTGGATACTTATCTGCCAGCTAGGGTGCATCTAATGTGGTCATAGAGGTATACTTCATAATATAAGCTGATACTGTGTCATGGATCAGTAGATTCAGCTATATAACTGATATGCATAATTAACCAACCAAGTACTGATGATACGGAGGATTATTTTACACCTGTTAACTACTGTGGCAATCATACAGTGGATTCAATGCAACATATACTTTATAACACACACTTCAGTTTTGGCCCATTTAACTCACTGTAGCAGTTTCTTCCAATACGGTAATTAATTAACTCTGTTGATAGCATTATAATTATCTCTGCTAGTCAATATATCTGTCTTAATCTAGTCTTGCTTTAACCTGATATGGAAAAGGGAGACAGTACTTTATACCTCAGTAAACTATTTTCAGGTCTTTCAGTAGCTTTTTAGCACTGTGAATAAAGGATGTAGCAGCCTGATTTAATTCCTGAGATAGTCACATTAATATCTTTTTTTTAAGAAATCCATTAGATATCTGTGATGGTACTTTAAAAGTAAAGTCAAACACATGTTTCTTCATTCAGTTAAAATCAAATTAATAACTTTTAGTGCATAAATTTAATATGTGCTGTCACCACTAGACATGTTATACAATCAAAATTAGGTTCACATTACCTTAATAACATAAATGGTTTCCCAACTACAGTAACTATGTTTTAAACTCAAAAGCTTCTACACTGTTACAGGACACTGTATGGTAGATCTCAACAGGCAACTATCCTTAGCCTATATTTAAATTACGCAGACAAAAACGATATTAAAGGAATTACTAGGAATACAAAGTCAAGCAATTAAAAGTTAGGAACTCACAAACATCAGTTGCTATGCAACCTTAATTTGGGTCTGTTAATAAATATGTATTATCGTTCAATCTTTGATCACATATTGTGTGCTCCACCTGATCTCAGCCTATTTTAATGTGCAGGATAGCTGGTTCTCACTGACTAAGCAGTTATTCAGTCCTTTGTTTTATCCTGGTTGTTGGTGGATGCTCCCCTTCATGGCTCTGCCTCTTCCCCTGCCACCTCCCACCAGGTGAGTCTAGTGGTGTCCTGACTGGAGTCATTCCCAGCCCCAAGCAGTGCTGTGTGACAGCCCTGATGCCCCGCATCATTAATTGCCTTCCACACAATTTCTATACCTAGAGGTGGCCCTTGGGCCAAAACATTTACCAACCCCTGCTCTCAGATTGTCACAAGAGTGGATGGGATGCTTAGCAAATAGCTGTGAAACTCAGTAGCAGATTTGGAGTCCATTCCATGCTCTGGAAGAGCATGTTCTCTGGAGGACACTCTTCTGCCCACCCTCCCAAGCTTGACCTGTCATGCCCCATCCCCATCCTTTTGCCCTTGTTCCTGTCCTGTCCCTTCCCACTCCTGATTCCTAGTCCCATTCTCCTTACCTACCCAATGCCAGTCACCATCTATCAGATGTTTCATTCCAGTGCCAATCTTTTTGCCTAGTAAGCCCCTGTCTTACTATACTGGACTCCTGCTTCCCTACTCCCAGTTTCCCACTCACTCTCCTAGCAGTAGTCTTCCCCCCCCGCCCCAGTCATCCTTTGTTCTCTTTACCCTCTCTTTCTCCACCTCTCTTTGCTCAGCCCTTCCCAGTTCCCCTTTCCAGCTGCTTATCTCATCTTGCTCCGCAGGCCAGCCAGCTGTTTTCCACTGGTTCTAGTTTTCCTGTCCAGCTTGTCCCAGTCTCCCAACAGTTCTCAGTCCTGATCTCCATCCCCCTCCAGACACTTCAGCCATTTATGCTAAGAGACTCAAGAAGCTCTAAGTGGTGATTTGATCAGTCTATAAGAATGCACATGGGGACCAGGAATTTGATGATAAGATCCAATTTCAGATCAGAAATAAGGTGTAGTTTTTTAACAATGAGGATAATTAACCCTTGGGATAACTTACACATGGTTTATGGACTCTCTGTCACTAGATGATTAAAAATCAATTTTTCCCACCTAAAATATAGGCTATAGTTCAGCCACAACTATTGAATATAAAGCAAAAATGGATTCAGGGAAGTTCTATAGCCTGTGTTATACAGGAGGTTAGACTAAACAATCACGTTGGGCCCTTCTGTCCTTAAAAATCTATGAATGTTAATTTGATTTCATAGCATTTTATTCAGTGTGTAGTCTCATTAACTTCATTGTGAGTAAGGGTATCAGAAAATGCATAGCATGAAGAATTAGTGCTTACTAGAATTTGTAAATTTGTTAGTTTTTAAGTGTCACAAGACTCCTCTTTTTGTTTTACTGGAATTTATATACACCATGGCTCAATGAAAAATAATGTTTCTATCTCTCTTGCTAATGTTATCTGTTTGCGCAGGTGTGTCTGTATTGAACCATGGTAGGGATTTGAACCAGCCAGGTGTAGCCCCTATAGCCCCTGCCTTAATCCAGCCCTGAAACCAGCACCCATTGCCAGTGGCACTAGAGAAGTACAGATGGTAAGCCAGTGACACACCTCCACCACCAGTTTCCTTTTGGGTTGGGACGTGCACAGCTGCAGCACTGTGAAATGCAGATGTAAACATCAGAAACCATGAAATCGATTATTTTAAAAATCTTATGGCTATGAAATTGTCCAAAATGGACTGTGAATTTGGTAGATCCTAGATAAGTGTGAGTGTTAGGAAGTTATTGTGCTGTTTGCAGCACCCATGAGACATGCACCTCAGTAAGACAAGTTTATGGGAAGGTTAGAAATGTAAGAGACTAGTTTTGATCCTTCTTACACTGACTTTAAGCCTTATGTCAGTTTTCAGGATTGGAGAATCTAAACCTGCTGATAAAAGGAGGTACTCCTAACTTTTACCACTGCAGGCTCACGCTATCCACTCCTGGAGGTGCTGAACACTGGAAACTTCCATTAGTTTCAACGGGAACTGAAAAAACGCAGCATCTCTAGAAGTAGCGTGGCATATTCAGGTCTTAATCCGAAATGCATTGGTGTGCTATGACCCCTGCCAGTCACACTGATTTTAAGTCAGCTTATTGCTACATTGCACTCTTCCCTCCCTCCTTCTACTTAATGTATACCTTGTTGTCTGCAGCCTTGCACATTAGTGGGTATGCTCTCTGGGCCAGAGACTGTGGGGCATATGTACAGCGAAGTTAGAGTGCTTTAATCTAGCTCGTTGTATACTAATAGCCCTGAAATTGCAGCAGCTCAGGCTTTAGCAGAGGAGCTGTACAAATTCAACTGGGACACTGGATAATTAATTGTGTAGCTAGCCCGCACTGAAGTCCATGCTGCCACAGCTCCTCTGCTATTGCTACTCGACTAACTAGCCCAAAACTAGCTTGGGCATGAATACATATGTCACTATGACAGGGATCAGTAATGTTTTCTGGCCCCTGTGCCAGCCCCACCCTCCCAAATGCTCAGCTGGTTCTAGGGGCAGAACCAGAAAGGTGCCAGGGTGGGGCCAAAAAGGTGTTGAGGGCAGGGCCACTAAGGGCCAGGAAGTGCATGCTGCTTTTCCCTGCTGATCTCACCCCCCAGCTGGGGATGGAGGTCAGCATGAGCAGGAGCCGTATGGCGAGGCCAGCGGGGGGAGCAGTCATGCTGCCATAGGCCCAGGAACCCTGCATGCCACTGTGCACAGGCCCATACTTGTGCTGGGTTTCTGACCCATGAACTATGACATTCCCTGATGACATTGTAGACATACCTCCAGCCTGATCAGCCTTGTCTTTATAAGTGTTACTGTAACAATGGTAGTAGTAATAGCTATGTAAATAAATGAAGTCAGAGTTGTGGACAATGTCAGTTCACATAGGGGTACTAGATCTCTATCTTATGCCTTCCTTGTCTAGCATTGAGAATTCTAGCTTTACCGTACTTGTCTTTTGCAGGGCAAGGTTTTCTCTTGTGGGTGGAGGAGAAGCTTTGATGATGAGGTGACTCACTGTGCCAATTTTATTCAGTGAGAAACAGAACTGGAAAAGGAACTGCTTCATAAGGGAGATGTACATTTCCTAGTGCAAGTTCAATAATTGATACATATTTGTTCAATATTTTAAATGCTGGATACAATGTGAGATGGACCCTAGGAAAGGGCCCACCTGAGAGGGCTTTAGAGCAATTTAATTTAAATTAAGTGTGAAAGACTTTTTAAACTTTTTTAAAAAAAATCTTTTGTCTCTAGAGCCTGAGTTCTCTTCCTTTTAATGACAATCTTGGAATGGGCAAAATCTGCCATCTTGAGAATGTTAGTAGTTTGCACCAAGAAAGGAGGAAATGTGGAAGGGAACCCTTCAAAATAGCCGCCTTTTCCTTCCTGAGAGGACTGGTTTGTGCAAAGCAACAACCAAGCCTTTTTCTATTTCTGCTGAGTGGTATTCCTCAAAACTTAAAAACGGGGAGCTAAGTCACTGTGGTTAGAGACTCCTGGTGACTTCAATGGATGGACTTTGGCTCAGGCTCATGTGACATAACAAGGGGATAGAAAAAAAAACCAAGGAGTCTTGTGGTGCTTAAAGACTAAGATTTATTTATCACATGAGCTTTTGTGGGAGAAAAAACCCACTTCGTCAGATGCTTTGAAGAGGGGGAATTTACAGAATTGGATGAGAATAAATGCAGGGGAGTGTAAGACATGGGATCAGGTCATACTGCAACAGCAAATCGGAGCATTTGTAAGGATTCAAACTTTAGGAAACAGCATACAGAGGGAGGGTGAATTCAAATTACCTGTTGTAATGTGAAAATCTGTAGTCATGATTCAGCCCTGCTTTCACACAGTCTAATCTGCATATTATTTTAATTTTGGCTGTTTCTCAAACAGTTGCTGAGTACTTCCATCCTCCTAATTACTTCATTGATTTGTTAACAATGGCCCTCAAGAAAATCAATGGGACATTAAGACTGCAAAGAGAAACAGCCAAAATTCAAATAATATGCAGATTAGATTGTGTGAAAGCAGGGCTGAATCATGACTATGGATTCTTTTCACATTATAACAGGTAATTTGACTTCACCCTCCCTCCTTTTTTTTCCCCCCCCGAAAAAGCTTCTTTGAAAAAAAGGTACTCTTTTGAAAGAAGCCAGGTTTCACTTTTTTGAAAAAGTGCTCCAGTGTTTTGATACACTGGAGTGCTTTTTTTGAAAAAGCAAAATAGCTCCCCAAACATGGGAAAGTGTTTTTTTTTGGGGGGGGGGTTTGGGATAAGTTGCCTTATCCCAAGAAAACTTTCCAGGGTAGATGTGCCCATAATGCTTCCTTATTTCAAAATAAGGAAATACTTATTTCAAAATAACAATGCCTGTATGGACAGGGAAAAAGTTATTTTGAAATAAGGCTCCTTATATTGAAATAACTTCTAAGTGTAGACATATCCCTAATGCGTAGTTCAGAATATTCATTGCAAGCTGACCTGTTCCAGTTTTTTGACTGACTGCCTAGCCATGCCATATTTTAACTTGTTTACAGCCTTACTAGTCTAGAGTGCAAGGAAGAGAGAGAAATATGAACTAACCTAAATACAGTACAAAATATTGAAAGGTCAGGGTAACTGGGCATAGTATTAGAGCTCACAGAATACACTAAAGAACAGCTTGTTCCATGCTCAGTAAACAAATTAATGTTGTGCCATTTTCTTTACTGGCTCAAAATTTTATAGGAAAAAATGTGTACAGTAGGAAATGGTGCAAACCTTAGCTCACTCACTGGAGACTATTCAAGATATAATGAATAATAAGTAATACACCAAAGACCAGACTCTCAGCCTTCAGTCCAGCCATTTTGCATAAAAATATGTAGTGGTATGGTTGGAATGTTTGAATCTTCTCTGTTTTATAGCAGCTGCCTAGAAGATTTGGGAAGCAATCCAAGACCACTTTTGCCTTTTATTTCAGCTCCTATCTGGAGGGTAGTGAAGTTGAACCTGAAGATCTGCCCCCCAAATGTCAGTGGTTCTATCTGAATTTGAAATATTTTCCTCCCACTATGGTATTGACCCTGCAAATGCCTCTTTCAGATAAGTAGTCCCATTGATTTCATATAGTGGGTGAAATTTCTAGCATCGGACTCAGCTTCAGTACTCCTGCGAGTAAAAAATCAAAACATTTCAATGTTTACAAAAGATCTGCCTTCATTTAGGGGGACACTTGCATCAATATTTTGATTTTATTTTCTCTTGTCTGGTTTGATCATCTCCAGTTGTGACTTTGAGAGTCTTCATTCAAGAATGAGAGTGGATAAAACTTTAAAGAACTTGCTTAGTGCTCATTGAGAATTTTACCCAGGTCTCTGCTCTCACCCCAGTGTAAATCAGGGGCAACCTCATTCAAGTCAGTGGTGTTACACCTGGGCCAGAGAAGTATAAATGAGAAAAGTCAAACCCCACAGACCTTGATTCTATAGAGACTAGCATGTGTGAACTTTGTGGACGTGCCTAGTCATGTCAACTTCCAAGGGACTACACACATGTATAAAGCTAATTCTTTCAACAAGGAAAGAGAAGAGTTACTTTAGCATGACTGTTCAGCCTGCTGAAATTCCTAGATACGTCAACAGCCTCAGGAATCGCATTCTTTCATTACAGGATCAGACTTTCAGTGGGCATTTTGCCTGATGAAAACTAGAATCTTGTTTGCCAGAAGCGGGGAATCACTAATGGGATGGATCACTTGATGCTTACTTGTTTTGTTCATCTCCCCCCCACCCCCCTGAAGCACCTGTCATTGGCCACTGTGGAAAGACAGGCTACTGGGCTAGATGGCCCACTAGTCTGACCCACTATGGCTATTCTTTATGATTTGTAAGGTTTAGTACTAAATCTGTTAGGTAGTGTCTTTATCTCCACAAATGACAATTGTCTTTTTATTAATGGGTTCATGGATTAGTCTGGATTAAAGACATCTGAAATACTCATTCAGCTTCTCTGACCTTTTCTTAATAAGCAAGTCACATGTGCATCAATCTGCAGGGATCAGTATTCTGAGTCTTAATTGTTCAGTGTAATCATTGGTTTCGTTGTAGCCATCTGCAATGACCTAACTTTGTCCTCCGGTTCAGCTCTCATCACACAACGGAAACTGACTCTGCAGGGAAACTTACAAGGCAAGCTGAAGTATTATTGAAAGTCTTTTCTTTGATGTCCTGGAGCCAACTGGGGCTGCACAAGTGTAATTTATAGCAGATATTGGCTTTCAATGTAAGCCTATGTTTCAAAGTCCATTTTTGTTGTGTGTCCTGAAATAAGTATAAAACAGAGCTAGATGTGGGAAAAGTTAGGTTTTTGTATCTGTAAATATCAATAAAACAATTTTGTGGTGTAAAACAAGGAAAAGTACTTCCACTGATGATTAAAATTTACAGATAGAAAGAAAAGTGCTGCTAATTCCTCTTCTAATTATCATGATCTTGATAATTTTGAATGTCAACATCTACCAGTGTTAAATAATTCTGACCACCCCATAATTTTGTGCAACTGTGAAGAAGTTGAAAAAAGTCAGAAGAAAAGCTTAAAATAAAGAATATTATCCATCAAAATTATCAAATAATAAAAAGCAATTTCTGACAACCAGAAATATAGTACAAGCCTTGAGTCCCTTGGGCTATGGGGTTAGGAAGAAGTTATCGCATTAGGGCTTGAGCCTATGAAGAGCTGGTCCGCTGTAGGGTGTTGAGCACCCTCATGCTCATCTGAGATCAGGAGGACTGAGCCCTTCGTACACACAGAAATAGCTTTTGTAGTGGTCAGTGGACATAGAATCAGCAGGAGGAGCTCTCACTGCACAAGCAAAGGAGGGTGGTCTGAGGAAGTCCTGCTTAGTGTTTAACCAAGCTACAGAGGGGAGTGAAATCTGTCCCCCCTCTCATTTCCCTCCTCTTACTCTAACCCCTGGATGATTCACAAGTCTAATATGTGCGCTATGGAGAAAATAAGGTGTTAGAGCTGTGTGAAAACTCTCGCCTACCCATGAAGCTGATGCATAAATAGAAGTGACAACACCACACTCACAAAGAGGAACAGCATGATAAGCTTGCAGCTGATGCTGATTCGCACTCCCTGGCAGCCTCTGCCAGTGGAGTGCCTATGGATCCTGGGCCATGCTTTAAAAATGCTTCTGTCCAGTAGAAACCTGAGGCTTTGGTGCTCCTCTGCCTGGGGCATCACATCTGGTGGCTACTGGTGGGAGAATAAAAATAAGACATTTTTACACTGAAACAAAGCTACAAAATGTTTTAAAGACAGTCTGCAGAGTTCTGAGCTAGAACTTGACTCCTGACACATCTGCTTCCCCTTGCACAATGTTGGTGTAATTGGCCACCTCAGGATTGCTGTGGTATGGAAGAATGCTCATGTGACTCAAGGGTCTCTCTCTGGCTGTGAAACAGTTTCTTTGGAAAGGCCCTTGCAACAGGACACAAGTTAGAGCAGCCCTCAGGCTGCTGCAGCAGGAGCTGACATGCTCACTAGGTGGGGCAGTGTGTGAAGACTCAACCACCATGATTCAACATGAGAACCTCAGTAGTACCTTGAGTTCTAATCCTTCAACTCTTTAAATGTCAACTAAATTTATTTTTTTCATGGCTGAGGAGTGCATTTGAAATAAATCTGTTTGCATAATTCCAAATGCCAGAACCTTGACTGGATTCATGGAGACACTGCTAGTGAACATGGAATGATAATTTTGATGGCAATGTGCAGATGTGAAACAAATACAATTTTGTTTCTGGCCTCTTCAAAGCAAGGTCTCACATTTTCTAGTGTGGCAATCCAGCTAGAAACAGCACAACTCTGACTTATTTCAGATACGTTTCTTCCCCACATCCAATAAAACTTTATTGAAAATACTCTTCCATGGTAATGTGCAATATACTGTTCGGTGCATTTCCCAGTCAGAGTGAGGTACCAGGAGACTGAGAATGTGCGTTTCACTTTGTTTCATCAGACCAAATAATAGGAAAACTTCTAAAGAAGCCAGAAGAACTTGATGGACAATGAAGCTAAATCAGAAAGATGGTAAAGAGATTGGTTTATGTGCACTGTTCTCTACTACTTTAATTGCATTAGGGCTCCAAAATAGACCTATTTTCAGTTTTGTTATGCTTGGCTAGTAAAAAAAAAAAAAAAAAAAAAAAAAAAATGTGACATGAGATGTTCACAACTTTTTTTTACTTTGGAAGAATTATTATCTTGATTCCAAGGGAAAGAATAAGCCTCATGAAATATAAGCAAAACAAATGTGACCAGTCATCTCCTATGCATGGTATAAACCAGATGGTAAGATGGAAGAATCTCCATCCTTCTACACTAAATATGATCAGAGAGAACATCGTAGGGTATGTCTATGCTGATGGTGGCAAATTCACCGCCGTTAACTTGGTGTTCTGGGAGCGGTTCACAGCGACTCTGAACTCACTGCACCACTGCCGGAAGTCAGCCCCAGAAATTCTGGGGGTTGGGGGCATAGGGGAAAGCCAACCATAGGGGATTTTCAGTTGGCTTTTCCCTCATATGTTCTGGTGACTTACAAAGTAGCTGCCAGTTATGCAAGGAATTGTAAGTGAAAAAACAATAAGAGTAGTGATGTTTCAGCTGTGGCCTGGAGGCGTCCCACTTATTCTACACCTCTCATGTCTCTTTACAGTGCTAGACTAGATTCAAGCTCAACAGGGTCTTCTTTCCCCACTGATTCTGCCAAGCATATTCCCCTGGCTGTGGTTTTGCTAGGTAGTAGGTAGGGACAGTCGGAATCTTGTTCATCCAGTCATGCATGTCACTAATTAGATTATTAGGCATTTGGCTATTTTACAAATCCTTGTGAGTTTCTTTTTCGGGTTATTTGGTGTACGGAGTACCTCAGGTGCCCTGTGCTACCTTTGTCACTCAGGTGATCGCAGTCATGATATTCTAATCATTTAAAAGATTCTCAACTGTACGCTCCTGTTTTCTTATCTTCATTAACAGGGAGAGGGTTGTTTTTACCAAGGGAAGCAAAAGTATGAATTGCATCAACAGAATACAGTAGGGTTCTTCAGCTGAAGAACCTAGCAGCTCTCCTTTGTTCAGAGTCCATAAGTCCAAGTGCTGTTAGCACTTTGTCATTTATCTCCTGTCATTTTCCTCTAGCACCGAGAGAAAACCAAAGCATTCCATCTTCTCAGCACCAGTCAGTTCTTTGATCTGAGGGGTTAGTAACTCATAGTGTTGTACTTTCTCAGCATCATCATCATTAAAAATGTTGTCTTTTGTATTTGAATCAGATGGTCTCATCCACCACCAGGGCTTTCTTGTCTTTCACAAACATCAAGTGTGATATTTTTTTTTTTTTTTTTTTTCCCCCTCAGTTTTTCTTTTTTTTTCTTAGTTGCAGTTCTTGGTAGGTGGTCCATTTGTGTGTTTTGGCTTTTTGCTTGAGAATATTGCATAACTTGTTATGCTGTTGGATGTGAGCACCCTGGACCACCAGACATTGGCCTAAGATATGAGAGTGATTCATATCTGGCCAGGCAAATTCTATAGTTGCAATTGTTTTTATTACCACACCCTTTGTATTCTCTGGTGGGGTACAAGTTTGATCTATTTTTTAGCACCATGATGTAATGGTGTACTGGGAATCCTTTGTGATTCCTTAGCCAGTCATTGCTGACTGGATCATTTTTGAAGTGGTGAATGCCACTGCCTTGGCATTGCTGGTGGTTCCACTTGGAGAGTTCAGTTTCTCTCCAGGTACATGAGATTGGGTATATTGCTTTTGGTGTTGGCGTCTCCCATTCAATCAGTTGTTCCAGTACACCCTGGGGGAGTTTGTAATTGATGTATACTGGGGCACTGATGACAGGGATCTTATTTTCATTGCCACCAGCTGCCACCCGTAGTTTCTGGTAGTCCTCAGTGATCCCATTAGCTAGTGCAATGCACTGGATTGTTTCATCCTGCAACTGTGCTATTCTGTGCAACTATCTTACTTGGATGGATGGAATGAGACTTGCAAGCTTTGCCACTCCACTGAAACCAGAGATGGAGGTCTTGTACAGGAAATTATCCCAGGTGTCCACTTGAAGGTGTAGCAATTCTTTGATGGCTCTCTTTATGCTCTTATCGAGGGAGGAGAGCAGAGTCTTTGCAACATTAGTGTGGTCAGCAAGATAGATGAATTGTGGTATTGTGAAGGTGTTTAACATTTCTAGCGTCTGTGGAGGCTTGAGAGGGGCCCTCATAATCCTCTCAAGCCAGGTGTCAGGCTTCTCAGACAATACTGGTTTTGAAAAGCCAATCCAGGGGTCCACTTTTAGCCATAGGTATTTTTCTGATTCACTCAGAGCAAACATATTTAGATCACCATCTGATATCTTCCAAGGTTTAACCATGTACAAATCATGAGTTGGACTTGGGGAAAAAGCCGTGGTATTTCTTTGCTTGCACCTTAAGGACAGAGAGTCTACAGAAGGCTTCCAGAATCTGTGTTGGTTTTCATACCTTCCCATGACTCTCATTAAGCATAACCAGATCGTCAGCGAAGGCTAGTGCTGCAATTTTCTTGTTCTTGTGTGAGGAATCCCTTCCAGCTGTTTTCTGTTTTGAGGTGAGTGGGTCAAGTGCTAGGTTGAATAGCAGAGGCGACATTGGGTCCCCTTGTTTGACATTGATGGCAATGGGTTCAGTTGACTCTGCCCACTTCTATATGTGTTTAGATATTCTTATGAGAGTCAACAATGATGTTCAGTATGTGCTGATCGAGGCCTCATTCATGTAAAACCCAGATGATGTGTTTGTGGGATACTGAGTCAAATGCTTTGACTATGTCTAGGAATATGACTCCCAGTTGCTTTTTGGATCATTTGGCTTCTCTTGTTAGCAGGTGTAAGATTTTCAGGTTTTCTGAGCAGGCAGGTGCTACAATGAAGCCTCTCTGTCTTGTATTCAGGGGGTGTGCTTTAGCCAATATGATTGTCAATATTCTTGAAAATGGCTGCAGCACAATGGCTCCGATCGTAATTGGCTTCCAGTTGTCTAAGTCTTTTTAGAGCTTCAGGATCCATTGTTTTTGGTATTAGTACCGATTTACATTCCTTGATATTATTTGGAATGTATCCCATAATCAGGCATACACGAAATAGTCCAGCCAGCTTTTTACCTTCTGGGTCTTTGCAAAGTAGATCATCCAAGGTGATCTTGTCAGGGTCCAGACCTGATATATATATATATATATATATAATTTTTTTTTATTCATCTCCTTCATGTTAGGATTTTGAATGCTGAATTATCAGCTTTATCATGAGATGCAAATTGTCCTAAGCCCTTAAAGGGGGTATGAAGCTCCCATTTGTCCTTGTATGCAGGTAGGATTTCCTCAGGCGATATCTCACATTGGAGATATTCAGTACCATCAAGGATGATGGAGGCAAGTTTGCATCTGTCTCAGTGAAAAAGGTTCTGGTATCTTAAGTGCCTCTCCCTATAGCTCTTTATATCATCCAAGATTTCACTTTTTTCCAAATTTTTCATTATTGCATTTCTTTGCTTGTTTTGGCTCAGGTTGGTTTTGGCAGAAGGTGGAGAGAATATCACTGAAGGCTTTTTCACTCATTTCATGTATTTTGTGGTCCCCTTTTATCCAAGCGCTAAAGATGTCATTAGCAAAATCTGGATAGCCTTTACAGAGTTGATTATCATCTAGGCTTTCAAGATAGTCTTTTTATCTTGTGCTCATATGCCCCTTTAAGCCTGGATTTAGTTATGGGCTTTATAGGTTGAACATCTAGTATGGTAGATTGTGCTCCATGACCTGGGATAGGCTCCACAGACATGTTCTTTTTAGGCAGGGCAAGCAGTTGTCACTTTTCACTGACTTGCTTAGCAGTTTTAGTTTTTAGCTCATGAGCTATCATTTTGTTAATGTGTTTGTGTCCCCAGTAGAGTTTTTCAAGGTCAGTGAGGAGGGTCACTTCATCATTGTCCAACAGCTTTTGTGTTTCCCTCTCTGGGAGTCTGTCTTAGGCTGTCAGGCTTGCATGTGCTCAGCATTTTGCAAAGCCAGGTGGGCTGATCTTTTGTGTTGGGAGAGTCTCAGTTTGCTCTGAAACTGCTTTTTGCGCTCTGGACATGGCCAGTCATCCTCTGGCTCTATTGTTGGCTCACCTTTGCGTTTGGGGATGTGATGGATGATGCTGTTCCCATTGCCCAGAAAGCAGGCATTGGTATTTCACCTCCTTGTCTCCATGAGCGTGTTTTAGGTGGATACTGAGAGCAGTCAGTTTCCCAGCGTGGTCCCCACGTACAGGACGTTCTGGGTCATCATTAGGTAAGATCATTAGGAACTTTGTTGGTTCACTTATTCCGCACACCTTTGTTGGTGTAGAGGCCAGAGATGAGGGGTTAGATGTGTAGGATCCCTGAGTTTCATCAGACCATATGGTTTCATTGGACCATATCTGGGAGATTTTCATCTCCTTCAATGGAAGTGCAAAGCATTTCTGTTAGCTTGCATGCTGAGTTCAAGATCTCAAATGTCCTGATTGTGAAGGGATTCACAATCTTTGATTCTGCTACATAGGTGTAGCTAATTTTGTCTTTGATTGTAGGTATCTTTGAGGTTCTTGAAATGGATTGCACCTCACTTGTGGTAAGAGTGGGGCACTCCGTTTGAGTAGCCACTGTGTAGACTTTGTCCTGATATCAGGCTAGGGGCTCAAAGAGTCTGAAGGTGCATCTGCCCCAAGGTAGGATCTTCTCATCCAGTAGGTTAAGAGCCCTTTTTGGAGGGCTAAGCAGGGCGCATGTTAATGCCGCCATTCTTTTGTTTTTCACCATACTCCACCATTTACCTGCGCTTCACTGAATTTCTTCACTTTGATATTCAGAGCACTGGGCAGAAATCACATTGTGTCAACACCCACTGTGGACCTTCCTGATGCTTTATTTTAATTAAACAGTCAGATTCTCCTGGTCCGCACAAGTTCTAAGCCAGCTGCTTGGCACTGGCAAGACGGAACGCCAGCCTCCCCCATCCCCAACTCCTGCCAGTTACCCGTGCTTTATTGAATTTCTTCACTTTGACATTCAGAGCACTGGGTTCCTTGTGTAACTGGTGGTCAACGGCCACCGTAAAGCCCTCTCGTGTAGATTAGGGTACAGAGGTGGTTTTATTCTCAGAATTAATCTACAATGTATCCAGCTGTGGCACAGCAAAAATCCTATGTGATTTGACTCCTTGTATTTGATATTGTGCTCCACAGATTCTCAGGAGTCTATTTTCTCTGAATCCTTGCCATCGTCTCTGAATCTGAATCATTTAATTTTTTTTTGTCTAGGAAGATATTTCAGTTTTTTTCTATACACCAGAGGTTGTCAACCATTTTGGCTTAAGGGCCACAACTAACATTTTTAAAATATTGAAGGGCAACCAGTCTATCAACTCGTAAAAATGTATTGATATACACACGCACACACAGTTAAGGACTATAAATCACCACATGTTTAAAGTAAATATTTTGATGCTAGTGGGCTCATTTTTACATTCACTATTTTACATCTATAAATTGCTCATAGTGTGTCACACACTCACAGATAGAGGACTAATGTAGATGAGTGACTGTCACTACACACTGAAGCACATAGGCTGGCAGCTAAGTCACAGTAGGTGGCCTGCTAAGTGCAGGCCAAACTGGAAGGCACTGATTTTTAAAGTCCTGCCCCCCCTCAAGCATGAATCCTAGATGCTCTACCAGCAACCTTGTTCCCATCCCAACCTCATGGCAGCCAGATGGAAAGATGGCTCCTGCCTCCCTGAGTACAGTAGGGGAACAACATGCACCCAGTAGCCCTGTGCACTCCATCTAGGTCCCTAGGCAGTGGCTTCCTTCTGAAGCCAGAGGATGGAAGATCACTGCTTGCCTCCTTTTGGCTCCAGCAGGGAACCCGGCACCTAACGACCTATGTGAAGTGCTTTGCCTTGCTCCTGGCTGCTATGCAGTGGGAGGGGAGTACTGAAGTCCTAACCCGTTGGCTGCAGCAAGGAGCCTGCATTGGTCTTATAGCCCCATAGCAGCGTGCTCTGCATGAATTCTTAGGCAGCAACCCCCTTCAGCAGTCAGTGAGAAAGGAGGGGTAAGCCATTTTGATTAACCCTGAGGGGCACTTTTGGCCTTCTGGCCATAGCTTAGGAGCCACTGCTATATACATACACAGTTTTCCATACATACTATAAAAATTAGAATTGGAAAGACATGTTTCAATTTTATACAAATATAAAGTTTTGATAGACTTGCAAATTTTGGAAATTTTTAATTGTTTTTTCTTTTTTGATGGCAAGCATAAGAAGAGGTTCTAACCATCAGAGAGTGAAGTTCTGGAATGGCCTTTCAAGCAGAATAGTGTGGGCAAAAAATACCTTACCTGTTTCAAGACTTAAGTTGATAAGTTCATGGTATGATGAAATCGCATACAATGATATGTAACTCTTCTGTGACTGTTAGCAGCAAATATCTCCTATGGTTGGTGATGGAGAGATTTGTGAGTTACTACAGAGAATTTTTTTCCAAGGATCTAGCTGATAAGGCTTGCAGACATACTCAGGATCTAAACAATTATCATATCTGGTATTGGTAAAGAATTTTCCCTTGAGTCAGATTGGAATCGATCCTTAGGGTATGTTGCCTTCATCTGAAAGAAGGGCATGGATCACTTGCAGGTTCAAGCCAGTGTAAATGGTGGATTCTCTCTAATGTGAAGTTTTTAAATCATGATTTGAGGACTTCAGTAGCTCAGCCAAACTGTTACAAGAATGGGTAAATGAAGTTCTGTGGCCTGCAATGTATAGGAGGTCAGACTAAAATCATGATCAGTGATTTTTTTTTTTTTTTTTTTTTTTTTGTATTAAAAGTCAGGGACTTGGGGCTGCTGCTGGTGGTGGCAGGAGCTGGGGCTGCATTGCTGTGAAAAAAAGAAAAAAAGGTGCCAGTACTAAGTACCTCTGAGTACCATTGCACCAAAAAAAAAAAAAAAAAAAAAAAAAAGCCCTGATCATGCCTTCTGGACATAAATTCTGAGAGTCCAAATATATTAGGAGAAAGAAAAACATGACGCAAAGTGTCGGTTCGCTACTTATCACAGAAAAAGGGCTAAAACTGATGATATTGAGAAAGCTGAGGTGTTTAATGCCTATTTTGCCCCAGTCTTCACTAAAAAGGGTAGTTATGACCAGCCATTGTGCTAACTATAACCAGCAAGAGTGAAGGAATGCAAGCCAAAATAGGGAAAAGTGGTTAAAGAATATGTAGATCAGTTAGATGTATTGAAGAGGGCCTGATGAATTTAATTTTAGGATTCATAAGGAATTAGCTGTAGCAATATTGTCACTGTTAGTTATCTTAGAGACCTCTTTTGAGGATGAGTGAGGTATCAGAGGCCTGGGGGAAGGCAAACATAGTACCTGTCTTTAAAAGAAGGAGCAAGGAGATCCTGGGAAATAATAGGCCAGTGAACCTAACTTTGATACCTGGAAGGATACTGAAACCAATTACTGAACAATCAATATATAATCAACTAGAGAATAACAGAGTTATAAGAATTAAGTAGCAGGTCTTTGTCAACAACAAATCATCTCAAACCAACCTAATTTACTACTTCTTCTTTTTTTTTTTTTGTCATTGGCCTAGTGAATGGAGGAAAGCAGTAGAAATGATGTATCTTGATTTTAATAAGGCACTTGACATATAATCTCATAAGCAAACTAGAAAAATATGGTCCAGATCAGGGGTTCTCAACCTTTTTATTTGAGTACCTGTCATAGCATGTTATAAATATTCCATGGTCTACCTGTGGCACAACTGCTTTTTGTGCACGTACAATAGATTAAAAGCTGTATTAAATGGATAATTATATAGTTAAACCCACATAACATAAAAAGAAAATAACATAGGTATACAAATTAAAAGAATATTTGTCTGTTAAAATCATTGCTGGTGCTGGTCAACAGGTCTTGCAAAATATAGGATATCTTTGACAAACACACACATGGCCAATGGTCATCCTGGCTCAGTACTTTTGTACTCATTGATGTTAAAGCCAAAAATTCAGCTTTACAGAAATAGGTGGTACTTTCAGTGCCACAGAAGAAATCAGGTATTTATCAGAACATTTACTCCCAAGTGTCTGCAGCAGTATTTCATTGAACTTGGTTCTGTGGGAGCTGTCTGATGAAATGTGGTTGAGCTCTAACAGAATTTGGGAGACAGTAGTGGAAGTTTAGCTTCAGGGTTCTCACTAAAGGGGTTTGTAGTCCACATGTGTGTAGCAGTTTGTTTTATTGTGAATTTGGGAAACTAAGCATTACATTTGTTAAGCAGACCAGACAGACGTACTGCTAGCTGAGGTTTAATTACATTAGAGTCCTATTTCTAAGCTACGTAAGAGCTCAAACATAACAGTGGTGCCCCCACAGACATGAATATTCCAAAGTTCCAATTTTCTTTTGAATGCCTCAGTTCTTTCACACTGGGCAATAAAATGAGTGCTGCCATCTTGCCTAGTTTTTATTCAGCTTATTCATTTCAGTGAATATGTTTGCAAGGTAACTCAGTTTTGCCAGTCACATATCATCTTTCAGTACTTCAGCAAGATCAGGTTTCTTATTGGCTAGGAAAGTACGTAATTCTTTCTTGTGATTACATATCTAGGTAAGCATTCTGCTTTGTGATAACCCTCTCATCTCTATATGCATGAGCAAGGAGTAGTGTTCTGCATACAGTGCCTCCCAAAGTACAGCAAAACACCTGAAGTTTGATGTTCTGGATATAGTAAAATTAATGAGTGTTACCAATGTGTTCAGAATACTGCAAAGACCTGGTTCAATATCTTTCATAACAAGCTCCTTTTGGTGTAAAAGCAGGTGTGTTCAAATGGCATGAGGTGCCAGTGGCTTTTATTTTTTGCACAACTCAGAATGCTTTCTGGTCATTGCTGTAGCTCTATCAGTGCATACCCACATGCAATTAGTTCAGCAGATTTCTGCTAAAATCATCTAACAGTATGTCATATGAAATGTCATCTGAATTTGCTGTTGTCTTGAGCTTCTTGCAAAATAAAGTCTTCCTTTTTATTTCCTTATTCCACACATACTGAAGAAGTAAATGGGACATTTTCTAAATATCTGTGGATTCATCTAGTTGTTGTACAGAAAATATCACTATCAATCAGCTGATCAGTACACTGTGAAACTGTCTTCTGTCATATTGATCTGTTGTTCAACAGTATCTTTTGATATCAGTACTTTTGCTTTCTCTCCAAAACATTTCCTTTGCAATTTCAATAGCACACGGCATTATCAAAGTTTCTGTGATTGTATGCAATATTTTTGCTTTAGCAATTTTCTTTGCCTTTATGTAGGATGCCCTTACAAACTTTTTATCTTCAGATGTGAATTTCATTAGTGCTTTAGTACCAAGCAGTTCCTTGGTCCTTTTTCACTCAAAAACTGAATGCTGCTTGTCTTTGGAGATTTCATCTTTTGTGATTAAATGTCTCTGTAATTTCAAGGACTTTAAACATTTACTGGACAGTACTCATGTACAATTTACATTGCACTAGAGGTATATCTTTGCTTCCAAAACAAAACCAAATTCAAGTAGCTGTCTTTGTATATCCTCAACTTTTCAAGGGCAATAATGGCTTTGTTTTTTACTCACACCATCTCCTCAATGTTCTTCAGTGCTTTATGGCAGTTGAACTTGTTGAAGGAAGGTCAGCGTCATGACTCTCTCTAGGTTTTGTTGTTTAGAAGCTGATGGTCAAATTACTAATCTATCCTGATTTGATATTTATTGTTTGCATTTACAGTGATTTTCCTCTGTGCTGTATAACTTGTTGTGCTCTTGCTGAAATAGTTACTTTACAATCAGTATACTGAGAATGTGCTTCATAAACTGCAAGACCAGCATTAGACTCACTGGGGCTAAGGGCAGAAATGTGGAATAGGGAATGGGTCCTCATGGAAGTCATGTGCAATGGTCTCTGGGGGCAGAACTGGTGCTGGGTTTGAAGGCATTGATGCTAACCCACAGAATGGTTGGCCCACTGATGCGAGTCAGTGGATGGAAAAGGAGCTCCCTTTTGAGCCCCACTCAACAGTGACTGAAACCCAAGCCCTGGATGATGGGGCTCAGTCTTGTGCTTCAGCCCTACACCTGACTACCCCCAGTGCATATGGCCATTGCCTACATAGGCTGGGCTGGGCAGGGTTATGTGGGATTAAAGCCTGAGCCCTGCTGACCGGGCTGAATCCCAGTCCTTGGAAGACCTTCTGCAATGTGTTCATAGCTCCCCAAAGGGCCATGGACTCCCCACCACCCAGCTCAGAACCAGTGGTCTAGTTGAAATTACTGTAACCTAGTTGCACATGTGGTTGAAAGATCATATTCAAAGAGTATTTCTGAATGGTTTACAGTCAGACTGGGAGGGTGTAGCTAGTGGTGGACCTCTTTGGGACATCCTGAATCTGTTACTATTCAATAATGGCTTGAATAATGGAATGGAGAGTATGCTTATGAAATATGTGATGCAATGCTGGGAGGAGTTCTGAACTCTTTGGAAGCATGATTATAATTCATAACAACCTTGACAAATAAGAATTAGCCCTGGTCTGCACTGACAGTGATGTTTGACATAATGCTGCTTACCTCAAGTTGCCGCAGCCTGTTTTTTCCTGTGTCAGAGCAATTATTAATTATTATTATTATTATTATTTAAATAGAGCTGTAAATTGACCTGCTAACATAACCCTTGCAAGTGGTGTAGCACTGAGAACATAATCTACAAGTAGATTTTAGGCGCACATAGCTAGAGAGTAGCTTTACTCTTGCTTGTCTGGTTTCTTTAATCTGGTTCACCGTAGCAATAAAGCTCCTCTCCTGCCTGTAGCCTTGGGAGGTTTTCAGTTAATTTCTCTGTCTGCATGCAGTGCTGTGCCTCTCTGTTGTGCTTGTGGCAGAGAAACATCAAGGAAAGCTTTTCCTCTCCCCCCCCCCTTTAGAGAAGAGGCGTGGGGAAGTGAGGAGAGGATGAATGCCTCCACACAAACCTCTGCACCTACTACCCACACTGCAATGCATTTCAGGAAGTAATGTGAGTAGTGGGGATGTGAGACCCTGAGTAAGTAACTTTGTGATTTTTTTTTTGCCTTTGTCTTCTGGTAATTTAACAGCCTAAAATCAAATTACAGTCCCTTCCCCAGCACAGACAAGACCCAAGTCTGAAAACAACTAGCTGATATTAAATAGAGGCATGAAGTATTAAATTTAGAAAGTGCATTCAAATTTTTCCTATTAAAAAGTAGGAAATAACTGTCTCAGTACTGCTGGAAAGGCTTCAAATAGATCACAAAATGAATGAAAGTCAGTAATGTGGTGAAGTTGCTAAAAAGGCAAATATCATTCTGGGGTGTATTAAGAATAGTCCATTTAATGATGTGGCACCCCTCCTATCAAAGCACCTCTTATGATTAGGTGTGTTTGGAGTCTTTTTGTGGTTCCAACCCTGATATTGGGTCATACCCCAGAGTCCAAGGTGTTTATTGCTGTCTAGTTGTAGGCCATTTACCCAATGGCCTATCCGGTGGACCCAGCCCTGCCCATTACTCCAGGTCCCAGTTCAGGGATTGTAAGAATAGTACCCACATGTCCTCATATTCCTTTACCAAAAGTATTTTCAGTTCCCTGGGCTACTACCCTATAGTCCCAGCCTTTTCAAATACTTCATCCTTAGCTCAGGCAGCAAGCTAAGAGCACCTTTGCCTTATCCTCCAGTACCTTCTGGTACTGAGCTGTCCATGGTGCTGCAGTTCCCTTTGGCCAACAAGTACTACTGTCTTCTGGCTCCGGCAAGGAACTGACTGTCTTTGGCTCTGTAGCTCATTTTTAATACAACTTGCCCGGACCTTGATTGGCTACTCCCCATGGCCTCTCTGACTTGCTAGCCCTTTGAAACATGCTTCTGAATGCAGTGTATCTCTAGACTGCTCAGAGTACTTAGTTCCGCTACTCTTTTTGCTGAGACAGGGGTGTCAGGAACTTCAGGCCTCCAATGGGTGGCCTTGGGCCAACTAATTCAGCCCATCCCAGTCATATGTAATACATAAGTAATTATTCTGTTCTAGTTAGCAATGATGAAACTTCAGTTGGAATACTGTGCCCAATTCCAGTTGCCATGCTTTAGGAAAGATATGGATCAATTAGAAAAAGTACAGTAGAAAGCAACTAAAATACACATGGGGTTATAAATTCTGATCAATAAGGTTTGCAAAAACAAAAAAAACCCAACCCTGGGCATGTTTAGTCTTGAGAAAGAAGACTGAGGGGGTTATCTGATATTAGTCTTAAAATATTTTAAGGGTATTTGAAAAAGGACTATGATTAATTGTTCTCTATGTTCATGGAAGGCAAGACAAATGATGGGCTTAACCTGCCTCATAGAAAATTTTGGTTATATTTTTAAAAAAATAAACCTTTTTCAGAGTATAATGGTGGTAAGCTCTAATTTGCTCTGATATGTGAGGTGAAACTCCATTTTTGGAACTTTTTAGGAACAGGTTGGACAAACAATTGTGAGGGACGGTCTAGATAAACTTTTATTTCTGCTGCAGCATAGAAAGCTCGATTAAGTGACCTCTTGTGTTGCCTTCAATTCCTACATTTCCATGATTCTATGAATATATCTGGGCTTGACTTTTCAAATTCATCCTTACAAGCTATCTGCATTGGCGTACTCTTTTCACCATATGATAATCAATAAGTAATTTCTCTCTCTATTTTGAAAGAAAGCAATGCAACTTTAAAAGTATTGACATTAGCTTAGGTTGCTTGCATTTAAAACAATATATAATCAGTGCCAAGAAGAAATGTAGTAAAATATTAGTTGTGTTTGGTTCATTACACTGTAGTTTATTAACACAAGTTTTAATTAAGTTCAGTGACAATGTTATTTGTCTCCTGCAACAGCTGGGTAGAAAAGTAGGGCAACTTCCGGCAATACTTGTAATCACGCTCTTTTGGGAAAAGTGGGAGAGATATTGTGCTTTTCAACAGTACATGTTAGGGGAAAGATCTTCAGAGAAATGCTATTTATTGCTAGATTGAAAAGACAGACTATGAGGTGTTTTTGTTTTAGGTATTTTTTAATATATAAAGAAAGATACTAAGTATGCAATCATTTATGTACTTACCTTTGAGCATGCAGCTGAGGTCAAGGGAAATACATACAAGCTTAAAGCTAAGCATCTCTGTGTTTGCAACAGGAGAAGAAGTCATGCAATGCCAATTTAAGATGCTAGTTTAGCAAGTCGTCTCTCTCCTGGAAGGTCACTTAAACAGGTGCTTTTAATTCTTGCTGAAGTCAAGGGTTATAACCACAGATATAACATAGTGCTTAAGCTCTTTCTTGAGACAAGGTGTAAATATTTTTATGTGATTGAAAAATCCCAACCTCACGGATTTGGACACACACTTCCCCTTAGAAATTAATAGGAACTGGGCTTCTGTCTCTCCTAGTTATCTTTGAAAACTCCCACTCCTCTTGCATATTTTAATATCTTTACTGTTTCAAAGGGGTAGCTATGTCAGTCTAGTGCAGCATGTGTGTCTGATGGAGTGGGATTTTTCTCCCATGAAACCTCATGAAGTAAATAAACTTGTTAGTTTTAAAAATGCCACAGGACTCCTTGTTAATCTTTACTGAACTCTGTTCTCAGTAAGAGCTGCACTGCACACGTGTGGCATTCAGAATTTTACCAATGTTTATTAAGGCACCCACAATTTTAAGTCTTTGATGCAGTATTCAGCATTCAGGAGTTTTGCCAGTTATGTTTTATGTTTATGGAGGTACAAGGTCAGGTAATAGCTGACAATGCAAAGTGGGTTAATGCCCAGGCAAAGTGTAAAGTTTTGCATATAAGATTATACCATAAAACTTTACTGGGTATATTTTATTCACAGCTTCACTGCAGGTTAGAGGTTCCTCCCAGGATTTTGTGATTATGGATGGGGTGAATGGATGATTATAAAATAAGAATTCTCAGCAGCTTTACCTTAAACTTGAGCAAAAGGTTGGTAGATTTGGTTAATTCCTCACCCTCTACCCCCAGCTTTTCCATTGTTCAGCCTTAATTGTGTGGGGGAAAATAACTTGACAAGCAATTTGTTTTTATATTTCTCTATAATAGAAAGAAAATAGCAGAAAACCCAAATACTCATAGAAGATAATGTTAGTAGCTTGATAGTAACACACATTCTCCACAAAGACACTGAATGCTTAAAAATGTACAATAGACAATATCCAGGTAGGGACCAGGGGCATTGCTGGTGCTGGGCACCTGGCGCACGTGCCCCAAATCCCAGGGCCAAATGCCCAGGGTCTGGCGCCCCCCCCCCGGTCTCCGGCCCTATCGGGCTGGGGATCTGGGGCCCAGCCACCCATGGTGGCGGCAGCCCTGTCCCCAGCCGGGGATCTGGGGCTCAGCCGCCTGCAGCAGTGGCGGCTGCTCTGTCCCCGTCCCCAGCCCAGGATGCTGGGCCCAACCACCCACGGCTGCTTCCGGCCCCATCCCCGGCAGGGGATGCAGGGCCCAGCTGCCTGCAGTGGCACGTGGCACCTTCCAGCCCTGTCCCCGGCCAGGGGGCGTGGGCTGGGGGCATGGCCTGTGGGCCAGGGTCAGGGCCTGGGCTTGTGCCCCAGGTCCCTCCCCAGGGCAGTGATGCCCCGGTAGGGACTGAACCATAGGATTTATCCAATGTAGAATAAAATGCCTGAACTCCATTATAGAGCAGAGCCAGTAAGAGGACTTACATTGTTAGCTCCCTCACTACTGCAAAGTACATGGCAGATCCATAATTATAAACATGATAATTGCATTCTCATTATTCCAGCAAAAATTCAGGGTATTTGGACATGAGGGTGAGGAATGGTGTGGATACTTTGATACCTATTGATTGGAAATGGTAAAGATTTTTCAATCTTTGAAATTTCATTGAAATTTTCATCAGAATTTGACATTTAACAATAAAATGTTACATAAAATTTCATTAAAATTGTCACCATTTTCCCCCACAGCTGTTTCTTTACATGCTAATGAGAGAGTCAACATTTTAAAAAAAATTCTAGATGTCAGAAAATCTTCAAAATGTGCAAAAATTCCTGGTTTTCACCCAAAGATGAATGTCTTCTCAGCCCTGCTCTTGACTTTCTATTCTCACATTTTTTACCTATACCCTTCTTTTGCTGCCATTAATCATTCTTATGGTTATTGCATTCCACTTGGATTTGGGAGGTCTGGAATCTATGCCAGAGTCTGCCACAGATTTCCTGTATAACCATTGGTGAGTCATTTTTCTTTCCAGCAAAAGGGGAGAATTGTATTTCCTTACCTCCCTGGGTAGAGTAAGAACATATACATTAACTTCTGTGAAGCACTCAGCTGCTAGAGTGGTGGTAGCCATACAGCATCTTGAGCCCTCTTATACCTACTGCCCATGCTGTGGCTCATGGGTTCTGAGCAACCCCAGTCTTTTTCAGTGGCAGCTTGATCCCTGGAGTGTCCACAGGACTGGTACAGAATGGTCAAGTGCAAGTGTTTATGATGCAACAAGCAACTGTTTAATGATGCATGATACCATTGCTTATAAATAAGGATGAAATGGGGCAGCAAAATACCTGGAGAGAAAAATCAGTAAAAGTCACAGCTTGCAAAACAAAAAATATAGCAATGGGTGGGAAGTCAGGAAAGAAGAGCAGGAATAGTAATTCATGATGGTAAGAATAAAATTAAACTGGACCTCTAAGGACTCGGGGAGAGGAGTGGGAAATCACTACCATTTGTATTTGATTATGTTGCAATTGTTTCTGTGATTGGTTGAGAAGGAAACTCTCTATTCAGTCCCTGTTACTGGCAAATCTCATATCATGGATAGAGCTTGACATTGCCAAATGGCAGGGTCTACACTACAGATCTTATAGAGGCATAGTTGTGCTTCTATAAGAGAGTCTGTGTAGCTGCTCTACACTAGCAGAAGGGAGCTTGCCTCCTGGCATAATAAAACATCCCAACAACAGATGGTAGCTCTGTTGGTGGGAGACTGCCTCTTGCTGACAGTGCTATCCATGCCAGCTCTTTTGTCAGTTAAATTTATTTTGGTTAGAGGTGTGGTTTTTTTACACCCCTGATCAACAGATTTTACTGACAAAAGAGCTAGTATAGACAAGGCTTCTGGGTGACTGCTGTGTGTGGAGGGGGAAGGATAGAGACAGGTGGATTCTAGCCAGATGTGGAAAGCAAAGGAGCACTGAGAATTACACAGGCCACTGGCATGGCCAGTCAGCTTGATACACTGAGCATCCCTTAGGCAGGCAACTTGGCCTCCACCATTTGTTTCAGTTGTGCTCTCCTTAGGCAGTCGGGGTACACTGTGTTGGTCAGGGGATGGTTTCAGGCCACTTGAATTAGCTTCAAGGCTTCACCCCAGCATTTCCAATGCTTCACACACAGCATTCAGTTTTTAAACAGCTCCATTAAGGAGAATGCTATGATATGCCATCCTATTGCACAGACCTATAAAGCCATGCTGTACATCATTGCTGGCAGATGTAGTGGGCCGCTGTGGCCTATAAAACATTCATTTAGCAAATGAAAAAATATCTAACACCAGAACTTTTCATAGGCATGAGGATCAGGGTGGCTTCTTCTACAAAATAAAAACCAGTGAGGATATTTATTAAACTATTCATAAAATATAATCAGTAGAACAAAATTATTCAAACAATTTAAGTAGCAAATAGCAAGTACAGGGCTGGTGGAGGTATTAACATTTAGCTGACTAGCATTTAGTAGCTTTTGTATTATAGACGCTTGTGTTGCAGTATACTTGTTCAAGAAACAAAACCAATTTATGGGCTGCAGGAGAGCACCCAATCAGTCACAGAAATAAATAGGTTGACATTTATGCCTATCTCAGACCAAGCTCAGATTTCTGTTCATGAGCCCAGGAGAGTTTTCACAAATGACAGTGATAATGGAGTTAATCAAGAGTGAATTGCTAAGCTGAATGGAGCTGGGAAAGAAAATTTCACCAAACACGAAGAACCACATTAGAGTCATGACTTGCCCACAGCATTAGAATTTGAGTGAAAAACTTAATATGGTGCATTTTCAGTACTTCTCATAAAGCACCACTGTGATAGATCAGCCAGTAATACGCTATATGAAGAAGAAAAGGCTTTAACAAAGTATGCAGATACCTTGTATGAGTGCAGTGGAAGTGAGAGACAGACATTAAGTAGTGTTACACATCCTTGACAGAACTATGACTCTGGAGTTTTTCTATCATTTTTGAACTACATTGAGCAGTTAGCTGGAGAGTTGGGACCAGATTCTCATTTGGTTTAAATCTGTAGCTGTAAAGAGCTGAGTGGGTGGGGCCTCATCCAAAGTCCTTTGAATTTTTCCATCCACTTCTCTGAAATACTGTTCAAAACCCTATCCTTCAGACTTTAGACAAAAAGCCTCTTCAGATTTATGAAACATTCACCTTTATTCACATTTGTTTACTGTCATGTTTCCATAAAGCAAATAATTATAAATGAAAGGAACAGAATTCAGCTGAGATTTATTTGTTTATAAGTTGTATTTTTGCAAGCCAAGAAACCTTTCCATCATGGGGAGTTGGGAAGTTAAATTTTTCTTTAAAAACAACAACAACAAAAAAAATATTTCCATAGCAGGTTTGGCCTGTTGCATTTCTCTGAAAGTGGGCAGATTGATAGACATTTCCCTTCTGTTCCTTTAGGGAAAGATTGTGATTTAATGCACCACAAGGAGCATAGGCTATATGGTTCCTCCTCTGCTTCCATAGGACTTATCAGCATAATAAATAATGGCACCCTCTGTGACAATGTGGCACTTTTACTCACAAAGTTTTACTGAAGCAAATAGGTCTACTTGTATGAGTAAGGAGGTTTCTGTTCATGAAGATCTGTAAGACAAGACCTTTTGATTTCAGTGGAAATAAGGACATGTTTGTATTGTGCAGCAATACACGCTAGTGGTGTATGAATTGTAATGAGCAACAAGAAGTTGCATGCTAGCAGGCTTGTGGAGACCTGGCTGAGGTGCACTAAAAATTCCTTAATGCATGTTAACAAGGTTAACTAGTTAACTGTTAAGGAACATTATAATTCATACAGATCCAGAGTGCACTGCTGTACCAGGTGGACAAGCCCCAACTGTGTATACCAACTAATTTTGGATGTGAAAGTATTCTAATGTACAATACAAATATATAATTTGCAGCATGGCCAAATTCTGGGCACACATTTATATGTACAATTATTTTACATACCGTACTCACCTTGAACATCTTTTCTAATAATACTGGACCACAGTGTCTGCAACATTCACAATACAGTAAATAATATATAGAATACCATGGGGATTCTGTGGCTGTTAAGGTAAAATTGTTCTGTTAGTCAAGGTAAATGAAAACTTTAAGGTAATAGCTGCACTCTTTTCATTAACACTTTTTAATTAACACTCTTCCTCCCAACTTCATTATCTGCTGAAAAGCAGAGAAACATCACTGGTTTGCTTGTGTACTTCTTTGTTTGCATGAGCTTGTTTATGAACCAGTAAAGAGGATGCCTTGCGTGTTCCTTTCTATTATTATTCTGACTTTCTGGTAATGTAATGCATACACAAACTGCAGGTGATTTTCTTTTTAGAAGATTTTATAGTTTTCAGATATTATGTTCTTTATGAATCTTTATTTTTGTATGAGCGCAAAACAAAAGTGCCATGGGAGAAAAAAAAATCAGTTTTTTTCCTCAGTGTACAACTTCCAATGTTGCCATATTACAAAAGGGGCAAGATCCCAGGCTCTCTGCAAGGTGCCGAGTTCCCTGAAGTCAATGGAATGGGATCCAAGTGTCCTCAGTCCCAAATCAATAAAGAACTTTTCCTTGTACCAGTGATGGTGGGAACCTATGTTGTATAGAAAAGAGGTGAACACGAGTATTTTACCAGTTTGTTTGCACTTTGCCCCCATGAAGCTTCTATCTGTGATGGGTTATTAGAAAAGGAACAGTGAGGGGCAGAAAAATGTTACTATCTAACCACAATACAGTAGAAGCCCAGCCACAAATGAAAAGTTACAGCTGATGCTCTCAAGTTACATATTGTGTAATCTAAGGCACCCCTGTTTGGGCTACTGTTGCTTATGGGGTCTGGCACTAGTGGTATGAGGGCCTTCCTCATAAGAAGGGGTAGGCAAGCAATACATACAGCATGCCTCCTGTTGTTCTGTTCTGTCAGTTGCTTCTTCACTGATTCAGCCTCCCACAACTCGTGTAATGATACTCTTAAGACCTCTTCCTCATGATCAACACCTGTTGTGTATTTTCTGCCAGCTGATGAGATGCTCTTTTATGTTTGAATTTTTTTATACATTTGCTCATTTAATAAATCGCCTGATTCACCAATGCTTCTTTAGAAAGTGGAGCTATTGCTTGAGGTTCTTAAGACCACACATTAGTTGGGCCAGTTGTTGTCACCTGCTGTTTGTTAGCTCCATTGTGTAGCACAACATCTGGAATGTTTCAGCCTATCTGAAGTGATTGAAAGTCTTTCAGTTGACTTCACTAGACTTTGTATCAGCTTTTTTGATACAAGTCATTTGTGTCACCCTTGCTTTTGGGATGTGGTGTTTTTAATGGCATAATGTCTGTTGTGCTGCGTTTTGCTGTCCATACCCAGCATGAAGCACATCAGTAGAGATACAAATTCAGAGCAAACTTGTGAAAACTGAAGTGTTGGAGGACAGAAGTCAGTGGGCCTTGCAAATTCTGCAGCTATATTAGTCCCACCAGTCTCTATCATCTCTCTTGACTATCTCTTCAAAATAAAGTGTATCACAGGTCACAGGAATACAGACCAAAACCATCACAGGCTAAATTATTGAAGCCCTTTCAAAGAGAAAAGAATTATACTGATTTACACCAGCTGAGGATCTGGTCCATATTATACAGTTTATGAAAGGGGATATTTATTTTCATTCTGCTCAAAAGCTTAACCTTGAGAATGACTGGTGAGAATTTAGCAGCTGCAGATATCTCAAAGGATCCTACAGAACGTGCTACATTGTAAGGGAAACAATTGTACCTGGTAGATCACAAGAGGTTCAAGAAAATCCCTATGCAGACTCTGTTTCTGAAACAATTCTTTCTATGTGATTATTGGTATTGGAATTATTCCAGAGCCTACTTGTGCTGAATCCTATTAATTCAAAGGAGCCCTGGTACCTCTCAGGAGATGAGGGAAGATTAAAAGAAAGAGCCTAAGTGAGTGAAGATGGATTCTTAATACCTTTCATGAAAGAAGGTCAAAGTAAATGAAAGTTGCCCACCTAGTTGTGTTATCTTCATTCCAGTACAGTGGTTATTTAGCGGTAAAACTTCTTCTGCCAAACCACAGCTTAAAAACAAGTTGCTACAGTTTGTGGTAGAGTGCAGCAAATAAATAGAAGTAACCTTCTGAGCATATAAATATGACAGCAATAAACTAATGTGATCCATACACTGAAGGGAGGTTCAAAATGTCCTGGGGTTATGGTAACACTTCTACTAAAGGTCTAATTCCTTATGGGGTTGGGGGAAGATTGTAGGAGGAGCTGAAAGGAATATTGATTGAGGATCTCAGCATATTCTAGAAAAATGTCTAAGGGATATGCATCCTCTAAAAGCACAAGTAGTTTAGAAAATTCTGCACAAGAGAAATTCATCTATAGAAAGTCTTTATTAAAAGAAGATCCACTCTAAAGGAAGGGAAGATGTGCAGGATGCCATACAAACAAACAAAACCAAAGAAGTCTGAATAGAAGCCCTGATTTTTCTCTCATGCTTTCACAAATCCGGAGTATCTGTCCTGAAATCAGTGAACTTTAAAACTGGTGTGAGAGGTCGCTAAAGAGAAGAAAGATGGACTTGTTGTTAGGGAATTAGACGGGTTCTGAGGGTTCAATTCGGACTGTGACCTTGGATAAATCACAGTCAGTGACTGAGTTCTCCATGTACAAAATGAGAATTGTATTTCCATTACCTGGAGATCCATGGAGAGGGTGTGGCCTATAGCGGTGAAGTCTTTGCCTTTAAGTGCAGCAGCAAGATGGTCAGCAAAAAGGAATGTATATTAAACTGTGTCAGGTTGGTCACCTACTGTCAATAATAAACAGAAAGAGACCTTTGCTGATCTGCCCATTCAAAAGGACACACCATGTTCAGTTGCTCACCATTGTGGCCAGGAGTGACACAACGTTGTGCCATTGTATGACATGTGATATCTTGAGCAAAAGCCCGTATCTATTCTTGGCTGAGGTGCAGTCCTTAGGGGACAGTGTGCTGAACTGGAATTAGAGCAGCCCAGAGGTGCCTCAAATTTAGACAAGGGGTTAGGTTATGAACATGGCTGAAACTACAGAAGGAAAAAAGATGGCTCCCTTGCTCTTAATAAAGCTCAACTGGCACAAAGAACTTGGCCCTATGTATCTCTACCTGCTAAAAATTACCAGGCATATGCTCCATATATACTGTAATGACATACAAGAATGAGAAAAGAAAAGGCTTGCTAGCTAATTCCATGTAGTCTCAGCAGAGTTCTGAGATCACAGGATTTAGGCCAGCTTCCCTGATAACATTTAGTGAATTCTTTGAAATGAAGGGAAAGGGCATGGAAGTTAAGCTCCTCTCTCCTTCCAGTTGTTCTGGTTAATGAAAACAATATGGATTTTTCTAACATTATGAAATGTGTAAACTCCACATGTAGTTCAATAATGGGGTAATGGAAGAAATGCATGCTTTTTGACAAAAGTTTTTTTGGAGAAAACAAAAATAAACTGAAACCACATCATCTTTTTGCTTCAGATTTAAGTATTTTGTCAGTTACAAGGTGGTTTGTTTTCAAAATATGAAACGAGATTGAAAATGTAAAACTAGATTCATTACATATGGAAATATACTGTTTGTAGCTTAAGACAAGGTAAATATTTCCTATCTCTGGAGGTATCTGAATCTCATAGATATGTCATCTTTCGGATCTTGAGCTTTCATTCACTTATATACATGATCAGTTTCTCTCTCTCCATATATATATATATATATAACAAAAATTCCTCTCTTACCCCCTTATGGGTGGTATATGTCATCCTCAACCTCGGGTCCTCTACCAGAGGCCTGGGAGTTTGAGGGTTCTGCGCAGTATCTTAGCTGTTCCTAGCACTGCACTCTTCTGGACAGAGAGCTCTGATGTCGTTCCTGGGATCTGTTGGAGCCACTCTCCCAGCTTAGGAGTCACAGCCCCGAGTGCTCCTACCACCACCGGGACCACTTTGGCCTTTACTTTCCACATCCGTTCTAGTTCCTCTTTCAGGCCCTGGTACTTCTCCAGCTTCTCATACTCCTTCTTCCTGATGTTGCTGTCACTTGGCACTGCTACATCTATCAGCACCGCTGTCTTCTGGTCCTTGTCTATTACCACGATGTCTGGTTGATTTGGCCAGTACCTGCCTGTCTGTCCGGATCTGGAAGTCCCACAGGATCTTAGCCCTGTTATTCTCCATGACCTTCTGTGGGATCTCCCATCTGGTCTTGGGAGGGTCTAGCCCATACACTGTGCAGATGTTCCTGTACACAATGCCAGCTACTTGGTTGTGCCGTTCAGTGTATGCTGTTCCTGCCTGCATCTTACATCCTGCCACTATGTGTTGGACTGTCTCTGAGGCCTCTCTGCACAGTCTGCACCTTGGGTCCTGTCTAGTGTGGTAGACCCCTGCTTCAATGGATCTGGTGCTCAGTGCCTGTTCTTGTGCTGCTATGATCAGTGCCTCAGTGCTGTCTTTTAGTCCAGCCTTTTCCAGCCACTGGTAGGATTTCCCAGTGTCAGCCACCTCAGCTATCTGTCGATGGTACATTCCATGCAGGGTCTTGTCTTGCCATGGCACTTCTTCTGCTTGATCTTCCTCCCATGTCTGCTGCTGCTGCCTCAGGCATTCTCTCAGAAGCTCATCTTTGGGTGCCATCTTACTGATGTACTCCTGGATACTCTGGGTTTCATCCAGGACAGTGGCTTTGACACTTACCAAACCCCGCCCGCCTTCTTTCTGGCTGGCGTACAGTCTCTGGGTGTTGGACTTGGGGTGGAAACCTCCGTACATTTGTGAGGAGCTTCCGGGTCTTCACATCGGCAGCCTCCATGTCCTCCTTTGGCCAGCTCACTATACCGGCAGGGTATCTGTTGATGGCGTGGATCTTGTTCTTCCCATTGAGCTGGCTCTTCAGGACCTGTCTTATCCTTTGGTGGTACTTGGATGTTGCCGTCTTCCTTGCCTCCTCATCATGGGTCCCATGTGACTGTGGGATGCCAAGGTACTTGTAGCTGGTCTGTATGTCTGCTATGTGGCCTGCTGGTAGTTCCACCCCATCAGTCTTCACTACCTTTCCTCTCTTTACTACCATCCGGCCACACTTCTTCAGTCCAAATGACATCCCAATATCCTCACTGTAGATCCGTGTCAGGTGGATTAGCGAGTCGATGTCTCGTTCATTCTTAGCATACAGCTTGATGTCATCCATGTAGAGGAGGTGGCTGATGGTAGTTCCACTCTTGAACTTGTATCCATATCCAGTCCTTGTGATTATCTGGCTGAGGGGGTTCAAGCCAATGCAGAACAGCAGCGGGGACAGCGCATCACCTTGGTATATTCCGCACTTGATGGCCACTTGTGCAAGCTGTCTTGAGTTGACTTCCAGTGTTGTCTTCCACAGTCCCATTGAATTCTTGAGGAAGGTCCTTAGTGTCCTGTTGACTTTGTATTGCGCCAGACATTCACAGATCCATGTGTGCGGCATTGAGTCGTAGGCTTTCCTGTAGTCAATCCAGGCTGTGCACAGATTGGTCTGTCTAGACCTTGAGTCTTGGGCGATTGCTCTATCTATTAGCAGCTGGTGTTTTGAGCCTCTGGTGGTGTTCCCAATGCCCTTCTGAGCTGTGCTCAGGTACTGGCCCATGTGGACCTGTAGCTTGGCGGCTATGATGCCTGATAGGACTTTCCATGTCGTGGGGAGGCAGGTTATTGGCCGGTAGTTCAATGGTGCTGTTCCCTTGTGGGGGTCTTTCATGATCAGCACTGTCCTTCCTTGTGTTAGCCAGTCTGGGTGGGAGCCTGCTGCTAGCAGCTGGTTCATCTGTCCTGCTAGGTGTTCATGCACTGCTATTAGTTTCTTTAGCTAGTAGGTGTGGATCATGTCTGGTCCAGGCGCTGTCCAGCTCTTCATGTTCTTGACCCGCTGTTGGATGTCAGCTACTGTGATGGTGACTGGTTCCTGTTCCGGGAGATTGCTGTGGTCTCTTCTCAGGTCCTGAAGCCACTTTGCACTGGTGTCATGAGTCTTCTCTTTCTCCCAGATGTTCTTCCAGTACTGTTCAGTTTCTGCTGTTGGTGGCTCTGCTGTTATTGTCTTGTTGCACTGCAGTTGGGAGTACACCTTGGATGGTTCTTTGGAGAACAGGGCATTTATCTTTTTGGCCTCTGCTTCTCTAGTGTATCTCCTTAGCCTGGTGGCCAGTGCTGTGAGCCTTTGCTTAGCAGTCTCTAGGGCATCAGATGGAGTCAGGCCCTTGTATTTTCTCAGTAGCCGAGTCTTATCCTTAATCTCTACACCCTTCTGTAGTTCCACCAGCTGGCTAACTTCTCTCCGGGTTGCCTTGATCTTATCCTCCAACCTCATTTTCCACGGGGGGTATGTACTGGTGTTCTTCTTGATTGTGTAGCCAAGCATCTCCAGGATTACAGAGGTTGTAGCATATACCAGTTCATTGGTTTCAGTGATGGTGGTAGTAGGAATTGTCATTAGGGCTCTATTGGCATCTTCTAGCATACTATCTGATGGTACTTCTCCAATGAGCCTTGGTAATCGGTCTCGAGGGTTGACTGTAGCTAGTTTATCCATGATCTTATGCCTCATATCAGCTGCTGTGTTCTGTAATGGAGGGGTGGCAGTGAAGTTCCGGCTTCAGGTGTTGGCTGCACATCTAGTTGTTCTTCTGGGGCTTTTTCTTGAGTCCGGGAGGTAATGTGGAGTTGGTCTATCTCCAGTTGTGAGAGCAGCTGCCTCTTTACTACGCTGAAGCGTTGGGTGACTAGCTGTTTCTCAGTTAGTGTGGATGTAGGTCTTTTGTCCATCCATAGTCCCCTCATACATTTCATATATCCCCTCTCATTAGGTCTGCTGTTGTAGTAGCATTCCATCAATTCCAGGTTCTCTTGTCTCGTCCATGCATGGTTTGTTCCAGTAGCCCACTTATCGTCAGATTGTCCTGGTTCCCCAACATCTGGCGCAGACCTTGTTAATCCGGGCGACGTCCGAGCCGGCATGACTCTCCTAGTTCGTGTCACTCTCATATTCGAGGTAGGCAAGTGAGGTGTTAGGGGGTCTTTTGCCCAAGGACCCCTACTGGGAAGGTAGGCAGGTACCCACCGGGATACATACACACACACACACACACACACACACACACACAGAGAAAGAGAGAGAGAAAGAGAAAGAGAGAAAGAGAAAGAGAAAGATTTGGTTCGGTTCTCACTGGAACTAGTTGCATGGATAAACTTACTTAAGTGCATAAAGGCATGCAGGATATGGGCCTTAGATAGTAATAGGCAAATTTTCACGTATGATGAGGTTCAGAGAAGAATCCAGAAGTTGCTGTTTATCCAAACTTGTGGTGGTATTTCCTGTGAGTTCCCCATCTTCAAGTGTCGTCTGATGTGGGATTTTCTCCCATGAAAGCTTGTGTGATAAATAAATTTGTTAATCTTTAAAAGTGCCACCAGTCTCCTTGTTTGTTCAGTTATTGTAATCCTTGTAACATCTGTTGGACTAAGAACTAAAGAAAAAAGTTCTTCATTCATCCCCAGAACAACTTCTTTTCGCACCCTTATGACTTGCCAATATGTCTAAAACCTGCCTTTAAGACCCTCTCTCTAGAGATGACAGACTAGTCCATTTGCATGTCACCTTTTTAGGATTTTATGGCCATTGATGAGAATGGGCTGCACCAAATATTGTGGTGTGGCTTTTGTGGATCACAGGCCCAGTCCTCAAAGCCCTTAATCATGAGAGCAGTCTCATAAGCTTAAATGGTCCTCTTAAAAGTGAGTTGGGGCCAGTCAGGGGTTAGACATTGCCTTGTTGGGTGAGACCAGCTTTGGGGATGGTGCAGAACCTCACTGCACTCTCCTTCATGAGCTAGGGCTCTCTGGAAGACATTCTTCTGTTCTCAGGCAGACAATTCCCAGTTCTTTCTCTGGGAGAATGATTAGACTCCTTGAAGTACAGAATACCCACCCCAACTTTGCTGGCTGTTGGAGTCATGGGTAGCTCTGGCCACATTGTCTCTCCTCTTCACCTTTGGAGTACCATGCTTTGTGTCCTCCCCCACCCCCTGGGAGGGATAACTGTTAGGCAGCTGAACCTTTATAAAAGATTAAAAAGCAAAAATCTGGCTTTGCTCCCTGATTTTAAGTGCGAAGAGTTCATTCTTAGATCTGAGCTCTTTTTGTATCTAAAATGTTGGGGGGCAACAACCATTATTTGCTCATAGGCACCTTGTCATATGATCTCAGAGCAATAAACTTATTCAAATACCCTTAATCTGCATTCAACAGTCACGCTGTAGCAACTTTCATCTCTGCCCGAATCTTAGCTTGAGTTGGTGCCCCTGTCACACTGTATTGTCTTCCCATGAAATGCCACATTTGAAATGCTATTAATACTAACACCAAGAAACAGAGCGTAGCTTTGTTCATCTCTATACAACAAAAACAATGAGAATCCAGGGCTGGATTAAGGCAGGGTCTGTAGGAGCTGCAGTCCTGGGCCCTGGCCAAAAATCCAATCCCTGCCTGAGTGGAGGGCTGTGGCTGCTCACCTTCAGCAGCCTGCCTGCCTGCCCGCCCAGCCTCCAGGTTGGCTGGTCTGCTCCAATACATCTGACAAAGTGGATTGCAGCCATTAAAGCTTCTGCCTGAAGAAATCTGTTAGTCTTTAAGGTGCCAAAGGATAGTCATTTGTTTTAACACTAAGAAAAATGTTGGCTTTAGTTGTTCTAGTTTCTCCATATAGCAATACTATAGGCATGGCAGCAAGTAGGACATTAATACCCATTGGAAGATGCTACATTGTGGAGAGATTATAAATAGAACAGATGCAAATGAGCATATGGAAATTAAATCAGTTATGCTGCATTTGAGTTTCTCTAATGTTCAAATACTATAACATGCATTAGGATAACATTGGTGGTCTAAGCCCATTGCAAACAAAGCATTTCAGGCATAACAATGAAGCTCTATTTCTAAAATGTATTGTTGTGTCTTGGTATTGCAGGTGCTATGCTTCCCTGTTTTCATGGAAGTCTGTCTGTGCCTGCAATGGATAGATATGATCATAGATGGCAATGATGAAGTTTGGGCCTTATATATGAATTACCTTTATTCAGTGGCTTTACATTTAGCCCTTAATAAACCTATAATGTCTTTCTGACTTGCACTATTATTATGACTTATTATTACAGCAGCATTTAGGGATATTGCAGTGAGCTGAGGCTATTGATTCAGTTGCAGTGACAGTGATGAAAATAAACCTCTCTTTAAGAGTGTTTTGTTCTTTTTAATGCATTTGCAAAGCTCTAGCTACTTCATTTTTCTTTGTCACAGTTCAAAGCACATTTCTATACATAGAAACACTCATTTAGTAAAAAAAACAAAACAAAAAAAAATAAAACATTTTAGTGATGGAGATTTTGGATCCTAAAATGGTCACCTTTTATGTTTCTTGCTCACTTTTGGGGCTTTCCTGTGCCTGCAGGTGGTGTGTAGGTTGACTATACAATACACACTTTGGGAATAGTAGTTACTGCTGTCAGGTGCTGACAACTGTGTGAAGCATGAAGCTTGAGGTTGTTCAAAAGACAACTTCCATTAGAGAAAATTCAAGCAGGGTTTTTGAGGCAGCAGCTAAGTAAAGATCAGTATGGGAGGGAAGGGAATACTGTGTACTACCATAAAACACTCTGCCTTTTCTTTGTGACAGGTACCAGGACTGTTTTTATCACTAGTATTTCAGAAAAATGATTTGATTTTTTTTTTCAATGACATTTATGGAAATGTTCCATTTTTAATTAAAAGCAACTTTTTCACATATTAAAGTTTTTGGTTTACAATCACAATGTTCAGATTTTTCTTCCCTTTCTCTCTGGCAAAACAGCTGAGGAAAATTTATCAATTAAATGAAAATCTTCCACAATTTTTAAAGGACATTTTGTCAAGAATTACCCCTTTTCTCATTGAAAAATTTCAGCCAGCTCCAGATATTGCTCTCAGGCATGTGAAGATCTGGCAACCTCCTTCAGGCTCCACTACAGTTACATCCAAAGGTCACAAACCCTGAAATACAGAGCCTTTACTCCCAGGCTTCTTGCTTGCAAAAGAGGACCCTTAAAATATTCCCCAAAACAACTTCTGTGCAAATAATTAAGGCAGATGTGGTCCTGTCAGTCTGAGGTGAGTCTCATCTGCCCAATTCAGGGGTTCAACCAACTGACAATGTACGACTCTTGATATTTGCCCTTCTCTTACTACTAGCCAATAACTCACACCTTCTCAAATATGTTGGAAGTACTAAAACATTGACAAGCCTGCACAATATCTCTTCCAAGAGTGGCATGAGACCAAACAGGTGCTAGCTGGGAGCAACTCCTACACTTAGCAGGTCAGAACTACAACTGTGGAAGGCCCTGGCATGAAAACCTGGGGGTGGGGAGGAGAAGAAATAGTCACTTTCACACTGTCTCCTTGTTGGTTGGCATGCAGTCAGTCTGATCCTAAATGTCTATTTTGAAGATCTTTATAAAGAAAGAAACATACTTGCATCTGGAATTAGGGGGCGCATAATTTGTTGTCCCTTGTACAGTTACAGCATATTGAAGCCATATGAGTATTCTCCATGCTTGCCTGTGATAGGATAAATCTCCCTTGGGCATAAAAAAACCATTAACTAACTTTTAGGCACCTTCAAGCCACCTGAGAAGTAATTAGATCTTTACTTGGCAGCTAGCAAAAGTGGGGCTGAAGGATCAGGTGATAACACCTGGGCCTTATAAACAAGCTGAGAAAAGATAAGATCCTGTGGAGGGTCAGCAATGGCTGGAGACTAGAGGTCCCAGGAAGACAGGAGAGTGTTTGATATGAGAGCTGGGGGAAGGTAGTGGCATCCCAAAAAAGTTTTGCACATGGGACCTAGAAGAAAGATTGATTCTTTAGAACTTCTGTTCCAAAGTAATGAAACATCCAGGTGTGGTTGAATCTGGATTGGCTATTCCTCAAGCAGCAGATGGAGTGGTATGTAAAAATGATGGCCTGCAGGGGGCACTGGAAATGAAAAACACTTCAACACTGCACCCTGACAAAAAGAGGGGTGAGTGCGTACATTGTTACAGTGTCCCATAGAGATAGATAATGGACTGTGCTCACTTCTTACTTCTTTAAATAGCAATTAGTTTTAACCTGCAGTGCTTAAACCTTTTATTTACAGCATTGATTTTTTTCTGCATTCAAGGTTAATTATCTCAAAGAGAGAAATTTCAAGTGGAAATGAACCACTACATTCCCTATTTCTGGCCTATCCTTCTAGTCTACTAACATCTCTCTGCAAGGATGACTGGTATGTGTGTTAGTCTACAAACCTGCACAACTTTTGCTTAGTATCTCGTGGTGTTAATAGTAGCATTGTTCACTCCTTGTACTATTTGGATGCAAGGTGCCTTGAGTTCTGCAACCTGGAGAACTATGCCCCTCCCACTGTTTCTGAGGATTAAGTTGTACTTTTCCCTGCAACACTGATACAGGCTTGCCTTTATCCAGATGTCCTTGACACTAGCAGTAGCATTTGTCTTGAAAGAAAGGAATGAAAGCTCATTAGAATTACCTCTTGGTCTTAATGAAAAGTCTTTTCCAGGAATTTCTTACTTGTGCTTGGCTGTGGTAGCCTGAATTCTTACATGTAATCCTGAAATATTTTTCTTGGGTTAGTTGGAGTGTTGGAAATAGGGGAGAACACCAATTTTTTTTTAAAGGCTTCTCAGAAAAATCTCACTTGTTTTCTTCCCTTCCCCTACCCATTCACTGAGGTCCACTATCTTGTTTCAAACATCAGTCAGGCCCAGGTGCTTCAGAGGGAAGTTCATAAAGCCCCTTTATGTAAAATTATAACTTTCTCAGAAGGGATCTTTCTTCTTTACCCTAGGCAGGTATCTTGTCTAGTGAAGTTGTGCCTGTTCTTATTAAACTTTCAAAAGCTGAAGATGCAAAGAGATGCCTTTGGTGTCCTTACAGCAATTAAATCAATGCACAAGCCTAAAATTACAGCAATGTAGGCCAGCTGCATAAGATCTAGCCATACAACAGAGGAACAAAATCAGTTATGTCTGTCAGTCCCATCCCCCCCCCATATCTGTGCCCTTCCTAATGAGGCAAAACGCATAAATTTGCAGCATGACCTAATGTTCACTACATATAGGCTATCTTGAATTGGGGTTGGGGTGGGGGGAGAGAAAGAGGAGAAAAAATGTAATTCCAAAGTGATGGGTCTCTCCAGGGAACAGCCTGTCTGCAACTACTCAAGGGTATATAGATTTAAATGAACAGCTTAAACTCCACCCTCAAGCCAACGGGCAATCAGTGTAGACCCTGGTGTGATACACTCCAGGTGAGATGTTCTACTCAGTAAGCTGGCAGATTCAGTTTAAACTTCTAAATGGGTTTAAATGTTTGCATTATAAAATTTGGATTCTGTTTTTAAATGTACCAACTGCTTGACCATAACATTAACAGAAATGAGTTCCACTGATTAGTTACATTGTGTAAAATAAATACTTTTTGCTGCTGTAAATTTGATGCTTTAATTTAATTGTGTGTCCCCTTATCCTAGCAAACAGGCAATGCCTATTTTCATTTGATCCTTTTGTTAGTAATACAAGCAGTGATGCATATGTAACAGTTTTATTAAATGTGTTTTAAATTCAACACTTAGGGATGTGTACCACCAGGGGATCACATAATACCTGCAGATGCAACTTACCCTTACAGACCAGACTTTCAAGAGTTCTTAGTCCCCATTTAGGCCCTCATATTAGTGGCCAGATGTTTGACAAGCACTTAGCCCCCACCATGCTGAAAAAAAAATCTGTGATAGATATTGGCTCAGCAGGAGCTCTGGGGTACCTTTGAAAATTCTACTTAGATTCCTAAATGGGTGCTGAGGCCCTATGAAAATAGGGACCTAATGTGAATGTTGAGCACTTAAAAATTCATCCCCTTGTAGCTGCAAAAGGTCAGGGTCCTGTTCACCCATGTAAAAGTTTATACTCACTTTGGTTCTCTGTCTTTCATTCTGATTGATAGGCTTCCTTGGAATAGCTCTAAGCTTCCTTCCCATCTTCTGCCATTGCACTGCATGTTATTAAAATGGGATTTAGTGGTAGGTACATCTTTACTATCAAATGTAACTGGCAAGACACCATTCATTTCTTTGCTTGGTAGGTGTGCTAAATATCTTGATTGATGAAGGTAATCTTTGATGAGGTTATTTAACTGACAATGAAGCACATCCATTTTATCCATATTTAATAAACATGAGACAAACTGCTTCAAATCCCTTGATTCCACACTTGGGTAACATTAAAGATTATGGTGATTTCTGAATATTTTACCTTGGGTTTCTTTTGCATATTATAGGGCAGTACTTAAAATGAAGAGAGAGGGAAATTCATTGTACTTTAACAAAGGGATACACACAAAACCCAGCTTGAAGAATTGCAAACAGGGCTGTTCTTTAAGTGCATTGATTGAGATAAATCAAAATTCATGAATATTATTTTTTAACAATCACTTTTATGAGTTCCAGGTCAGTGCTGCATTTATGATGAATGATGGCACCATGCAGCGGCTAGTCAGATTAAACAGACATAGCTATCCCAGTGGGTTTAGAGCGAAGGGGACTGATCCAAAGCCCCCTCAAATCAAGATTCCACCTCACGGAGTTCAGTGGGCTGTGGTCTGTATCAATAGCTGTCTGACATTCTCCATGCTGCAACATTTGACTTTACAGTAGTATTTGCTGGGCTAAGTACAGAAAATATCTCTGCAATGGGAAATGCTAAATATTTAATGGTAATCTCTGCACCATATGCATAAATCATCCTTTTATCGCTCCAATAAAGTGTTCTACACTGAACTGAATAGAAGCTTTCTGCTACAAGTTATATATTTGATGTACAGTATAAAGGTATGTTGAATGCTTCTGAGAATTCAGGTTCCATGCATCTTGTCTCTCAGTGGTATAGCATTAAACATACTCACTTTGCAAGTGAAAGGGAGACTTTTTTCTAACACAGCCCTGCAAACATTTAAGCTTGTCCTGCACGGGCTGCATGTGCTTCCACAGATGGGTTGCTCCAAAAGCTGGCCGCTCAGCAGTGGCCATACAAACTGGGTGAAGTTGGTAGTAAGAGGATATTTCCATAAAATGGCCTGAAATGAGCTACTGACTGCAACCTCCATCCTCTTCCTGAAACCCAGCATCAGCAATGAGAGTTAGGGTTAAACGCTTCCCCTAATTTGGTGGTGGTCTGCCCCCTGGCACTTCCATCTCCATCGGCAGGAAACAATCCTCTGACTTGTGTATGGTAATAAGTACGAAAAAATCAGGACTAGGGTAATGGGAGGGAACAGGCACCTATCTAAGACAAAACCCTAAATTCTGGGACTGTTCCTCTAACCTTGGGATATCGGGTCACCTGAGTTCTATGTAGCAGCAACCACTCCTGCAGTAAGGTCTGCTGGGAAAGAATTGATGTGACTAGCTCCTCTGGTAAGCAGATGCCTTCAAACACTTCTGTAGTGTCTCCAAAGTTGCATGCATCAGAGTTTTAGAGAATCAAGTCTGAGACAGATACTCAAATTAAGTAAAATCACAAGTTTGATTGAAGTTCAAACCTTTATCTCTACCAAAACCATGCTTTGTGGTTACATTTCATGGACAGAAAGAAATGATAGGTAACAACTAGTTGTCTTCTTGTGAGACCTCGGCGGGTCACACTAGATTTCTCCTACAAAATCTACTCATCCTTTACAATCTCCTGCATATAATGCACAGCCAGACTATGTATTCACTAATTCTCATCATATCACCATTAAGTATGTAAGTTATTCAGTAAATGTCTGAACTTTAGTTGGCACCACTTATGCTGTCCTTGCTACTTTCTCATTAGCATTTGTCTTTGCTAATTGGTTTATTACCACTGATTACACATTAATTATGTATACTTGGCTAGGTCAAAGTCACCACTTTTTCTGCCTATGGCTTTTGGAACTTTCCAGTCTCTTTCCACCCATCTAACTGCATTGGGCAGCAGATTTTGTGGAAATCTTGCTTATCAATTTAATCAAATCCAGCTCTTCACATTTGCTTTTTGCCCTGTATTAGGAGTTGGGGAAACTAGTTTACTCAACAGCACAGTCACTTAAGGCAACACCTTATTCATGTCAAACTAAGCCAAAGGCAACCTTGCAGTCTAAACTTGTATATAGCTATGCACCAGATAACTGTTCTAACAATTCTCAAGATTAGCACAGGTGGCAAAAGTACAAGTTTTCCCACAACTTTGCACCACTATAACTCTTTCCTGACCTGAAGACATACTGCCATTATTGTGGGAGAGAAGTTGGTTCAGTCTTCATGGCCATACTACCCTTTGTCCTTTCTGCAGACCATAAACTTGTTACACAAAATCCATTTGGTAGTCCTTTGGATGCTGTGTTGGCTGGCTGTGTCATTCTCTAAAGAAATCATTTTACCTTGCACTCAGCAAGAACATGGAAGCAAATGATTATTCTGATAGAATTCAGAAAATCAGTAGAGCAGACAGCATGATACAGGTGTAGCATGATCCTAAAGCTTCATCCTTGGCTTAAATACTTTATATCAACATAGATTGTTGTGAGATAAGAGATGTGGTAAAGTAAGCACAAAGAAACACAGTATTGTAGGATTGTTGTATTGCTTTACAACACACTTGTGAGCTAGCCAATGTGCCAGTGCCAGGAATGGAGGCATTCATGACCTTGTATGGGCTACTTGCATGGTTGGTTAAACCTAGGGGAAAAGTAGTTTTTTCTTAGGCCAGCTACTTGTCCTTTCTGTCCAACTGGAGGGTCAATGGGTGACCAAGGCTCTATCCCCTACATTGTGGTGCCTGCCCATTGAGCAAAACAGAGACAAACTATGCTTTGAAGAGTGCTGGAGGCACAGGTTTCTTCACCATGATTTTAAGTCAGGCCCCCCAAAAATCTCAAACTGAGCTAAAATATCATTAATAAATAAATTTTGGATTCTTTTCATTTGACTTCTGGTTTCTGAACCTCTAAGTTGCCCTTGGGCCACAGCAAGGCAGCCTAGAAACTTTTAAAAGAAAATAATCATATTTCTGGGTTTTTTTTTTTTTTAAATGTCAAACATTGGGAGACTTGAGAACTGGCAAAATTGCTTCCCTTATGGAGAAAGGAGGAGAAGCTCCTGAGGCAGCACAACTCCATGCAGATTGCAGGGCCCACTGTGTTCTGTGCTAGGCCCAAATGCTGATTATATATTCAGATGACATATGTACACTTGATTTTTATTATCTGCCTCATTATACTCCTTGACAGTGGGTTGACCATATACTTTCCTGGGTGTGCTTTTCACTGTGTGCAGCGATCCAGAAAATATTGGGGATATCAGCCTATGGCAGTGGATTGCAGAAAAATATTGCTATGTTAGCACATTTACACTAATTTAATGCATACATTTCTTGTGAAACATGCTGCTTTTCAATTCCTTTAAAAAAAAAAAAAAAAAAAAAAAAAAGGAGCCTTCAAATGAGCTGTGTGCCACAACTCAGTGGCACCTGATATAGAAACTGGAAGGGACCATGAGAGGTCACTGGGGCCAGTCCCCTCCACTCATGGCAGGACCAAGTACTGTCTTAAACCATGACTAAATGTAAGTATTTGGACAGATTCTGGCTGGCTTTGCTCATACAAGAGGAACATGCCAGAAAAACTACAACTAGAAGCAAGAGGATGCAGGGGAAGTGGTCTGACCCTTTTAACCTGCCCATAGATCCTCTGATAGGAGCTTTGGTGGGTCATTGGTCAACTTTTTATGCAGGTACATATCCTGATCTGGCATAATTCTTTCAGGAGAATGCTGTTCTCCATGAAAATAGGAACACATTAATTTTTGCAGAGTATGGGCAAGTTCAGGGTGCTTCAATACTTGTTTCCAACTGCTAGGCAAAGACTTGTTCATGAAAAAATAAACAATTTCATGTGCTCATTTTTAATACTAAAAAAAAATTGGCAGTAATAATGTACTGCCAGTCATACAGGCCTACATCCTCAACTGGTGCATAATTCTGTTAAATTACAGCAGCTGAGGATCTGGCCCATGCATTTTTGCCTTGGTAGTGTCTTGCATTTTATATTTATTGGGTGTGTCTTTTTCAGTCAGAACTACATTTTACACAAGGATTTAATCTTGACTGTTTCCTGGGTGACTGCTTTTGGACTCAAAGACCCTGCAGTGTATTAGCAGGATCTAACTTATGTTATCAATAAACAAATTAATAAGGCATTAAATATATTTTTTGCTGGATTCATTTTGATCCGAGCCTCTGCTTATGACTGAATGTAGTACTGAAGAGTGTAAGTGTGCTGGAATAACCTGATTAATTTTGTACATAAAATGAATACTGTATGTCATCCCGGCTTACATCAATGGTAAGAGAGAAAATAAGAGATAGTTGAAGCAGTTGTATTTATAATCAGTAGGGGAAGTCTGGATCACGTGAGATTTTATGGAAAAATAGAAGCAGCTACAGTATCTTAAGATACAGTTTGTTTAGAATCCTTTTTAAACTGTTATATGATAGTGCTTTACCTAGTTTCTTACTCTTCTTTCTAACTAGTGTTTCCAAACAAGACTTCCTTTACATGAAGCAGGCTATTGAAACTGAGATTAAGTGAAAATTTGAGGTGGATTGAAACAAATCCTCAGATCTGAATACCACTGAGTTGTGTTGGGCTCCTATATCCCAACACAGACCCGTATTTTTGCAGCTGGGCACCACCTTTGATGAGCCAAACCAAAGTCTTGCATCCAAGTCCCTCTGAATTTAGGGATATTGGAAATCTAACTATTATACTTCCTGTCCTTTTTTGGTTAATTAAGGAATGAGGCTTTATGGGACACAACTTTCTCTTTCCTAAAGATTAAGACAAGATACCTTAACTTTGAGCCATTGAAATTTTCATTGATCTCCATTGACTCTGAATGGTCAGCCGAAAGACAAGGGAGCAATAATATGTGGCAGATGCCTTGACGTAATAACAATAATCATAATTAAAAATGAAACCATTCAAAATCTGGCCATAGTTGAAAGCTGTTAGCATTCTTTCTTAAAGCAATCATACTTTTTACCAAAAAAAAAAAAAAAAACAAAAAACCAAACCTATCTATTTAGCATCAACTTATTCTTAAATAAGGTTCTAAAACATAAGAATTGTAGAAACTTAAGCATATGTTTTAGCATTCACTAATATAGTTACATATGCATTAGGATCGAAATGCCTTTTTCAAAAGGCTTAAACATATATAGTTCCCCTGTTGCTATCTGAGATGACAAAAAAAAAAATCTGGACAGCTATGCAGCCCTGGTGTTTCCACTTGATTATGCAGTAACAGTAATTTGATATGTACACAAAGAATTCTAATGGAGTGGGAAGATTGGCTGACCTGTAGACATAATATTATACTGACTCTTGTGTAAAGAATAATTACAAGCACAGTAGCATCTGTTCCTTCTTCTGTGCTAGTGTACAAATCATCAGAATCTAGGCCAACATTAAATCCTAATAAGCATCATAACTGAGAAAAGGTGGTCCTCGAGCAGATGGATTGCTTCCATTATATGGTCTCTAACACAGATCTGTGGCTGTCTCTGGAGAATTCTGGGAAGGCAGTAAAGTGTCAATCAAATATGACACAATCAGAAGGTTCTGGCAAGTTTGGAGCACTTTACAAATTACAAGATTTAGGATTGGAGTGCTTTAGATTACATCCTGTTGTTTCTGACCATTAAAGTACAAGACCATAGCTGCTACTTATGAAAACTGATTTAAGCATCATATCAGGAATATGTATGAAATAGGATGAGTGGTTCAACAGTCACAAAATTGCTTTAGGCAACTATATAGAGGGATCTAAAAATGATATATGAGGTGTTCATAGCTAGCAGACAGCAGAGTGGAGAGAAAATCTACAAGAAAAGATGGACAGGTGGGCTGTGTGAAAAGGAACACATGTGAAGAGCAGGAAAACACGAGAAATACTGCACATGATGCTGTTATAGCATAGCACTGATGGTCAGTCATTAACAGTAATGAACTAGAAGAGTAGGTAACATCCCATGTGGAGTACAGGGTAATTCCCATGAACCATGTTCATAAGTTAATGACAAGGTAGGTTTCCTTGCTATCATACCTTCTTCCCACTAACCTTTTAGGTCAATTGTCTGCTATGTTTAGCCTTGATAATACCAGGGCTGAAGGCAATGCGTTATCAGTGAAAGAGTGTTGGCTTTGGAAAGAGTTACTTTGGTGGTCCTTCAATCCATCTATTTATTGTAGATTTTGCCTAAAGGTGCAACTGAATGTTATGTGTATATATGTGCTACTAGTATGACTCTGGGGTTTGAGTCTATTTTGGTTATTAACTTATTTTTTAGACATTAAGAACTTCTCTGAATTTAGACAAGTATTATGAGTTAACTTAAAATAAGTAACCAAAAAGTACAGATGTTACAAATCAGTCAGTATGCTTGTCTATCTCACACTGGGAAACCTTTTATAGTACAACAGGAGGCCAGCACAATTATAGAACAAACATCTTGTCATTGTTGATTCTTTACAGCGTTCACAGGCGGGGGAAGGAGAGTGCAATATTCTTAGCTCCAGTCTCAACCCTTTTCTGCATTTTATGATTATGAAGGAAGTGTAACATAGAATTTGCCCAATAGAGGGAATTCTCGACTGCTGTGAAGCTTGAGACCTGGTTCTTCAGTAAACTGGCTTCCCTGTTCTGGTGTAGGGGGCATGTCAGTGGAAGGAAAGAGACATGCAGGGGGTAAGGATCTGTTTGCTTAAGGCAGTTTCCAGGTTGTATGGGGTTCGCTGGAGACCAGATCCAGCTACTATAATCTAGGGATGAGAAGAATTCAGAAAATGGAATCAGGGCCTTGCTTAGGTAGAGTGTGAACATCAGAGATCCTGAACTGCCTTTTAACCTCTTCCTTATGAAGAACATAGACTTTTACACAGGAGAGAACAAGGTCCTAAAACGTTGTAATCTACTTTCTCAGAAACAATCTTTGCTTAGTTGTAGTGGCAGTTGGTTTACAGCAGATTATTTTATACCTGGGATGTCTGGGGTGGGGGAAACAAACTTTCTGTCCATGCAAATATAAGACACCTGAGACTTACTGGCTTAACCAAAAACAAATGCTAGGCCCAGCCACTATACCACAGTTTCCTTTGCTGTAAATCTGCATTTTCTCTATCTACTTTTCACCATCAACATCTATGCCCTCTTATTCTATTAGGGAGAAATTAGAGACTAGACCATGTAAGATATGTGGTAAAGTTCTCCAAAGTGCTTAAGGGTAGGTCTCCACTGTTTAAAAAAAAATCTCCCACCCCAAAACACTCATCCATTTTAGTAAGTCTTACTTGGACTTGTGCTACAGGACTAAAAACAGTGTGGACGTTCAGGTTCATTTGGTCCCTGGGCTTGGAAACCCAGCATGGGTCTCTGAGTCCAGGTTCCAGCCCAAGCCCAAACAGCTACTAGCTTGAGTCCACATCATGAGTCTAATAAACCCAAGTCCGTTTACTTGGCCCAATCCTATAATTGGGTTAAAAGAAATCTGAAGTTCAATCAGGCTAAGTGTAGACTAGAGTCCTGCACTTACGATGGAAGTATCCCATGCACTGCTACAGACTGGGGACTGACTGGCTAGGCAGCAGTCTGGCAGAAAAAGACCTTGGAGGTTACAGTGGAAAAGAAGCTGGATATGAGTCAACACTATTTCTTTATTGCCAAGAAGACTAATAGCATATTGGGCTGCACTAGTAGGCACATTACCAGCAGATCAAGGGAAATGATTATTCTCCTCTATTCAGCACTGGTGAGGCCTTATCTGGAGTACTGTGTTTAGTTTTGGGACCCACAATATGAAAAGGATGTGGACAAATGAAAGGAATCCAGAGGAGGACAACAAAAATTGTTAGTGGGCTGGAGCACATGACTTCTGAGGGGGGGGGTAAGGAAACTCAGCTTGTTTAGCCTGCCAAAAGAAGTGAGGAGGGATTTGATAGCAGGCTTAAACTACCTGAAAGGGAGTTCCAAGGAGGATGGAACTAGCTGTTTTCACTGGCAGTAAATAGAGCCCTGTGTGGATACAAATTTGTGGATCCACATCCAATCTTCATCTGTAAAAGATAGATTGTGGGTGTCTGCATCACAACTGTGGATGTGGATATCTGCAGATATAATGCATATACCCATGGATTTGCAGGGCTCTAGTAGTAAATGACAAAAGAAGGAGCAATGGTCTTACGTTGCAGTAGAGGAGGTCTTGGTTTTATATTTGGAAACGCCTTTTACTAGGAAGGTAAGGAGGCACTGAACTAGGTTACATAAGGAGGTGGTGGAATCTTCATCCTTAGAGCAGGGCTGGTCTATCCATAAAGGCAATCTAGGTGGTCGCCTGGGGCACCAAGGGCATCCCCCCAGGGCCATCTTTGGAGGGACACAAGAGAGGCGATAGCTCCTGGCCTGCTGTCCCCTGCCTTTGGTGTGAAGCTGATGGAAGGCAGGTGGGGGGATGGAGGGCAGCCAGGACCATGAACCCAGCATCTCCTCTCAGCCAGTCCGCTCCACCCCCCAGGATGGGAAACAACCAGCCCGGGGCAGAGTGGGCCAGCTCAGAGCCCAGGCTTCACTCTCCCACCCCTCCTGGGCTGGCTGTTCCTCCCTGGGGGTATGGCAGGCTGGCCTAGAGGTGGGGCAGGAGAGAGCAGTGCCCAGCCCTGGATTGGCCTGCTCTGCCCACCCCAGCTCAGGAGAGGGGTGGGAGTATGGGGTCGGCCTCCAGGCCAGCCTGTGCTCCCCCAGCTGCAGGGGTTGCAGTCGGGGGGGGGGGGCACACAGGCTGGCTGCCCTGGGCCCCATGCTGCCCCCAGGGGAGCACCAAAGTCATAGGAACCTGTGTTGCCAGAAAACCTCAGGCTGGCCCTGCCTTAGAGGTTTGGTTTTTTTTTGGTTTGTTTTTTTTTTTAGGAGCAGCTTTACAAAGTCCTGGCTCGGATGATTTATTTGTGGTATGACCTGTGCTCTAAAACTTGGTGCTGTGTCTCATTCTTTCTTGCAATGTAGAAGGGCCTAAGTTGCCTATGAAAATAAGATGATAAGTCATGCAGGCACTTCTAAAAATCAAACGTGACTTTGGGACTTGGGAGTTTTTTAAAAACTGACTTAGAGCTTTTGAAAACTTTGCTTCATTTCAAAAATGAAATGCCTAATTTTTTGGATAGGTTTGACCTTGATTCTGTTAACATCTACAACTGACTTTTGCCTTTTCATTTTCACTGTTTATAGCACCTGTTTATGGAGCTAGTTGAAATTTTTTAACAAATGGAAATTATCACCATTCTCTAGCCAGCTCTGGTTCCATCAAGGCAGGAGTACCCTGGTCATCAAAATCTATTTATAGGCAACGATTTGAATAAGGTTAGAGATTCTAGTATGGTGGAAATACTTTTGTCCTACCTCCTGTTTGCTTTTACTGTACTGTCCACTTCATTTGGCAGGGAGAGTTCCTTGACTGCTCAGGATCTGACATGTGACCATCTTCCATGGAGGTAGCCATGATGGGTGAAGAAAACATAAAGTTCAGTTCTTTCCTGAAAGCTAATAAAGGTAGTGTGCTCAAGTTGTGAGGCATGTGATCAAGCTTACTTCTAGGACTTGTGATTGAGTGCTCTCCATATCTAGCACAAGTTGCTCCCATAATCTGATGTTAAAAGGTTACACATCTTGCTCTCTTCCTTCATCACTATCTGTGTGGTGTTTTTTAGTTTTCTGATGAACAGGAAGATGATGAAAAGAACAGGGTGGTATGTGTAGACCTAGCTTGACATGCATAATTGGACAGGGGTGAGGCCTCATTTCTTAGGTTATGGGTTAGGAAGGATAGTGGTTAACCAGGCCGAAACTGAGTGTCTATATTAGCTAAGACAAGGGGGAATACTCAGGGAACCATTTACAATGGACAAGATAAGAGACACAATAGCCCTGGAAAGTAAGAAGTAGCAAACAGGAAGTTATGCATGGATGGAGCATGCTGTATAGGAATGGGTTCCGAAGAATAAGTAAGCTGATCCCAGAATGTGAGATGCAATGAAATCTGTAAATGTATATAAAGAAAGAGGTTTGCTGTGTAACTTTGGATGTGTGATACATGCTATACTGGGCATCAGCAACGCAGGCTCAGTGAGCCACCTGTGGCTCCCTGAGCATCCCCTTCTCGCTCCCTGGTGATCTCCCGCAGGGAGCCAGGTGTGCTCTGGGGACTCCTGGCTGGCCCCAGCATTGGGGCCAAATAAGGGAGCTCCTGGCTGGTGCAGACCCCCACTGTTGGGGTGCCAGGGTCACCCCCACCCTCCCACCAGAACCGCATGAGCCGGAAGTGGGCCAGTGGCCATGCTGCGGCCCCTAGCACTGGCAGGGGATAGGTGGGTGGTGCGCACTCCCTCCATCCCTCCCTCCGCTGGTGGGGTGGAGCTACACTGCCCTGCCTACCCCCAGCTGGTCATCCCTCCTGAGACCAGCTGGCGGAGAGCTGTGGCTTGCGGCAGCAGGGCCCTGGAATGGCCCCTGCATGCAGTTCAGGCTGCTTTGAGCCAGCCACTCCAGGCCTGAACAGAGGCTGTCTTGCCCCCAGGCCTGGATTGGGCCTGATCAGCCCGGGGGTGGCTGGGTTGAAGTGGCCTGAACTCTGCGGAGTGCAGTATTTCAGGGCCCTACCTCCATAAACTGCAGCCCTCCGCCAGCTGGTCTCAGGAGGGATGATCGGCTGGGGGTAGGCAGGGCAGCGTCGCTCCACCCCACCAGCGGAGGGAGAGATGGAGGGAGCGTGTGCCGCCTGTATACCCCCCGCCAGTGCTAGGGTGCTGCAGTGCAGCCATTGGGCAGGCTTGGACTCATGTGGTTGTGCTGGGAGGCTGGGGTGAAATGACTCTTCTGCTCTGATGGGTTGCCAGTCCCTGTGCTATACCCACCCTGTACATTTTAGTCCAATCAACTAAGTGTGGTTTTGCTGTATGCTAAATAAAAGCACATGAGTAAGGAGATGGGAGTCAAACTGATTTTTGGGGATCCAAGTAGTACAGTTCTTCGGGGACCCCCAACATAGTGGTGCTGTGACTCGGATCTGTTTGTCTAGAGCAGGGGTCTCAAACTCAAATCACCATCAGGGCTGCATGAGGACAAGTAGAGGGCCGCATGAGGGCTGTTATCTTAGCCCAAGGGCCGCACCAGTGAAACATTTCCATACGACAATATTGCAAATATCAGTAACAGTAGTGTTGTGGACCACAGGAAATAGCTTTAGGGGCCATGTGTTTGAGACTCCTAGTCTAGAGTAGGTGGTGTATTTGCCCATCTGTATGAAGGCCACAAGCTAGCACTAAGGGAAATGGCATTGAGGTTTTTAAATATGAGGAAGTTTTTACCACTTGAGAAATGTTGGTGTCATTGTGCTATAGTTTGGGGGTGGGGGCAGAGATGGATCTGTTGACTGCTGCCCTGTATGCACTTAGATCTTGTTCCACAGCTTATTGGAATCTGGAAGACATAGAAGTTTCCTATAAATGTGTTACATTCTATATTTGTACTATTTAGTTAACTATACTTAACCTGGATTCCCTGTATTTACCACAGTTTTCACAGTCCATATTTATTTTTATCCTAAATATGTTTTTGCCTTTGGAATCTGAAAGTGTTTTGTTATATTGTGATTGTACCGCAGAAAGCAAAACTGCATGGGGTATTTCTTATGAAGTTCAATATTTGTTTTATGGTGTGCTTTCACACACATTGGGCTAAATTCATTAGATGCATTAACACTATTGTACAGTGGTGCAATTCAGGGTTACCTTTTTGCTTAAGAGTTGTGGAGGACCAAAAAATAAACTAGAATTTTCAAGATTTAAGAGGATGTTAAAGCAGAAATTACATGTTGAACAGAAAGACACTGAATTGTAAAATTGGTATTATACACAACAAATTACAGTATGTGAAACATACTAAAAAACTGTCCTAGTTTCTAAATCTAGACAGCATTTAGCAGTATCTTTCTATGTATAGTGCAGTGTTGCATTGTATAATGTCATTCATCTGAAAAAGCTGAATTACTACTTCAAAGTGGCCTTAGTTTGCAGTATGGGCTGTGGGTCGCTTGCCAGGATCATCTGGATAGATCTGAGACAATTTACTTTCATTGCAAGGGTCTTGGCCTTCTATGAACCTTGAGCCCTCCTATTTTTTTCCACATACTAGTTAAGTCTTCTGATAGTTCTAATATCTTTAATTTCAGTTGCTGGTGGTCTATGGTATACAAGAGCTCACAGTAGATGATCTAGTGGATCTTTCTGGTCTTAAATAACATGACTATGACACAACCTACTAATTCAACAATTAACTGTTTATAGGAGTTAAGGAGTCCTCATGAGAAAGATCATTCACATTGCAGACTGAAGATCTGTCATGTCTAATAAAGTCATTCTGCAAGGAAAACAGAAATAGAAAAACCATTTAATGTGACTGAGATGGCAAAAGATATCCCAAAACTCTTACTCCTAGCATCCTCAATGTAATCAAAGGTCCTGCTTTTCCTTTGAGGGATATAGGGTTTAAGTAACTTCACATTTTTTATCACTAACTTTTTCTAATGTGTATTGTTGAGATCCCATAGTCTGTGAGAGGCTTCACTAAGACAGGTTGAAGAGGTCCTTGTGAATTCCATGAGGAGGAGCCTCCAGGGGATCACGATTCCTTTTACAGTCTTGAACCTTAGCTGCTAATATGCTAATGATGAACCATCACAAACAATTGTTTTATTCGGGACTTGTTTGTTTGTCATATGTGCAACCACAGAGTCCCATGGCAATGAAGCTGTTGATTTTGCCTACCTGTGATCTGGTTTACTCAGAGGGGCCAGAAATCTGGCCCTAAATAAGGTACCCTTTGTGCTGTTTCAGCAGGACATTGGACCTTTAAACCTGTACTTGGCAGCAGCTCATGATTCCTGTAAATGGAGAGGAATCCCTCAACCAACATAAAGTAGACTGCACCAGGCCACTGTGGCTTCCCTGCTTGCCTGGGAGAAGGGGCATTCCAGGATGAATTGAGATAGGGAAGGGTCATCTCAGAGGTGAGACTGGACCACTATGTACTAAAGTGTTCCTGGGACTCCCGAAGGACTGTTAGCCACCAGCATAAGTCACAGCAGTTATGAGGCTTGGGAAGGGATTGTGCTTCCTTCCTACCGCTTCCCCAAGCCTGTTTCTGTGAGCACCAGGCCTACAATCATCCCTGGCTTCTTAGACCCTTCCTTCATTGCACATTTTTGCAAGGCCTCGGGGAAATCCAGTCCTGTGAAAAATGACTATAGTCAACCTAACTGGCACAGAGATAAATGGCAGACTCTGGAAAGTGATTTTTGCCTTTCCAGGGTTGTCTATGATGGATTAGTGGCAGGTTGAACTTAAGGAAGTCCACTGATGTGACACGTTAGCAAGTCTTGTGAGAGGGTACTGAGCATAACAGGTAGACAGCTTAAACCATACCTGATTTCCTCACACAGGGATTCTGCTCTGATTCTGTCACTTGCACAGTGACAGTATGAGAACAGATTGTTAACTTAATAGAAATAAATCCTCGTCATCTTTAATAGTCACAACTGTACAAATTAGCATACTGAGCAGTCACTTTACAGCCTATTTTCACTTTGTGCCCAGTGCCACACATTTCAATGTAATTTTGTTACTGAGACAATGGCCGTAATTGGCACCTCTCGCTTCCCACTAGAGATGTGCCAGTTAAATGGATTCTCTTACATTTTCTGTGGAGAAGCTGGTTATAGCCTATGGCATTTTTGGTGAATGATCTTAGAAATCTACAAAACTCCAGCATGAAACTACAAAGTTGGCATTTGTATGAAAATTTGACACCATTACATTAGGTCTAAATAAAGATTTGGGCTGGCTCACCCATTATCAGAGGCGATTCTCCCCTCTTTCAACATTCTCACCTTCTTACCTGGTGGTCTATACTTTTTGAATCAAAACAACTTTTGGCTTGCTGAAAAAGGCTGAACTGACCTTGTGACTTACCATTCTGTTTTTATTTATTCATGTGGTTTGCCACAGTTTCCATTTCATGCATATGAAGTGGGCTTACACCCACAAGAGCTAATGTGTTAAATAAATTTAGTCTTTGAAAGTGTCATGACTTTTTTTTTTCCTGACCTAAACTAACACAGCTATCCTTCTAGAAGTTAATAAAGCATAATCTTCAACTTCAGGATGCTGTACAAATGCTAGTTGGACCCCACAGCACTCTAGTGATGTAGCCAAGTATGACCCTCATTTTATAGCTGGAGAAATGGAGGCAAAGAGATTAATAGTCTCCACCCCCCAGAGGTGGTGGAAATGCTTGGCCTGTCTGGGGGGAAGGTGGAGTGGGGAGTCAGTCTATATGGCCATGTCTACACTTAGTCCAGACTAATTTGGCTCATGGCCACACTAGCCTTTGGCTAGTCTGGACTAAGAAATTTTAGTTCGGACTAGCAAGACCCCTTGGTTAGTCTGGACTAGCCAGTTTAGTTCGAACTAAGCACATGCAAGACTTGAACTAATGGCTAGTTGAAACTAAAAGTTTGAACTAAGCCATTAGTTCAAAATAGCTGTGTATTCTAGTTCAAACTAAAAAGTTTATTAGAACTAGGACACATGGCTAGTTTGAACTGAAAAGCTGCAGTTTGTCTGAACAAGCCTGAAGTTAGTTTGATCTAACCTTGGACTATTTTAGTTCAGAATAGCAGTAGGTCAGCATTTAAAAAGGAGTAGATCTCAGATTCTGAAGCCCTATTGTTATGGCCAATCCGCTACATTTCATTGACTCTGTCAAGTATTCAAGCTGTCTGAGAAACCAATGACTGCAATGCTGATATAGCAATTACAGGAGATTTTTCTTTAACACCAGCGTCACAAACTATACTTATTGACCATTATAAAGAAATACTATAAATATGGGTATTCTAGCTCAGGAGTACAGAATTTCAGATGTTTCAGATGCTTTTCTGCAAAACGAAACCACAAATCTAGTGAGAACAGGCTTCCTCTTAAGATTCCTTTTTATTTACTGCTTGTAGTGTGACTTCAAATCTAGGCAAACCCCAGTTTTATGACTGTCTAGGGGGATATTAAAAAAAAATAGATAAAATCAGAAGAAGGTATAAAAACCCATTGTCTGGCTAGAAGACACAGAAGCTTTTCCAATTAGAAACAGTTTTATGTCTGAGTTTGTAAGTCCGTCGGCTAGAACACAGCAATCTCCTGTATTGTGGAACGTCTGCAGTTCTATGGGGGAGAGGGAAATAGTGAGCTAATTGCTTAAACAACACAAATGTTTCACTTTGATTTTTGGATGAAGAATCACAGTAGTCTCTATCCTCTCCCAATTGGTTTGCACTGCCTTAATTTCTAATGGTGCATTTAGGAACTTATCTAGAGAGAGTCATTATTCTACATTATTTGTAGGAGAGGATTATATAGCTCTCAGTTGCATGATTCTGATTGTATACTAGTTAGTCTATCAAGTCTACTCACTTGTTAATGGACTTGCCATGAATTTAGTGAACTCTCCCCTGTGTGAGATTAGAATTATTCCCTTTACTGACAGACTGGTGCTGGAGGAGGTAAGTTCATTTCAAAATGAGACACTAGACCTACAAATTAGATCCCTTTTCTAAATTTCTGTTGAAGCTGTCAAGTTGCATGGCTAACATTGGGACAGACTGCAGAAAATTTCTCTTATTCACACACGTGCAATCCCCACAGATACAATGAACCATAAACTCGGGTGCATCTAGAATTTGTTGGGCCCACGTAAGGTGAGGAAGGGGAAGGAAAACAGGTTGACGTTCCCTGATTCTTGAGCTAGTTTTGCACAGGTCTCAGCAATAACTAGAACACTCAGACCATTCATAGACTCAAACTTTAAGGTCAGAATGGACCATCATGATGATCTAGTCTGACCTCCTGCACAACACAGACCACAGAACTCCTGAAATAGACCGTGAAGTTACCGAAGTCTCTGAATATTGGTTTAAAGCCTTTAAGTTTGGAGAATTTACCATGTGCACTAGTTAAAACCTGCAAGTGACCCATGCTGCAGAGGAAAACAGAAAAACTTCAGGACCTCTGCCAATTTGATCTGGGAAAAACTCCTTCCCAATACCCAAAATGGTGATCAGCCTATGTTGGCACTGGCAAACTAGTCTGGACTAATGAGGCTTAGTCTGGACTAATTTAGTTCATGGCCACACAAAGCTTTCCCTTTTCAAACTAAAATTTCTTAGTTTGAACTAGTAAGTACCAGCCCTTGGTCCAGACTTAAGGAGTTCAAACTAAACCAGTTAGTCAAACTAACCGCGCATCCTAGTTCGAACTAGAATGCATGGTTAGCTTGAATTAAAGCAGGAGGCTAGTTTGAACTAGCCTTGAACGTCTTTGTTTGGATTAACAGGTCTGAACTAACTTTTGCAGATGTAGACATAGCCTTAGCAGGCAGATATATGGGAAAGAATTGTCTGTAGTAACATAAACTATGTCTACACTAGTCTTTGACTAGTTTGAACTTAAAGAAAAAAACAAAACAACCAACCCTCTAGTTTGAACTAATAAAAGGTGAGTTTGAGCTAGCTAGTTCAGCTGGTTAGTCCAAACTAACTGCTTAGTTCAAACTCATTTGCATTTTCAGTTTGAACTAGCCCAATGGAGACATGCTAGTTCTAACTAAATAGGTTTGAACTAGTGGTTATTTTGAACTAAGCATGCTATTTTAGTTGAAACTAACTTTTAGTTTGAACTAGCTGTGGTTTTTAAGTTCAAACTAAAAAAGGTAGTTTGAAGTAAAGCGCTTAGTTTGGACTAACATTCGAACTCCTTAGTTTGGAATGCCAAGTCCGAACTAAGATTTTTGGTGTAGACATAGCCATAGAACCCTCCCAGTCTAGTGTCCCATCTCCAGCTATTGGGCACGTGCCATACTTGACAATCCAATCATATCATCCCTCCATCAAATTGTCAAGCTCAGTCTTGCAGCCAGTTAATTTTTTGCTGACACTGCTCTTCTTGGAAGGCCATTGCAGAACTTTACTGCTGATAATGTCAAGTCTTGATCTGTTTATATCCATTTGTTCTTGTTTAAACATTGGCATTTAACTTAAATAGCGCCTCTTCCTCTCTGTTTATCCCTCTGATGCAAGGGTTGGCAAACTATTCATGGTACTACATTTCAGTGGGTAGCTGATTTATTAACTTTAAGTATTTTAAATCAGGCATGATAAATTTGCCAGTTCAATATTTCTGTTTAATTTGCTCTAAGTGAAAGACAACCAGGGCTGCAGCCTGAGTTTTATTGATCAGGCAAAGAAGGCAGACTTGCTGATTATATAACATCTTTGAAGAACCCCACCGAAAAGAGGGCTGTTCATTACTTTTTTTAGTGGCAGAAGCCATTGGTGTTTCCTAAAACAGTAGGATATTAATGTTCTGTTAGAATGATTTTGTTTCATTCTAAATCTACTACAACATTGAGAGTTAAGGCTTACTTGCAGCTTACTGGCACAAAAATTATGATCCAAGCCTTTAACTGCTAGTGCAATGTAAATCTTTCACTCAGATACATGATAGATGGAGGATCAAGTTTTCAAAGATTAACACCTAAATCATACTTGGAAAATATGTGCATGTCACCACTGGAGCTGGTATGTGCAGAACTACAGCCAGAGTGCATCAGATCAATGGTCTGTCTAGTTCAGCACCTTGTCTTCTGAGAGTGGGCAGCGCCAGATGTATCAGCGGGAATGAACATTGCATAGCACACAGTCGTCAAGTGATCTTCCCCTGTCACCCGCTCCAAACACGTGGCAGTCAGAGCATACGGTTGCATCCCTAATCATCTTGGCTAATAGCAATAGTTGGACCAATCCTACATTAACTTATTCAGTGTGTGTTTTTTTTTTCGAATCCACTTGTAGCCTTGGCCTCCACAACATCTCCTGACATTGAGTTCTACAAGTTGACTGTGCATTCTGTGAAGAAGTACTTAAATCTGCAGTCCATTTATTTCATTGTGTGACCTCTGATTCTTGTGTTAAGTGGTAAACACCACTCTGTCCATACCATTCATTATTTTATAGATTTCTATCATATCTTTTTGCTATCTCTTTTTTCTAAAATGAAAAATCACTCTATTTTTAATCTTCTCTGTTATTGAAACTGTTCCACACCCTTAATCATTTTTGTTGCCCTTCTCTGTATTTTTTCCAAGTTTAATATTTGCTTTTGAGCTGGGGTTACTAGAACTGCACGCAACACTCAAAGTATAGGTGTATCATTTTATTTCATCTGTCCTTTTCCTAATGGTTCCTAATCTTGTTAGCTTTTTTGACTACTGATGCACTCTAAGTAGAGGTTTTCAGGGGGCTATCCATGATGACTCAAATATTTCCTGAAATATTTACTTTCAACCCCATTTTGAATATATAGTTGGGATTATGCCGTCCACTGGTGGGCATTATTTAATGAATACTTGAAACTAAAGTATTTGTTTGTGCAGACAACTACCTTCGCATGCTTGTGTATGGATGCAACTTGGATACAATATTTGATAATATGGTACACAAATTTAACAGCAAAAATAGTGCTGTTGGATCAAACAGCTATATACAATGGCATCAAAAGAACTAAATGGCTGAATAAACTGTCCCATTCCAAAGCAGAAACTTGGCTGCGAATGAAAAAGGAGAAAATCTGCAGAGTAAATTACAAAAAGTAATCAAAGAGAATCAATACATTACAACTGCTATCCAGACCTGGAAATAACTTAATCAAAAGAAGATGACTTTCACAAACTTTGCCTTAGGAAATGTAGTAGAGGTTATTGGATCATTTATTTCAGGCTCTGTGCATATACACATTTGTTTCCACATATTTCTTATGTAGCAGGATAAGTACACTTGCTGAATGGGATAGTGACATTTTAAATAGATGGGGCTAATCCATCCTTCTTAAAGCCACATTAAGGCACTATACCATTGCGGACCCAGGCACAGCAGAAGCAAACCTGTAAGGCTACACCAGTTAGGTATAAGATTGAAACCCAAAAACACGTTCATTGTGGAAGAGCTACCCAATCTTTGCTAACTTGCACCTTTTGAGTTTAGATGCTGGAACTATGGCGATTTAAGGATTGTCGTCATCATGGGATTTCCAGAGTTCCCTGATTTCAGCTAGTTTAGTGATTCCATGCACACAGTTTCTTATATCATGTGCTCATTCTGCAGCATAGTAAGCTGCTCAGGTGTGTACAAACAAGTGCCATTTAAAAATTATTAAAGTGATACTTTTCTGAGACTGATACATGTGTGGTAGAATTATGTTTTATATAAATATATGCTGTTTCTACTTCCCCAGTGCTAGCACCTCTGTAACAGTAAATGAATGAATCCACAGTGATGTGTGCTATCGGTCGTCACAGAGACATGCTTGATCCTTTTATGTGCTCTTTACAATTCCCTCTGTAAAGATCTGACTCACTCCAGCATGCTTAGGCTGAATGAAAATTGTGCTCCTGGACCAGCAGAGACAATTATCTCCCAAATGACACTGAGCCAGATAAAAGAACAGAGGTAACTGGCAGAGAGATCCCCCTGCCCCACTCTAGTGAAGAGGATATTAACATGACTTTTTATCACTCCAACCTAGTAAGGCAAAATATAAAGGCTAAATCCCCCCCAGCAATCCAGTCACTATGTGCAGCTGAGATCTGTCTGGCTTGAGTAATTAGCACGTGAATGGAGGCCTGGCTACCTGGAGGATAGATTTAGGGAGGTTAACAGATTAGGCTGAAGTAAATATGTCTGAGCCAGCTGAAATAAGAACACCACCCAGGGAATTATTGACCAATAATGGACATAAGTTATGAATGTAGAGAGGAAGTTGAACATGGACAGATAATCTCACACTGGGTTTGGTGCTTACAAAGTGGCCAACCCAGTTCAAAAGTGTGTGTTGTAATGGATAGTAAATTCAATGAGGTGTTAAGTGTGTGTGGAGGGAGAGCGTTTGAGTAATCTTTGATATGTGGCTTCCCCCTTCATCCACTTTCTAAATTTAAATCTAATATCAGCAGAGCTTTGCTGTATGAACTATAAAGGAATCCATGTGATAGAACCCAGGAGTCATACCGACTGTCTTATAGCCTAGAGAACTGGGCAAGGAGCTCTGGATACGCAGAGTGACAAGATCTTGGAGGTAATCCCAACATATGGTGTCAAAGATGTAGAAAATATGTTGAACAATTAAATAGTTGTATCAGATATATTAAAATGAAAGATATGTAAAGAAGTGACATGGGAAATGTCAATTTGCATGTTAAGTCAAAGTGCTAGGGAACAGAGAAACACTTTTTCCTTTCTGTAAAGCTTGTGTGTTACTTCATGGAGTAGCAAGATGCAGCGATGGCAGTCAAGCAGATTATTCAAAGGCATTTAGCCCACCCATAAAGAAGTCATTTTTTTACTGACCGAAAACTGCAGAATGACACAGTGATGCTCTGCAATTAGATAAAGACAACTTGGGAGCCGCCCTCTTCCTTCCCTACTCCAACTCGTCCCTACTAAGCTTTTTTTTTCGGCTTTTTTGTTTTTGTTTCCTTTATCAAATATTAATCACAGCCAGTGCTAGATGATTTTACTGTAGCAGTGATTGGTTAGGGTCAAAAAAATGGCTACTTATGCAGTCTGGCTTCAGTAGGTGCCAGTTCAGTTCTGGGAAAAAACACCAATGACTGATTGCTGTACCAACAAATGCCTGATCATTAGTGACTATTTTTGGTACTAATCAAGACGGGAGAAATTTAGCCCTTGCTCCAGAGAGCTCTAGAGTCTGACAGGCAGAGAAGGTAGGACAACGTTCAGAGGGGAATAAATTGGAAGGTGATTTTTGTTTGCTTGTTTTCTGATTGGCTCACCAGGAAAAAAGTGGTGGGCATGAGGGAGGAGATCCTTTATGCAAGGACTTAAATGTAGCGAGGACAGCAGCAGCCCAATGACCCATAGTCAGGGGAGCATTTCATGCATGGGATGTGAAAAGAGGCACAAAGATGTGCACTGGAGAAAGATGGGAATGGTATTGGTTTTCAGAAACTGAGGAATTCCCATTGAATCAGAATCAAAGGTCAGTAAAGCACTTGTTTACTTGGAGAAATCCCAAAGTAAATTCCTCTGGAATAGAAATCTCACCCATGACTGCCACTTAAGAAGTGTGAGTTTCTGGTGTGAAGTAGCCTGAACCCTCAGAATCAAAAGTTCAGCTCATCCAAAGATGACTTGCCTTTCATCCTTCCAACATGAGTAAACTGGGCTTCTTGCAGTTAGCCATTTGTGGATATTTCCAAGATACCAAAAACCCCTGAGTTTCTGTGCTCTCCGTGCAAAGATCCCATGGCACTTGTGTAAGGACAGGAGTTTGTCCTACCTCCCTCGGGCATAAGCAAGGCTGATGGGGGTGGGGATTGTCGTTGTGCTTTGCATAGTCTGATTGCAAACCTCTACTTCAGAGCTGCAGTCAGTTAGTGCTATCTGTATATGGGGCTAGATCCTTGCCCCTGCTAAGACTGACTATACTCAGAATCAGGGAAGGTAGAAAGGTGAATTTAGAACCACCTTTGCCTTCCACTCACTTCAGGTGGGACAACCATCATCTTGATTCAGCTGAGGATTGAACCTGGTGGTTCAAAAGTGCTCTGAAATGCTTCAAGGTTAAATGCAGAATATCATTATTATATGCATCAACCAACCCTCTAAAACGGGGCAGCTAACTTTAATAAGCACCTCAAGAGAGATGCATCTAAATGTAGAAGATAGAAAAAATTAATCCTGAGACATCTTACAGGTGGAGGCAGTTTTCCTTATTACTAATTTCTCTCAGTTCGTTGTTGAATGAATGCTTTTTCCTTTGGTCTTCTCAGTACAGGACAATAAAAATAGGATTCTTCTAGTTTTTGTCCAGGTTTCCCAAAGTGCATTTTTTCCTAATGTTTTTGCAAAGTAATCCATGGTTTGAATCTCTCAGAGAAATCACTCCCACATCTCATTCCCACTCTATAAAGCAACATCTGTACTGCTTAGTTTGCAACTCTGGGTCTTAGTTTGCAACTCTGGCTCCACTTCACCTTGCTGAACAGATGTTTTCTGTACATCAAGAGACTATTGATTAACTCAACCCCTGAAAAATCCCAACCTTTGTAGTTTCCAAAATAGTCCAGTCTCATGAGGTCTTTATCAGGCACGTTACAGCTGACTGAGCATTTGCCAGGTTCCTGCAAAGCTTTGGGGACTTGTACTGCCAGAGTGCATATTCATCACTAAACCAGGACACAGCAGTTCACCCACTTTAGGGCTATAGTTCAAATGCAATGCTGATTGGGATATGATGGCTTGCTTGCCATGATCTTTTCTGAAACAAAAGATAAATGAATGGATGCTCGCTGATGCGAGCCTTTCCAAAAATTTTGGCAGGCCACTGTCAGTGGTGGATATCATCACTACCATCAAAGACTGTCATTAGCTGGTGTGTACAAACTAGTGTTGGGGTGTTCTTTTACTTTCCTGGGTAGAACACCCACATCAAGGTCATAACAAGGACAGAGAAGAGAACATCAGCTGTCAAATCACTACTACCCCCAGTGCAGCTACACAAGTACCAGGTGGCAATGAGCAGAATCATGACATGTGCATTGGGGAGGAAAAGGCTGGTGCAGCTTCCCCATGGGGTGACTTTCCCAGCTCTATTATGCACCAACCTTTCCTCCCACTTCATCACATGCAACTGATGAAGGGGGTTGGAGCTCACGAAAGCTTATGCCTGAAGAAATGTTAGTCTGTAAGGTGTGACAGGACTCTTGCTGCTTGTCTGTAAGCAGACTAACATGGCTACCCCTCTGGAAACTTCAGCCTTTCCTCACGGCTCATTGCAAGGTGATTGTCTAACCCCAAATGAACACTTCATGCTGTAGATTACTTCATCTCCTAGTTAAACTTAACTCCTATTATAAAGACTTTCTGATGTGCAGCTACTGCATCTGTCTCCCAAGTACAAAAGCCCTCACGGGAATATCTGCCCATAACATTCCAAATGCCTGTTTCAGGATGCTGGTGGTGAGAAGCGGAAGTATGATCTAATTAAGCTGAGTTGAGTCTAACAAAGAGCTCATTCAGGTCACAGTTTGGTTCATAATGATAGGATTCTGCTGCCCAAAGCAGACATGTAACATGATCTAATACATTCAGAATATCAACAAAAATTTTGATGGAAAATACCCCAAAGTGTAAGACTTTCTACAGTCAGAACCTCAAACACTCTATAAATGCAAAAGGAGGCTGATGGCACTTTTTAAAGACAAACAAATTCATTTATCACATGAGCTTTCATGGGAGAAAATCCCACTTTGTCAGACACAGTGAGTTTCCCACCTGCAAGCGGCTGAAGTGGGATTTTCTCCAGTGAAAGGTTTGGTTTTGTTGAACTAGACTAACCTGAGTACCCTCTTGGAACTTGTCTCTATAAACCCAGTTGACTCAAAGTATGGCTGCATAATGCTAGTATTACACTAACACCAAGAGCATCCAGTGGAGGCCACAGCTCTGTTTTGTACATATCCAGATAGTCCTGGTTTCAGAGATCATGATCTAAACAAATTTAAAAAAAAAAGTTATCCCCATTTTACAGAATCTCTCTGTGCCTGAGTACCCATTGTGATCTGACCCAGGTCACACAGGGAGCCTCTCTTGACCCCAGTTAAGTGCCTTGGGCACAAGGAATTGGGTATGTTTAGCTTGCAAAAGAGAAGATTAAGGGGGAACATGCTATCAGCTTACAAATACTTGAAAGGCTCCCATAAAAGAAATGGAGAAAAATTTGCTCTCTTGCCAAAGAAGGCATGAAAAGAGAAAATGGGTTCAAACGACAGTTTAGCAGATTTAGATAAATCTCAGGACAAAAAAAATTTCCAAACTGTAAGAATAGCAACACTATGGAGCAGACTGCCCGTGGAAATTCTTTCACTGGAAGCTTTCAAAAAAGAGGCTGGATAACTATCTGTCTTGGACGTTTTAGCCACAACAAATCCTGTATCTTGGTAGGGGTTTAGACTAATTTACCCTTGCAGTCCCTTTTTAACTTCATGGTACTACGATTCATTGTGTATCACATCCACTTTGGAAGTACACACTGTAAATGAACAGATCCCTGTAATCGGACAACACTGTAAGATAACACAGCAGGTATAATTGTGTCTCACCAGGAACACTCAGTGTTCAACTTGAAACTAAAGATGAGCTCAATGCAAAATCCTGGATCTGAAAATCTTTCAACTATGGGGATGTTGGAATCAGGAGCCACATTTAAATTCTGTGGCTTGGATCTATTCCTGGTGTGAATGTTTAAAAAAAAAAACCAAAACCCTCTTCGAGGCTTGTCAATATTTTATACAAAGCTATAAGCATGATCCCACTTTCTGATCTAGTTCATCAATTTTCTTGCTCTATTTTTTTGATGGGGTAGGCTGGGATTTTCCATTTCTCCTCCAATCATTTGCCCATCCATGCACCCTTCCAGCCATACATGTCACAGTAATCTTTCTTCTGGCTGAATCTAGTTGGACATAACTTCCTTGTGGGCTTTTAGCGATGCTTGCAGCAGTTGCCAGACGGGTGTTGCTTTATGGCATTGAATGCTACTGTTAAGTATGTTATGAATCACCAGTGTATAAGAATTCAGGATGAAATGACTTATGGGAAGAGGAAAATGAATGATTGGGGGAGAGAGCGAGAGTGAATGACTGTTGTCTAGTGGTTAGGGTACCCACCTGGATAGAGAAGCAGAAGACCCCAGTCAAATGACTCTCCTGCAGTCTTTCTTCAGTAAGCCACAGAGGAACAAGCTTCAGCAGGTGAAAATGAAAGTTGTTCCCCACCCCATTAGGATATCCTATAGCACAGTGCTCAGAGTGCTTATCCTGAAAAGATAGCAGGCCCCTTTTCAAATCAGTGCTCCTGATCAGGGGGGAATTGATGTGGCAGACCCCAGTTAAGAGCTCTAACTGCTAGGCTAAATGTTTTAATCAAAACTGTTCCCTACCCCTCTGGCTTTTGAATGGGCCCTCATCCAGTAAGCATGTTCAAAGGGTGCTTATTGGATTAGCAGCTTTCATGAGCAAGGAGGCTGATCACCTATCTTCCCCTTGTTTGAATTGCTTTGAAACTTAGACAGGAGATACCTGAGGTGGATGCCTAGAGTGAGGCAGATGTGCTATGCATGCTCAGGGTAGGAACAGACACACCAATAAAACTTTTACTTTGAAAACCTAGGTGCCAAGTCATTTAAGTGCTTATGGGGCCCACAGTGAGTTAAGTGGATCAAAATGAGTATTTAACTATCTAAATCTGAGTTGTGGTATCAAAGTAATTTTATGGCTTCCACCCTGTGTGACTCTCTGTGTTCCAGGTGAACAGAATTTAGGTACACTTTGTAAACAGATGATATTAAAATATCCTGACTCTGTTTCAGTTATTTCTCTTCCAGCAGGAAAATGACCTCCAGGCTTTACACCATGGGGTATCAAACTCATTTGCTATGGCAGACCAGATTTGGCTTAAATGTACTTCAAGTGGGCTGTACACACCATAAATTGAAATATTAGGGCCTACCCTCTCATAGCATCACGGAGCACTGGGTATGCCAGACTGCACTCCGTGATACTGCGAGACCTCACTTTCTTGCTCTCTATTAGAGAGTGATTATAGTCTCAGGGAACGCAATCACAGGTTGCATGGAAGAGGTTCACAGGCTGTATCCAGCCTGCAGGCCTTATGTTTTACACCCCTGCCTTACACTGTCTACTGCTGCTCAGCAAAAGGCTAAGCAGAGGAAGGCAAGACTGTACAGAGGTCAGCATCAATGCTGCTTCCGGCAGTCTGGCTTATCACTTATAAGTTTATACGTTATCTGTAAAGGCCACCTTCTGCCTCCAGTTTCCTCTGCAGTTATTAACTTTAGTTTGAACACTCCTGGGCAACTTTTTCTCTCAAGTAACAGTTTCAGCTGTTTTAGGTAGGGATCACCTATGCCCCAGAACAGTACACTGGTGTGCCATCAGCTCTGAGCAGGCGCGCCACTGAATTTTTTGAAAAACTATGTGAAAGCTGGATTGGCTCATGAATATTCATAAGTTCATTTGAAGACTATTGGGCAGTGCACCTCAAAATAATTAAAGGTAGCAAGATCTGCCACGGCAGAAAAAAGGTTGGGAATCACTGCCCTAGAAATTCATGTTCACTTAAAGTTTGAACCTTTTTATGTAAGCAGATTTAAAAGGGTGTGAATCACAAAAACTACCCCCTTCACTGTTGTATTGTAGCAAACATCTTTCCCCTCAGCCAAAAAATTGTTCCTTGTTTGGTAAATCTGCTGGTTTTGCTGTTTTAATGAATTTATAATGAATTTATAAATTGGATTAGTTATTAACAATGACTTCATTGTTTTGATGTTAAATGGCAGGAAACTGGCTTGGTGTGTTTCAGGTACTTTTTTTTTTTTTTTTAAAATAAGTACTTTTTCAGGGTACCCCCTGCCCCCATTTCTGTTAAACTGGGTTTTAAAACCTGTGTAGAAAGATGAAGAAAATGACTTACCTTGGTTTAAAAGATAAATTAGAACAATCAGTTGCTTCATTGCATTGATCAAAGACTCCTGCTGGAAGATTTGGAAACATCTGTACTAGCCCAGACTTTCAGAATATAAATAAGAATGCAAATTAAAATGTTTTATCAGAGTGTGAAATTAAATATCTACTTCCAAAGGCCAAGTAAAGATTAATAATTTAATTTCACTTAATGCACTTATTAGTCTTTGCATATTAAAATATAATAGTTCAGATATTTAACACCTAAACATGTTAAATGGGGGGGGTCTTTATTAAGACAGAGTTAACACTGCCCAGTAATACCCCATATCCTTCCAAAATGTCTGGTTCAGCAAAATTCAGACTTGTTAAAACCAGGAAATGCAGAGTTAAAGTTAAAAAAAAAAAAAAAAAAGGGGGGGGGGGACAAACAACAAAAAACCCCTTAACTCTGCCTACCTGGAGCTGGTAAGCACCCATGGGAATTATCTGCATTCACTCCAGCTATATTCATTATGCTAGATGTAGCAGACCTGAATGGTTGTAATGAATCGGAGAAGCTTAGCAGAACTGTGGTGCTAATATGAGGAAATCTGGAATCAATTTTTGCTATATACAGACTAACGCTGCTATCCCTCTGGACTCAGTATGAGGAGATCAGAGAGCTGAAACTGCGATACAAGACTATGATCTGAGACCCTCCATGTGTGTTATCAGAGGAAGGGAGAGTGTTTCTTTGGGATGCTATCCTGTCATTTCAATATAGAGTTGTGCAGATTGTGGCAGTAGCAGGCACTATGCCTTTTTGCCATGGGTATTGTCAGTATGGATGTAGTCTGAATTTATTCATAGGTAGGGGAAAGTATAGGCTGAGATGCTATCCTCTGTGCAAGTGTGAAGGGGTTGTAAAAGTTACAAGGTATTCTGGTGAGGGAGTAGGGTCAGTGTCTGAGCATATGTTCCCAAACCTCAACAGTTAACACATGGCTGTTACAGTAAATTGAAGCATGTAAGAAAAGAGTGGTGTCCCTTTGTTTCTCCATCTATGCCCCACCATTTCCCACAAAGTGTGCTACCCTTTCCCCACTGATATTTCCAGCTCTCCCTCCCTTTCACACTCCTTAGCACCACTGAAATACACTGTAGAGGTTTCCAAACTTAGGGTTAGGACCCTGTACTGGGTCACAGACCCTCAGGGACAAGCTTGTAGCACCCTCTGCTGCTGCCACCAAAAGAGTGGAATGCATTGTTCAAAAATGTAATTGTTGGGTTGGAGGCATAAATTATTTTTTTTTCAACTGGATACTGAGAAAAAAAGTTTGAAAACCACTGCTGAAGAATCCATTAACATATAAAACATTTCTCGCCGTTGTCTCCTGCTCATGCTGCTTTGTACACTTACCTCTAATCCATGTTCTAGTCTTGACATTCAGCTCAGCAGTCCTGGGCCTTCCTATCTCAGTCCTCACTGCTCCTTCCATGGGATGCTTCCTACCATGCCTGGTTCCTCATCTCCCTCTACATGTACCAGCTCCAAAACTTTCTCCCCACAGAATGGCTGCTGCCTTCCAGCTCCAGCGCTAGGGTTTCTGGCACCCCCCTGCAGCGCAGCAGATGACAGTTCGATTACGCCTGAGCAGATGAGTGACGGCAGCAGTGCAGTGCGATGGCCTAGCAGTGCAGTCCCCGTTTTGGCACCCCTCAAACATCGGCACCCCCTGCAATGCTTACCTCGCTTACCATGTTGTGCCAGCCTTGCTGCCTTCTTACAGCTTTTGCCAGCCCCCCGTTTGTTGCTAGCTACCTGGCTTTAATTCAGGCCTTACCTCTCCCTGCCACATGAGCCTGGTTGAATTAGATCACTGTGCGCTGGTTCCTCCTCCCAGATGAATCCTGCGAAGTTAATTGGCCTGCCTGGCCATCATAACCACTTTCAGTCTATGGAAGGAGTGGAGTGGTGCAAGGTTCATCAGGGTGGGGTTCAGAGGCCACCTAGGGCACAGGGACCCCCACATCGCTGATTACAGAACAGGTTAGGGAGGAGGGCTTAGGCCTCCCTTGGGTAGGCAAGCTCCTCCAGAACTTGGTGCATATAATGTGGGACCAGGAAGGGGTCACACAGCTGTATGTGATCTAGGGGTTCCTAGGTCATGGTGCACACATGGGAGGGAAATGTGGGGCTGACGGGCACTTTTTCTCAGTTCCTCTATCACTCTTTTATGTCCCTTTCCCAGTGTCCCAACCCCCACCCTCATTCCTATCTATTCTTTCACCCCTATTTACCCACCCCTTCCAGCAAGCCTTTGCTCGTATACTTTATTTTCTTTTAAAAAAGTAGGCTCAGCATCTTCTACTATACTTGGATAATTACATTTCCCCAGGATAACCTCCCCCTGGCTCTTGGAAAGAGGCATATTGGAGTAATAGGCTTGCTCTGTTTACTGCACATTTCTGCCCTGGATTAGAATGCACAGTGCTCAGGTTGCAACTCACATTTAGCGACCCTAACGTAGCCTCTCCTGTGAGAGAGGGGTAATTTTCCAGATAGTTAGCCTCTGTATCTGCATGTGCTCAGTAGAGGCCATTAAGTACATAAGCATGCTCAAGCATCTAACTGGAGAAGCAGACTTTTTGAAATAACATTTTAATTTGATTTCCCCCCAAGGGCATTTTCAAGCAGTAAAACAGCAAGTGATGTCAGTCTCTGGGCGACCATCATTGCTTGAAGCAGGGTTGGTGTAAGGCTCCCGGGGACAAGGGCTGTCCACTCTCATGAGATCTGGAGGTGTAGGGGTGGGGAGAGGGCTCAGATGTGCTGGTGCTGGGACCCAGACTGGCAGCTGCAGCAGGCTAATGCTGGGGAGGGGGGTATGGCTGGTAGTGGCGGGGGGATGTCGGGGCCTCCAGACAGATCTGCCACATGGGTGAGGCGGCACTGGGGCCTGGTAGACCAATCGACCCAACCTCTGAGGTGATGCTTAGGCTGACAGGTGCCTGATGTATTTTTTTGGGGTGTGGGGAGGCAGGCCCCTCTTGAATTCAGGGCCTACGACTGCAGCACCTAAAGCCCCTTTGTTAATCCAGTACTGGATAGAAGCTGAGTTATAAGGAGCGGGGCTTCAAAAAGCTGCTCTTGCCACTCAGGTCTGTCACCAGCCTCATGAGCAGAATCCTCAAAGCTATCCACACATTAGGAAAAGCATCCTTCAGCTCTGCTTCATGCATGCACTTGAGAACATGGAGAGGAGCATGTTGCCTGTGTGGCAAAATGTGCTGGGCATCGTTCAATTCAACATGGCAGTCTTTACCATGGCTATCCAAACATTTCCCCAGGTATCAGCCTCAGTGAAGTTCTGTGCAGTTGTTCAACAGTACCTTCCACCTGGTCCCCCTCTAATCCTCATCCCCCAGATAGTCTCCTGTGTTACCTGCCCTTAAATCCAGCTCTGGATGTAGTTGGTTAGAGAAAAATATTTAGTGAACAAAAGAAAAACTATAGCTCTCTGATGAACAAAAAGTATGGAAATAAAATTATGCTTAGTATCCATAACCCAGTCATACCATTGATGTGACTGATCTGAAAATTATATATTGTGGAAACAATGTACTGTTTTATACAATGGCATCTGTTTGAATCTCTGATTCCACTTATGTGTAGGATAATTATACACTTTGCTGTAGATCTTAATTTGAACTGTTAAAGAAGATAAACCTCCATTTTGTGAAGCTATTTTATCTTAATGAGCATATTAAAATAGTTTTAGCCTGTGGCTTCACCTGAAGCCAACATCTCATTAAGTTGTGGTGAATCTGGTTTTATCACTGTTGCCTGCTATTTTTAATACGAGTCAGTGTCACTAAAAGTTCATATAAAATAGTATTCATGCATATATTACTGTTTCCAAGAGCAATAGAAGCAAAATGCTACCTGAAAAACCAAAATATTTCCTAAGCTGGAAAGTGAGATTAATCCACACAGCCAAAGGAAGGATTGTTATTGGGAAGCAATTGTTTTGTGACTATGCTCCTACAGAGAAAGTTGATATTTTGTCCAGAGACATGGAGTCATGGTTGGCACATGCTCTGATAGCTGGACATCGTGTAGCAGGTATCCTATTTTGATAGTTGCGCTGATCCTGCAGTGGTCTACCTCTTCTTTCTCCAGCCATGTTATTTATAGTCCCTGCCAGGGAAATAGTGTGCCAGTTCCTTACCCCAGGTTTCAGGCCCCTGCTTCCCTCTCCGACCCCAGTGTCCATACTTTCTTTTCTCAGGCCCTTCAGAGTTATCTCTTCTGTAAGGGGGCTTCACACCACCTCCCTTATAGCTGGCAGAAAAACCTAGGTCCTTGCTCTCTTCTGGCTTGCAGCCCACAGGTCAAGCATTGTTGCACAAATCATGTGTGCTTCTTCCTGCCTCAGTCCATCATTAGCAGGCCATTCCCATAGCCCAGTCTTGGGCTGATTGTGTAGCTATAGTCGTATCAGGCTCTACTCAGGGGCATCGATGGTGCTTGGCACAGGGGCCACGTGCTCTGAGTTCCGGGACCAGTGCCCCAAATCACTGGGGTGCCCCCGCTGCTCACAGCCCCCATTCCCATCCCCATCTAGGTATCAGGGGCTGGGCTGGCAGTGGCAGGACCCCGGGGCCCCGACTCCTGATTTGGAGCCAGGGGTCAGGGCCTGGGCTGAGGTGGTGGGGCCCGGGACCTTGCCCCAGGTCTTTGCCCAGGACAGTGACGCTCCTGCCTCTACTATTTAGCTATCTTTCCGGACTCCACAGTCTTTGTATGTTCACCTTTCTTTCAGGGTCACCATTTGAAGATGCCACTCCATGGAGTCCTACAATTAATTCCTGCTGAAAATGTAAACTTAAATCAAGTTTGGTCCTCTTTTATGCCTCTTGCATCTCACCTGTTGTATGTTTTCCATGGCTATGTAGGGTGCACTAGGCTGGAGTCCCCCTTCCAGCTTCTCCAGAAATTCTTATGGTTCTATGCCGATCCCACTCATGGCTTTATAAAGTCATGGGACTTACTTAACTACTTGCTCTTGGCATTGGCCAAGGTGTAGCCATCAGAAAATACTTAGTCCAGCCTTGAGTGCAGGGGACTGGACTAGAAGACCTCCCAAGGTTCCTTCCAGTGCTATGATGTTCTCATTCAAGAAGAAGAAAGCTGAACAAAGGGTACTTTGCAAATCACAATTCTATTACCACTCCATTGTTTAGCCACATTATTGTGCACAGGTGCTTTGGGCACATTTCACGGATCACATAAATGCCTTTAGGGAGAAGTGGGTGCTCCCAGGGGTTCTTTACTCAGAGTCCACTTCTGGTTCCTGGAGGTTTCCCCTTTGATATTGACTTCTTTCTTTGTTTTTTTCATTTGTTGTCTCCACTATTTGTTCTTACTGTGGCCCCTAACACTGGATATAAGCACACCTAAGTTCTGATTTGTATCCAAACTTGAGGGCACAGCCTGATCTTCTATATATCTGTAACACCCATTTCATCTATATTCATAGGCAATATGTATTTATTTCAGCTTTGGAAGTTTCTAATCGAGCTTGCCTTGGATGATTAATTTTTATCTTAATGGATGAAGAAGAGGTCATTAGTTTTTTTCATTATATCAGCCATCACGGTAAAGCTGAGCAAGCAGATTTTGTAAATCTAGTACATTTTTGTTTTGATTTCACAAGCCTCATTGAAATAAATAAGCTTATTGCAATACTTTATTTGTATTATTGGGAGCATATATGCTATGCTCCTATTTACCAAAAGTTATTGACCCATTATGCATATTGGCTAACAGTCTTAAGGATGGGGATATGTTTGCTTTTTCTGAATGCTGTTTTCAGGTCTTTCTTTGTATTCTCAAAGTCCTATTGTGAACCTTATCTATGACAAATTTTATAGTGAAGTATCAGGTATTTGTTGTTCATTTTTTAACTTCTAACATACATGTAGTTTCCAGCTGTTGTAGGCAGACATAAATCAAGCTGAAAATTTTGAGGTGAAGCGGTGTCTAAGGGGAAAATGAATTCACTGGTGATACTTGCTACTGAGAGAAACTTGATTCTTTTTAAAACAAACAAGGAATCTTGAGGCATTTAAAGACTAACAAACTGATTTATTGAATGAGCTTGCATGGGAGAAAATCACACTTCATCAGATACTCTGAAGTGGGATTTTCACCCATGAAAGTTCATTCAATAAATAAATTTGTTGGTCTTTAAGCGCCACAGGACTCCTTGTTTTTACTGAACTAGGCTAACATGGCTGGCCCTTTGAAACTTATTCTTTTTGCTGCTCAACAGAGAGACTTGCATAATAAGTTGCTACTGTTTGAACTCATGAGAACGAGCATACAGAAAACTTAATAAGAATTCTCAGTTTGGTCCTTTTTATAGGCAGCCCTGACTTGAGAAGAATGTTCAGTTCTTTAAAGTCAGACCTGGTTAATCTTGATCATTTAAAAAAAAATTGCAATTCAAATTAAAAGAATAATTTGCATAAGTAACTGGAAAGCTGTCAATGTATTAGATAGCAGGCAGTGTTACCTGGATCACTTGAGATGTGTGATAGAAAGACATGTATGCATTACATTTTTTGGTGAGTAGACAATACCAGTTTTGAAAATGACCTTGGGGCAGTTCATTATTTTCCATGGTAACACCAGTAGCGGGGCACACAATGGCTGTATCTACACTAGTACATTAGTTTGGATTAAGAAGGCTTGGTCCAGACTAATTTGATCTCTGTTTACACTAGGCTTTGCTTAGTTCAAATTAAAAAAAAAATTTGTTTGAACTAAGCAAAGCTTAGTTTGAACCAGTTAGTTTGAACGATTAGCCATGCTAGTTCGAACTAAATAATTTCAAACTAAGCAGTTAGTTCAAACTAAAAAGTCCTGGTTAGTTCAAACTAACCCACAGTTAGTTTGAACTAACTTCAAACTGCTTAGTTCATATTAAGCAAGTCCGAACTAAGGAGTTAGATGTAGACATAGCCAATGAGCCCAGAAATCTTTTCAGGATTGCCTAGTGGCACTTTCTATGGAAGATCCCTCCTCATTAAGGAGATTTTGGGTGCCTGCCAAGGTGCAGGCCATGAGGGCTCCCAACCTCACAGATCAGAGGTATGTATATCCTTTCACATGGTTCCAGTTATTTCCTTCCCTCTAGCAATACAGCTCCAGATTGCAGATACTGTTGGAGAAGATGGCTTAGTGACTTGTGCTCAGGTGATCAATACTCAATGTCTGTGGAGACAGAGTTTCAAAGGTCTGGTTGGTTGAAACCTTCAAAGAGGGCAGATAAACTGAACTGTTTACTGTTCGTGGTTTTTTTTTTGGTAGGCACAACTGTAAAGCTGGTAGCTGTGTCTGTCTGCCCTGTGTAGCTATTTGCTCTGAAGTCACTGAACCAAGTTTTCCCCACATGCCATTGCTGAGCAGGATCACTTTTCCAACATGGGTGGTGCTCTTCATCCCAAAGACTTCTGCAGTTCTTTGTGTTTTGGGGGGATACGAAATGCTACATGCATAAAAAATATTTTCCACTCTATTTAAGAAGAATATAGGATCCTGTGAAAGCTGCTTCACTAGGATATCTCATAGGAAAATCATTCAGGCTAATGATAATGCTCAATGATAACTGTTGCTTAATAGCATTAATTCTTTTTAGTGGGGATGAACTGAACTGAATCAAATAACGCCCACAAATCAAGTGGTGTTTGATCAACTGTGAAGCAGGTGTGCAATTTTATGCTCCATTTCCTTTAATACAAAAGTTGCTAAACAAAGATTAAGGGCTCCAACACAAATAAGGGAATCATGGATCCCCAGAAGCAGGCCCTGCAATTGTCTGCCCATGATTACACCTTTGTCCATGTGGAGGGAATCTGTGCTAGCCTTATATTTGATGCAGTTTGCTTCTCTGTCTCCATGCAGGTTGTGCTGCACAGGGCTGTGTTGGTGGGAAGGGCAATCACAGAAGAAGCTGTTCTCCCTCCCCCATACTGCTGCCAGTAAATCTTTCAGCATAATAAAGGAGCATCCTAATGAAGGGGTGACTATGGAGAAATGAATCACTGCATGTGGCTGTAAAACAAAGGACAGTAGTTCGAGCTCACAGAGAGCATGTCTGCCATGTTTTCGAGAGGTGGTTTGGTCTGCAGATATAGCATGTGTGTGGGAGTCAGGAACTAGGGGTTCTAGTCCTGCTGTGTCTCAGACAACAAGAGTCCTGTGGTACCTTAAAGACTAACAAATTTGTTTTGGGCATAAGCTTTTGTGGGCTCCAACCCCCTTCGTCAGATGCATGATGTCATGTATCTGATGAAGGGGGCTGGAGCCCACAAAAGCCCAAAGAAATTTGTTAGCCTTTAAGGTGCCACAGGACTCTTGTCTGAGACATCCTCAGGAAAAGCTGTCTAGAGGATTGATTCTTATTAATGGCCTATCAAGCTTGAATAGTCCACAAACTGGGCTGGGAAGACTGGATGTAAACTGTCCTGTGGGTGTCACCTCAAAATAAGCAAATCTGAGCTATAAATACATAGTCAGTATTCATAACTTCGGATACAGTAATGATACATGGTATTTACTAAGATAATCATACTTGACAGACCATTGACATTTTATATGATACATTTTGTATACGATTTATTGAAATTATTTTATAACGGCATCAATAACATCATAAGTGGTCACCATCTTTTACAAAACATCACAGCATCGTCCACTGGAGCAACCAAATCCAAAGTGGTTGAAGAGGCAGACCCATTTTGCACTTACTTCTTCCTCCAGCCAGTCTGCTGTCCTACAAGAAAACATCCCTGCCATTTTGCCCAATAGAGTTTGCAGATGAGACTTTTGCAACTATATGGGGGCTTTCCTGCTTTCCCATGGAAAAAACCATGTAGTTAAGCAGGGAGACAAAACAACAACACAATCTAGACCACTTCCCCCCAGTTTTCACTGACCTCAGTAGGGATCACTGGCTGACTTCATATTTATCTGAACTCCTTTTATAGTTACAGTTTCTCTTAAGGACATGGGGCAATTCTTCTGTCATCTCTATCATTAGAAAACAGGAGCAAGTCCCATTAAGCCTCCCGAGCTGCACAGGTAAAAGCATGAAGATAATCAGACCCACACTCCTCTTGGCTGTGGATGAACCTTCCCAACGCCTAGCTTATTAACATTTTGTTTCATACAGTTACCATTTCCTTTGCCCTTCAGTGTTGCTTTGATAAGTGTGGACTTTTTACCCCTAAGGACTATTTTTCAGTGACATGGAGATGAATTAAACACAGGTTTATCTCTCATTTGCTTCAGTTTTGAGATTTACCTAGCTTTAGGCTTTTCCCTCTTTCTCTATGACACAAGGAGCGCCTTCATTTTATATTAATTCCTAATTGTTTTCCCCTCAGATATACTCAGCAAAAACCTTTATTTCACTCAACATTTTCCAAAAAACACTGTTGTTTTCTGGGATTTGTTTGTTACGTTTTTGCTTCCAGTTTGTTAGCTCCAGGCTCTATCAGCCTTATACGGAGACTGAGTGAAGGCCTGTTGTTCCTCTTTCTTAGAAAGTTATGTATTATAATAAATGATCACTTCTTCATTTTGCCATAGGCTGTACCTCTGGACCACTTGTTTCACACACATTTACATTTAAGGATATGGCAATTAGGAATGTAGGGAGTTACCAGTGTTATGGCTCAGCACTTATTTACTGACATACATAGACCTGAATACAGGTCTGTCTGCACTGCTGGCAGCACTGTCAGGAGGGCAGGATCAATTCTGTGGAATCAACTGACTGGCGGTGGAGACCTGCTCAATTGATTCAAGAAGTCGATGCCACTAATTCATTCATGCAAGAAGAATAAAACTGAATTGTCCAGAAGGCATTTCCTGCTGGCATAATGCAGTGGGCATGCTGTGGTAAGCAGAACTTAGTAAGTTGATGGAAGATACACGAGTTACTCTATGTAGCTTGCATATTTCCAATTAACTCCAGTTGAAAACTGCTGGTAGTGGAGACCAGGCCTTGAGTGATACTTATTATTAGAAGAAAGATGTTTCTATGTCAGAAGTATTCTATGTTTAATTTATGTTTGCTGTTACTGGTTTGTTGACTTTACCATCTCTCTCATTAGGTTTTTATTCTCTACTACCCAGTGGTAGCTGAGCATGTGAATATGTTATGCAAAGTCAACACATTTCCCCATTGGAGTTTTGCAACTGATTTAAATGATTTCAGGATTTCACACATTGTGTAGTTAGAGATTGAGTAAAAGGTAAATTGGCAGAAGTGTTCTAAGTGACTGAACTTAACTCCGTTTTCAAAAGTGACTTGGGAGCATAACCCCCATTTTCAATGGGAAGTAAGTGATTTAGGAGCGTAAGTGCTTTTGAAACTTCTACCAAAATACTTTGATTACTTCTGAGTCTTAAAAATACTGGGCCAGATCCATGATCCAGGTTTGGAGGGGACAATTGAAGCCCTGAAGATATACTGCAGTATTTTTCCTAACTCTAATCCTTTCTTGTGGGTACCATCCTACTTCCTGAAGAAGTATGTTAAGAGCATATAAACATTCTTTTTCAGATCATCCAAGATGTGATTGTGACAGCTCCCCTTGTGGCTAGCACATCAGGGGGTCGCTAGTGCTAAAAGCATAATGAATCAGGGGACGCTAGTGCTAAAAGCATAACTTGCTATAGCTTGAACCAAAACAGGGAACTGTAACAGCTTATATCAAGGTTTCTCAACCTTTAGAAGCCTGGGGAACACCAAAAGGTATTAATTAATTTACGCAGAACACCTGATGAAAACATTCTTGAAAAACCTGGTAAGACTAGCAGGAGATTTAAAATGCCCCAGTTGCAGCAAAGCTTACAGGTGTGCCTAAATGTCCACCGTCATGTGACTGAAAATTTTGCTGCGGTTGGGGCATTAAATTGCTCCTTTCCCATTTCCACTAAGCCACTCCTGATGGGAAGGGGTCAGGTAGGTCATGGAGCACCTGCACTACGTCTGGGGAGCATGGGTGGTCCATGGAATACTGGCTGAGAAACACAGAGTTATAATATCGTCAACAGGGCAGAGAAGGGACATGTAATACATACGTACTCACCAATGGGTTACGACACTGTTGAACAGTTTGTTGACTTTTGATAGCTTGATAAAGTATAAATGCACTTGTCCGGCATGCCTGCTGGTCTGAGGAGAGCAAGAGTTGTATTTTGTTTGATTCTGATTGCAGTATTGATGTGAATATTTTACACTTCCTTTCAGACAGGAATTTGTATACTGTACGCTCTAGCTCTGCTTAATCTCATCCAGAGAAAGGGTCACACTCTGGATCTAATCAGCTCATTCTTCACAAAGTTTACACTGTTTACATGTCCATTCTGAATGATTCTTTTATTTTACTGATGTGGTTTGTTTGGCGGGTGCATGTCGGGCTCTATTCTACTTCTTTCAAGAGCAAATCTGAGGATGGTACTACCACAATACAGATGTATCTGTCTGAAATATTTAACTGTTTGTACATCAGAGTATGGGAAACAACTCATTTACCTATGCCCTATACTTAGATCCTTTAATATAATTTAAGGGATATTAAATACATGTTGTTGCCTGGTGCAGCTGGAGGACAAGGGTTTAGATGGCTGCCTCCCAAACCTTGTGTCTAGCCAGAGGTCAGTTCAGTCCCCAAGAGTATTTAAAGCAACCCCAGGATTGCTCTTAGATGTGCCTGGATGTATTGGTTCCCAAGGGCCATTCCAGGTAGCTAAAGACAGCTTAAGGGCAGTGATACTTCAAGCTTTGTCCACTCTGGCATCTGAGTCTTTTTTCATCTGGGTATTCCTCTACACAAGGGGAATCTCCAAGTGCTCTGTTATACTGGTTTTCCTGCTACTGTGTGCCCAGGGCCACCCAAGGGGTGGGAGCACTGGGGCAACTTGCCCCAAACTCCCACCAAGGAGGGGCCCCCATCCATGGCCCCTGGCTCAGCTTCTGACTCGATACATCGCAGGAAACATTGGGGCTGGATAAACCAAGAGGGGCTTGATAATTAGGAAGGTGGCCAGAGTGAACTGAGATAGGAGGAGACCTTGGGCTTGGCAGAGGTCGTATGAGTCATATGTATGGAACAGCGAGGGGATCCCCTTACATCAAGTCTGCCCCAGGCTCCGTAAGTCTTCTGGGGCGCCCTGTGTGTACCAGTGAAGCAATGAAAAGTTGCTATTGGGGAAGTAGGAGAGTGATCTACTTCTGATTTTGTCCAGGTTTGTGGAGGTGGGGGAGGAGGGAAAGGGTCGAAGAAAGCAGGGGGATTTTTCTCTCTCTCGTTCTCTGACACTCTAGAAATTTTTTGTTTATGTCATCATGCGAATTCATTGTTAATGACTCTTTTTACATACTGGAAAAATATCAATAAATGTAAAATCTCTCCCAGAAATTCCTACAAATAGGTACAGTTTAATTAAGATACAACTTGGAAATAATGCTTTAATGCTCAGCTGAAATATTGGGGGGGGGGAGACTCTTCAACTTCAGGACACTCTGAGATTACCAATATACTTATGATGAACTTCAGGCAGCATTTTTTCTCCCTTTTGTTTTCAAGAGCAGCATTGGCCCAGGAGGACACTTAGGCCCCAACAGAACCATTTTCAGAGATGAATTTACAATATGATGAGAAGAAAGTGCATAAGGAAGCAGCAGTTTTTGCTTAATAAACAGCATATTATAGAGTGGAAAAACTGATTGCATTAGCTTGCTAACAGTTTGGGACTTGGGGAAACCTTCAGTTGAAAAATTAAGGCAAATGCCCAGCTTACAGCTGGAAACAACTTCCTTAGCAACAGGACATTTAACTTCCAGTCTAGTTTGAACAGAAGCTGTGAGAAGAGGAGGTAGAAAAGATAAAGATTTTAAAATGGTTTCAAATGTGTCTCCACATTTTTTTTTATCCTGTATAATATGAAGGGAACTAGTATAAGTATTTAACATTTCTCTGTCATTTGCTATTCTAATGTACTGGACATTATGTAAATAATAATAAATTAAGCCTCCCAAGAGCCCTGTGAAGTATTCTGTTCTGATTTTCTTTAACCCATGTCATTCTGTTAGTGTTAGCTGAAACCATGCTTTGAATTTCCTTTATAAATACCTTCCCTGCACAGTCACATTTGGTTTTGTTTTGCTGGATAATTAGATGAAGATAATGGGGTTTGCATATATTTCTGGAAGCTGCCAGTTAGAAAGATCCTTGCGTACCTAGACATCTGGAACACTCTGTTTGGTTTTCTTAATCACCTACTGGTATTTGCCCAAGTATCTGTTAGTCAGGTGCAAAATACTGCTACAGTCTTGCAATTTATTGTGTACATTCATATACAGCTCTAGGAAGTCCTGCACTCTTTAACAAAGCGAAACATGCTGGTAGTTGGTAGCTCGATTAGCTAATATTAATCAGTAAAGTAATACAGCTTGGGAAGAATGTTCTATTTGTTGTAGCTGTGCACAAGGGATATTCTTCCTTCAAAGGGTAATACTGGGTTGTTTAGACAGGAGACATGCCCTGACTCTTGCTAAATTATGTCATCAATCAACGGAAAAAACCTGACTCACTTTGCCTCTTTTACCTATTAATTCAAATGCCTTTCTCATCTCAAGTCACAACCCCCCAACTAACAGTTAATTAAAAAACATTTCTGGTTAGCAGGTTTTAATTTTCTTCTAGCTGTGTTTCAATTTCTGTTGTTGCTTCACTGCTGATTCTCGTCTTGCAATTATAATTGAACTGGGAATGGCTTATTTTTTTTTAAAGTTAATTTTTAAGCACTTGAGATGGCAATAAGTTAGATCAGGTGTTGAATGCACTGGCAATATTTGCTTGAGAAAGAGTTTGCAGGATCTGGATATGTGGACATCTATCCTTGTATAAATGGACACTCATCCTGTATATGCTTGTCCTGCATAAACTATTCCATACCTTTTCTAGACCGTTCACATTGTCTAGTGACTTCTCTTAATGCAGGAAAACCAATGTCCCATATGATGACCGAAAACATTTCCAAAAAGAGTAAATTTCAGGAATGGGTACAGTTTCCTTGTTAAATGTGCCACAGTGTCCCAAACCACTGGAATAATATCTCATGGAAAAATACTGCTGTTCAGATTTTTTCCCTAAGAAAATGTATTAAGAATGATTTTTAATATTTGAAGACTCTATTATTTTCCTACCTACATCATCTTCAAGAGATTTCCTATTTCTTGTCAGAATATCTAAAGTGCCTCAGTTTGGTTTAAATGCAAATTAGAATGGACAATAGGGACAGTATACAAGATGTTACCCAAGACTGGCAAAGCAGGAGGAATCCCATTAGTAAAATGACTGTGGTACTACTTCCTTTTAAAAAGTGACATATTTTCCATATTGCATTGGTTCATCAGAGTGATGAAACTACAACAATTTGTTAAGCAGAATGTGTAACAAGAGTCTTGGAAGATAAAAAGAAATTCATGTTAGTAAAAATATGTATTTTTTCATATCAAACCGTTAGGCTTTAGAGAAAATAAAGCTTAATAATGCACCTCCCTCCCTCTCACTCAAATTAGGTTAAGAATTACCCCATATATCCATAAAAGTTACCATGAATCTGCATGTCATTTAGAATGTCCCATAAATGGTTGGTTGAGCAAAGATTGCTGCTGTTCCAGTTCAAGCCATGATTGTTCAGCCAGATGAGTAATGCTACCCACACGAGTGCAATGAGACATGCATGCACATAACATTCCACATCTGTGTAGATGTCTCCAAGATCAGAGTCTATGTTTGAATGGTCTCTTCTTTTGTTCCTTTCATAATTTAATCTTAGTTTATTTGAGTTGCATTTGTGAAGGGGTTGTTCATTTATTCTCATTGGAATATAATGCAGATATTTCTGGGACTGCTGGTTTACAACTCAGTCTTAGACAAGTAATCAATCTGTTCACTTTCAGAGAAATCCCAAAACTTGAAATACCATCACTCGGAAAATGTCTCCTCTAGTCACTGTGTCTAGAGCAGACCGAACTATAAGCATTTTGCATCTCTTTTATGTTGTGGGATTTAATTTGTATCATTTTATGGTTTTGTAATTGAGACATGAGATGAGCATCTGGGAGATTCAGAGGCAGATGCTATGTTGTTGAAACAATTTACACCAGCCCCATATACCTCTGCCCCTGGGTTCTCTGTTCCTTCCTGGTTCTGCCACTTATCTGTGTCCAGGGACTGCTCTGGATTAGTACTTCCACCTTCAGTGGTGGTTTTCTCACTGATTTCAATAGAAAAGGATCTGGTCACATGTGCTTTAGTCTGCCATCTGTAAAATGGAATAGTAGCCCTTATCTGTCACTCAGAAGACCTGTCAGCATTCATTAATTCATGTTTGTAAAGTGTAGTAGGATGCTCATAGGGAAGGTTCTTTGAGTGTAAACTCTTATTACAAAAAGTGACAACAGTAAAATAAAACATGAGAATGATGTGAGAAGCAATAACAACTAGAATGCTCCCCATATAATGAGGAGGGCTGTAGGGAATAGGAATATATATTAATGTTATGTCCCCATGTCATGTGCGAGGAAAAGCAGGATGTTATGATTTTTGTCTGGAAACTATTTGTCCGCTTCCTTTTATTCTGTCATCTCAAATGGCAAAGTTAACGGGAAATATATGTCATTTTCTATTAGATCCCCAATCAAAGAACAACCCAAATTCCTAACCAAGGTGACTTCCAAGGAGTTATAGGAGGGCTAAATTTGACACACACACTTAGATTAGTCCATTAAAATGATGCCAATGCTAGATCTGTTACTCCACAGGTTATGTACTTGAAAGGCTTCAAAGCATTCCTGGTTAACAATGTTTCAATGAGATCACTCAGACTCCAGCTCTTTACTCATTGAAATGAATAAGACAACTACTCCCAACGAGTGAGCATGGCAGAACTAGGTCTTTAGTCTTCTCATTTGCCCCTTCTATGGGCATTTCATTTTCTTATCAGCTGTGACTTAACCAAGTGAAAGTACAAAGGAATATTTTCTCCTTTAATCCATGCAGCTCAGTGTTGATGTGACCTTTATGATTCCTTTTGTCTGAGAAGTGATGAATGTGATAGCTGGTCCTGAATTATGCTAACCCCTGAAATGACTCAGACCTCTGGTTTATTCATACTCAGAAGATTCACTGAGACTCTTAGTATTATCACTGTAGATTTCCCTTAGGGATGGATAAAACAGTTCAGATCAAATGAGACCCCACAGTTCCAATCCTACCCTTTGCATAATTTTAGAACCAAATCAGAACAGAAACTTTCTGAGGTTTTTTGAAATGTTCAGTGCCACTAAAACTGAAAGTGATGGAAACCTCATGTATGCCTGGTCTTTTGAGGTTTCCTGCTCATCTTTGAAGCTGGAAGCTTTTCTGCAATGGAAACCAAGCCTCTAATCTTTCAGGGTTGAGTTTTCCCTGTTCCTAGTTCCAATTCTCACACCTGCTACAGTGAATCATGTTATCTTTTACACCACAACAGTGCCTTTTCTTCCAATGGGCGGCAGAGATGGATGGATGGAGAGCAGCTGACTAAATCTGAATTTTGGGAAGTCCAAGGCAATGCCATAAAGATAGGAGAAGGAAATTTTAAGAACTCACCCCTCTATATCATCCTCCATGGAGGGCATCTAAGCTCAGGTTGTTAAAATAACCCCTAGCTTCAGTGTTCACCTCGATTTCTCACTGATTGTAAGCTTAACACACACATGCTCGCGTGTGTGCGTGCGCGCGCATGCACACACACACACACAAAAATCCATTTTCATCTGTCTGGGAAGAAGACTTCATCTTCTCATGCTGGATTTGGATTTAACTACCTTGACCCATGTATTTGTGATCTCCAGACCTGATTACTGTATGTTTACTACCTCAATATGGAACCAAGAACTTTAAGAAAAAATGTATTTTGAATGGCTGCTGTCTTCACTGGCTCACTTCTGCTGCATGACACAGGAAGCAGCCAAAGCCAGATGAGTAAAGGGGCTTTCGGGCTGCAGCCTTGATTCCCAGGTAAAGAAGGGGGGCACTACCCACATGTCTGCCCCACAAAAATAAACCCAAACCCGGGGAGCTGAAGTGCTGCAGCATCAGTCAGCATTGGCTGGACTCTGCATCTACCCAAGTATCGGAGCATACAGCCTCCAGAGCACCACAGCTTCCAGAACATTCCCAGTCCAAACCTCACGGCCACCACCACTGGCTTGCCTTGCCTGCTCCTGGGCTGGCCAGTCTCTGAAGTGTTGCACCTCTGGAGTGCTACCAATCCAAGCACCACCACTACTGGCTTGTAGCGTGTCACACAGGGGAATGTCATCCATGAGGTGTCACAATGGAAAAAAGGTTGAGAAGCACTGCGTTAGAGGGCTGTCAGGACTCAAAGCTTGGCTATAGAGGACATGAGCAGCCAGTGCAAAGGTGAGGGGAAGAAGGAAATGGGGTGGTAGTTGTTGAAGCAGGTAGGATCCAGGGGTGGCTTTCAGAAGACAGGCTGGCAGTGGCCAGGGCAGTATGAAGTGAAGGAGCTAGAAGAGTGTGAGGAGCTGAGGAGGAAGACAAGAGACAAAGTGGGAATAGTGATAAAAAAAGAAGCTTGGAGTCGGGGACAGGATTACTGGAGCAGACGGGTGGAAAGAAGAAGAGCACCACTGTTCTTTTATGTGGTAATTTTCTTTTTTTCAATCCATAAAGTGCTAAATTCTCTTCTGCACAGATGGAGCTTTGCAATGGTATATTGCGTTAAAAAAAAATAGAAACAGAGAGGAGGAAAAATGCCATGAGATTTTGCTTGAAGCTTGTGAAATAAACCCAGCTCATTGTGCCAGCATGCTTACAAAATACAGCTAGAGCAAGGGTGTAATAAGCAATAAACCTTGCTAACCCAAGTGTGTGTGGGGGGTGTAAGAGAGGAGGAAGGACAGGAAGGAGAATTTCATCTACTCTAGACTATTTCTATTCATTATCAGAGACATACATTGCAAACAACAACCTTCCTAGAAAAGCAAACATCAGTAGATGAAGGATAATAGGAAAGGTGATGTGCAAAGTGGCTTCAAACAGAGTTTTGCCTCTATGCAGAATGCAAGATTGGCTATTCAACCTGAAAATTACACTTCCGTTTGTTGCTTTTCACCTGCTCTTGTAACAAGTAACATAGAAAGACTTTAATTGACAGAGATTAGAGGGAAAGCACATTTCTCTCAAATTTTCATCTTATTTAATTTGTGCATTTGACAGCACTTTATATAGTCAGTTTAATTTTCTGTATATAGTTAGTATCCTCTGTTTGTGTGCTTTTTTTTTTTTTTTTTTTTTTTTAACAACAACCAACATGTAACAAAAGCATTTCATAAAAAGGCATGACTGGAACATCAGGCAGGAGGATAAAAAGGTAAGTTGTATCAGAAGTTGATTAGGGATACATTTTTCAAAAACACATTAAGTGATTTAGGAGTTTGTCTCATTGAAAGTCAAGGGGATTTTTGCTCCTAAAAGTGCCTCTTAGCTTTTGAGAAATTTACCCTCCATTTCAAGTTGATGGTATGCCTTTTTTAAAAATCCCAATACACTGTCAAATACATTTTCAGATAAAACTTTAGAACTCAGTTAAGTCTTCATATCTTTGCCAGGACCTCATTTAGAATTGTGTGTTCTATTCAACCTTTTGTTAAGCAGCTCCAGCAGGGAAACAAAGGAACAGGAATTAAACTACAGATTGCCTGAAGCCACCAAAAGAAAGAGCAAAGCTAACTCAGGAATGAATCAATAATGCCCAAGATTTTAGCTACACCTCTGATTCTCCTCCATGAACTCGAAACTCTACTGGCTGTTCAGAGACAGGGCCGAAGACACAACTTGTTACAGCCATTCTTGTTGGTATGACATCTCTGAATTTTTCAGGTTTGTGGATGCAAAACTGAGGGAGGGCCAGAATTCTGTTTGTGGTTTTTACTAAAGAGACCTCCGTGGAGCAACCAATAGCAACACAGCTCGTAATGGGGAGGAAAAGTCTAGGTGGCTTTGCCTTAGGAAGAACCTGCAGGGATAGCCTGGGTTCCACTGCAATCTTCTCAGACTCCCCTATGGGATGTACTAAGTCCAATTACTTTCCCTCTTTCCAGCTTCAAAGTCTATCTCATTTAGCGAAGTGAATTTTGCGAGGTTTAGCTCTTTGGCTTCTGAAGCAAGTTATAGGGCTTGCTGGTGGGTGAATAGCCTACAATGCTTAGTCTGGCAGACCTTTGTCCACACTTCCACTTCTCATCACTATAAATTGGAAAAATATGGATAGAAAGGAGTTTTTCTTCCATAGCAAGCATCTACACCACCAAAGAGAATTAGAAAATTATTTTACAATGTCTGATTTATTGCTGAATTTAGAAGTGTAGGGCTAAGTCTGGTTCTTCTGTAAGTTACAGTGAAGTCAGTCAAGATGCACCACTGCCTATAACAGGGCTGAATTAAACATAGTATTTGAAAAATTTAGTATTTTTTTTCCCTGGAACTAAACTGTTCCCCCAAAAAGAGCATCTCCAGACTCTAGGGATGCTTTTATATTAAAGTAAGATGAGAGTCTGAGAATTATTGCATTACAGTCACACAGCTTGTAGTCTGATGCCTGTTTACATTAAGTATAATGACATAACCACTGAACTAATCTGGGTAACTATCTATGAGCGGCTCATATCGTTCCTTATTACTGGTTCTTTTGATGTCTGCTTGATATGCTAGAAAATGCTAATCAATCCTGAACGTTTCTTGAATTTTAGCAAGAATGGCTGTTCACTTGAACATTCATTATGGACATTTATTTATTTTCCCCTGTTCCTTAATCTTCCCATATAAGTCAGGAAAACCATCAGAGAACACAAATGAGCATCAGTGAATGTGCCAAATTAACAGCTCAGAAAGATCCAATGAATCGAGAGCTTGGGCTTGTCTGTACACTGATTTAATATGTGGCAAGCTGGGTTTAGATTTACCGTGCACTAGCTTGCTCCCACTAACTGTCTGAAACAGTAGCAGGTCAATGTGCACCACAGAACTTTTACTGATTGGCAGCAGGCGCCACATGGCTAGTTAGCAGGCTAATGTGCTCTTTATTTAGATCCCAGCTTGCTCCGCATTAAATCTTTATATATAGAAGCTCTTGATTAGCAAAAACCTATTTGGTGAATTATTCAGTACTGTTAGGTTAAAAAAAAAAAGATGGTACTTTCAGGGATTTACTGGCAGAAACCACAACTAAAAAGTGGGTTCAATTTGTAATGAATACTTTAGTCTGTTCTCATAAGTAAAATAGAGATCTTCACCACCTAACTTTTTGAAATTTAGGTTTTCATTGAACCTTAGTCAATATGAAATCTCTGATCCATTTTAAAGTTGTAGCAAAAGGCAAGCATGTTCAAAATGATTAATGACACACAAACTCTACTATATTTCCAAACTTCATCCCAAAAGGAAGCATCTCAAAGAACTGCATCCCAAACTTAAAGTGAACCTGAGGTGAACATACACTTGGGGTCCACATCGAAGATAGTTTGGCTCCTGTTCATGCACATTTTACTTCTTTGTTTAGATTTCAAGTACCAGTACAGAATTTCCATGACAAAACTTCTCTTGTAGTATTTCTGAGCCATCTATCCAGCAACAGCAATTGCCCAGACTCATGACAACTTCTTGTATGCTTTCTAGCCTAATAACTAGATGAAAGTGGTTCAAGTAACTGAACAATTATCTGAACTTATCAACACAAACCAAATCCCCAGGGCTTTAGAGAGCTATCCATTATTAATCACAGAATCATGTAGAATCATAACCTAATAGGCAGGAGTTAAAGTAAGGGGGAATGCATTAGAACACCATTCTGGGGCCCACTATTTTTGGGGGCTCAGCATTCTAGAGCCCCTAAAAATAGAACGTGGAGCAGGAGCACTGCGTTCCAGGGCCCACCATTGCAAAATGCAGGCCCTGGAATGCAGCATTCCTGGTCCACATTCTATTTTTAGGGGCCTGAACTCTGGGCTCCTAAAAATCGCATCCCTGGAGTGGCATTCTCTGCATTCTGGTGGGCAGGGGAGGGGAGCAGAGGCATTATTAGGGGATTCAAGCCCCACCCCAAACTCCTCCCCTTCTGCACCCCAACCCAACCTGAGGCCTGCAACGGCACCGGAGCCGCGGCACTTATCAGACCAGGGCCTACGTCCCCAGCCATGCTGCCGGTGAGCTGGGGTGGTGGACTCATGCTGGGGGGGGGGTATTGGGGGAGGCAGGGGGTGGGGTGGTGGCATGGGGGGGGCAGAAGCTAGGGTCTGGGGGGCCCACCAGCCCGAGGGGGCCCACTGGCACTGGAGGGGGGCCCACCAGCACTGGAGCCTCCTAAAGTATAGGTTAATCCCTGATAAAAGGGTTGGGAGGGACCAGAGACATCATCTAATATAACCCTCTGCCAAGATGCAGGATTTGTTGTTTAACACACCCAAGACAGATGACTATCCAGCCTCTCTTTGAAAACTTCCAGTGAAAAGAAGTCATGGAATCTCCTAGGCATTACATGCATTGCATTGTTCTGCTGTTCTAACAATTTGGAAGTTTGCCTGAGATTTCATATAAATCTGCTAAGTTGTAGTTTGAACCCATTGCCTCTTGCCTGCCCTCTATAGCAAGACAGAACAATTTTTCCCTCTTTTTTTTTTTTTACGGCAGCCTTTCAAGTATTTGAAGACTAGTATCATTACCCCCATCTTCTCTTGTCCAAACTAAACATACCCTGTTCCTTCAGCCTTTGCTCATACGGCTTGCATGCTATCCTTTTGATATTTTTTTACTCCTGTACATCCCTTCTATACAATAATGACCAGAAGTCTTGAGGTAGAGCTGCTTGTGAAGGAATTGGGTGCTAAACGTAAGCAAAAGTAAGAGATTCCAGTTACTCATAACCATTTCACACAGATAATACAGATGGATGGGGAAGTACTAGTCAATCTAGGCTAAGATTCTGGTAGCTACTGATCTCTCTGAAGAATATGGAAGGTCTAATTTTGTGGGCATGATTAAGTACAAGAGGTTTTTTGTGAGCACTGTGAGAAGAACATAATTTACTGTAGACATTATAGCTTCTGTCAACAGAATAAAATAGTTTGTGTCTTCATTCCCCTGAAGACTTAGTTTTACTTATTCCATGTTATGAGGTCAGTTTTGGTGCTTTGTTTCTCACTATTCAGCTCTCTACAGTTCTTTTGTATTGTAAATGTAGCAATCTCTAAATAATTCATAGACAACAGACAAGCCAGCTGTCAGTGCCATGGCCAGGTAAGTTTAAATTCATGATTTTTTTCTGAAGCCCACAAGAGGTAGGCTGTATACTAATAATGCCAAGATGTAGTATATTATAGGAGGTTTGTTTTTATTTCAGAGCAAATCTGGCGGCTGAAGGTGAGAATAAAATACCTAGAGAAAAATATTGATCAAAGATAAGGTTAATTTTCCAGGTTATATCAAGAGTAAAATTAATTGCTTAAATTAGCATCAAATCTGATGGAATATATCTTGGAGAAACTACTGACAAGCTAGTTTATACAAACAGAAATGTACCTTTCACAGAAGTAAGTTCTGGGATCTGTGGAACAGTGAAAATAGATGCAGAAGTATGGTAGGTGGAAGGCTTTGCAAAATTCCTGCTGTTATTCATTATTTTGCAGTAATGTGATATTAACCTATAACAGGGTTCAACTCACTGCCTTGGCACCTCCTGCTGGCTATCTGAGGAATCACATCTCAGTTGAGTAGATGCCCCTCTCTGCCGTGTCTTGCCCTCCATCGTGTTACTGCTGGACCCTCCTTATCATGACCCAGCCCTCAGGTTGAGTCCCAATCTGTGTTTATCCTCCTCCACTCCCCATCCCTGCATTCCAGGGGATTCTGCAGTCCATTCTAGCCACTCCCCACCATGGCCACTGCAATCCTGCCACCACTTCAATGGTGATTGTCAGGGGCATATGGACAGGGCTTAAAGTAAGCTGGAACACACCAAAACGCAGTTCCAGGGCTCACGAATCTGACAGGCCAGAGTTCTGGGGCCCAGATTCCAGAGTATAGAAAAATTGGAGCCACATATGCCTGAAGGGGGCCTGGACAATACGGAAAGGCAGCCCAGAGGTTAGGTAGGTTCCGGGGCTCCTGAAATTATACTTTAACCACTGGATATGGACCTGCCCACTACTGCAGGTCTCAGCCAGGAACCATGTATGTGTGGCAGCCTTTGAATGCTTCTCCCTTACCTCCACAGTTCATTTCCTTGAGCTATTTTGCAACAGCCCCAGTACCTTCACCATCCTTGCTTTAGGCCGTTCTGCTCTGCTACTTTGCATCAGAGAGCTCCTGCTCTGTTCAAGGTGCTGACAGGTCCCCTCCTTGAGTGCCTGGGAGTCACTCTACTTGCTCTGCTCTGCAGCTCCCTTGTATGCTGGCCTCCTCGGCCCTGATTGGCTGCCACTCAACCCTTGCCTATTGACTACCTTTCCCACAGCCCCTCCAACAACCCTTTCCAGGCCAGCCAGGGCCCAGTGCCTTGCCACATAACCAAACATTTGAAGCAAATGCTATCTTACTCCTTTAAATTATGGCAAGTTACATTTCAAATATTTTTAGTTAGTTTAATCTGTTGCCATTTTATAAAGGGGGGGCATGGTCTACTGGCTTGGACACTGCCCTGGAAGTCAGGAGACTTATCTCTGGTACAGCCCTAGTGTGCAATTCTGGGCAAGTCGAGTCATCTATCTATGGTCTTCATACTTCGCCTTCTCTACTCATTTTGCCTTCTGAGGGGCTACTTACTGTTATGTATAATGTACAGCAGCTGGCAGTTGACTCAGCTGGGCCCTCTAGCTATACTGTAATACAAATACAAATGATTTCATTAAATGCTTTTTGAAGAAACTTACAAGCATAAATAACTTTTTTTTAGCCATTCACCTTACGGTTTTGTGACCCTAGGCACCCCTGTATTCAACCTCTTTATAATACTGCCATAATTTCTGTACAAAATATGCCTTGTGAGGTATTATTTGAAAGCCAATAGCTCACTGGTAAATAATACTGTAATATGTATGTAGCAATCTGCAAGTGAAATTATGGCTTTTCATTAATGTTATGCTGTAAAGTCTGTGATTAAGTGGTATTTAAGCTTGGCATGTCAGGGGGAGTTGATAAGCAGATTTTCTTCAGAAAAAGGAAAGAGGGCTAACAGTCGTGGCCCAGATTCTATGGGCTGTTCATTTATATGGGAAGGCATAATGTGCATAGCAGTAGCAACCATCAGCAGGGGAAGAATGAGCAATGTATCTCACATTCTAGACCTCATGGCTCCTTCACTCAGCATAAACTAATAAAATTTGTCTGGAGTTACTCTTCGATGGGATACATGTCAAAAGTTCACATATAAATTGGAGCAGCAAAGAACCCCAAGTTATGTTTCATTTAAGACAAAGGGACTGAGAATTTTGTGGGAGACCCTGACCGAGTGTCTCACGTTGAGATTCTTACTTTGAGCCAAGATCATAGTTTGGTTAAAGTCATAATCACTAAAGCGTGCTTCACCTTTATTTGCTTGTAGCCATTTCTGACTTTGTCTTTCATACTTGAACTCAGTTAAAATCTTCTTTTTGTTAAAACACAACCAGATATTGTGTTTTAATGGAAGTGATTGTTAACTACAGTTAAAGGAATGAGCTACTGTGCTTTTGTCTCTTTAAAGAACAGCAGAGATGATTACTTCTCTGAATTTTCTAGGACGGAGCTGGATATTTCCAGGTAGAGTGTTTTGGGGAATTCAGGACTGGGGTGTATTGGGGTCAGTTGGCTAGTCATATCAAAGACTGGAGATGAGAGTATGGATGTGGTTTAACAAGCAGGTTGCTGGAGTCAGAGATGTTGAACCTGGGATGTTTTCATCTTAGCATAGAGATACTTAGTGCATGTTTGTATAACGGCTGGGAGTGTACAGCAAACTCCCATCATGGCAGAGCATTTTAAGGCACTCAGAGTTATAGGACAAGGGATGATACCACCTCTCCCTAGTCTGGGTTGCCCCCAAGGTGATAGGTGTATAAATGAATTAGCTTGCCAGGCTTTTTATGGTATATGAAAGAGTTTTGGATCATTTCAAGACTACATCAGGATGACGGCAAAGTTCATCCTGTTACGCCACTTGTGGCCTGATCCCAGAGCCCTTTGAAATCAATGGGAGGCTTTTAATTTACTTTAACGGGATTAGCGATAGGTCATATAACAGGACTATATCTGGCGTTGAAAGAAAGAATGCCGTCAGTGTGTCAGCATATGAAATTTACATCTGTTGTTTTAAGTAAAAGTACTCCTGCTCTAGTCTGTACAAGTGAATGCAATAAAGTAAACTAGAATGGCAACCTTGACAATTTAAATTCTATTTTTACTTCATCTGAATAGCCGGGAGAGTTTAAAGGCAAAAGTAATTCCAACTGCCAGGCTTGATTGACAGCAAACTTATAGCAAGTGTTATACAATCCAGGTTTTATATACATTGTGCCTATTTGCTCATGGATTTGACAATTTAATTACCTATTTACATAAAGTATTTTGTAAGAAACAAAATATCAGTAAACTTCTGAAGTACAAAGGCTCATATTCTGTTACTGAAGTTGCTATTTGCTTTCATACAGTAAACATGGCAATTTAGAATTTCAGATCCAGATTTTGATCTGTCTGTGGGATGGAAACCTGCAATAAATCTACTGAAGTCAATGGAGTTACGTCAGTGAAAAATTAGGCTTAACCTTATCAAATTTTGTCATGTAGCTTATAGTGTAACTCTCTCTCTCACTCCTCCCTACAGCTGCCAAGCTAAGTATAAAATGATGGACATAACAGTATAAATGTAGGTTAAGTGCTTTTATCTGGTGAACTTTATACAATTTATAAACTGAAATACTAGCCCAAACTCTATACTGTATATGATGGTTACTCAGTTAGTGCAGTTGAACCATTTTACGATGGGGTTCATCCGAAAGCATGGTGGATAAAAACACAGGTCTAGTAATCTCCATGTTTTTCAGCTGATCATAAAAAAAAAAAAAAACACAGTTCTGATCAATAGGGTCGTTTCTCTTCCTGCAGTAATTGTACATTTAGTATATTCAACTACTTGAATAATAAACTAGAGCAGAGTCATGACAGACCAGATCTTGCAAACAGTTCCCTACTCCTATGTGTAAATGTTTACATGATTGTGAACCAATAAAAGTAATTGTTGGACTTGTGTTCATTTTGATAGTTTCAGTTCCGTACAGCAAAAAGACAGGGAGAGATGTTATCACGTCACATCATCTGGCAGTGTGATTGGATTTATTTATTCTGTAATAGTTTTTGTATGGAGGCTTAGGTTGAGGATCTTTACTGGCTTTCTGCGATAGTGTATCGAGTATCTCCAGATAGAAGCCCCACAATGGTTCATTTGATTTCATCCCCAGGAACCAGCATTACTTTTAACATGCATGGCTAGTACAGAAGACATTTTACCCCATTGAAAAAAGGGCTGCAACAGAAGATGTGGCTGAAACAGAACACAGCCAGGAATTTGACTGCCTAGGGTGGGATTTTCAAGAGTGCTCAGCATTGACCTAAGTCTGCATGCAAAGATATCAGCAGGAATTTTAGCATTCACTTGACTGGGATCAGAATTATAGCAATATTGATTGTTTTTGAAAATCATATGTCAAAGCGGTTTGATTTTGAATATCTCACCTCAGTGTTTGTGCTACTTCCCTGCAACTCACTGTAATCTGAAGTTTCCAAACTTTTGGGGGAGTGAGAGTTTTTCTCACATGAAGGAGGTATTTTAACAGCACAGCTACTTATGGTTTTGTAGGAGAGCATGTTGGGGAATGGAAGAATTATATTTTGGGATCACCAGGTTTGACAACCTCTCTTTAAACTGTGTGGTATATTCTCTTTTCTAACTGAATTTTAATATTAATCTGAGAAATAGTGGAAAAGAATGATATCTGTGAAACTGGTAAACAATCATGTTTTGGAAAGATGAATGAAAAGTTTAAAATAGTTTATGACTTTTGCTGCTTCTTGTTAGAGAGTATCAGTTTGAAGGTAACAGTTGCTTTTCATCCTAGCTGTCACCCCACTTATGCAGACAGCAGTTTGTGTAGTGAAAATTGCTCCATCAGACATTTGTATTCAAGGAAGATAAAGGTAACTGAGTTTTTGTTCAATTATTAGAAAAATAGAATGATTTGATCATGCTCCTCTGAAAGCAACAGAAGCAGGCTCAGGCCAGTTGAAAATTCCAGGGTAAGGCTCATCTCACAGAAAATGTACTTCCCGGCAGAAATAGAGATGAGTTTCTCACTAAATTAGCCTTTACGAAATTGTGTCAAGTAGTGCTAGTAAGAGCTTTCTATATGTACAGTTGTTGGGAAGAGAAAGAAATTTAACAATGTATTAGATCGGGGTGGGCAAACTTTTTGACATGAGTGCCACATTTGCAACTAGGCAGGTTGAAGAGGGTCAGGGGAAGGGCAGAGTTGAGGACGGTGGAGAGCGGCTGCCAAGCTCCGGTGAGGGCACCACTGTGCCCACATGATTGGAGAGGAGCGGGACAGGCAGGAGGAAGTGGCCGCAGAAGAGGGGTGGGTAAGGAAGGGGAATGGCTGCTGTGCTCTGGCCAGGCCCAGCTGGAGGGCCTGATGAAAGACTCCTGCAGGCCACATCTGGTCCAAGGCCTAGAGTTTGTCTACCTCTCTTAGATATTTTAAATCTGACTCTTATTTAAAATTAGTGCCCATTCTGTTCCTTTGGTAACATTTTGGCAATCTTTTTGGCCAGTTTACATAATAAAAATGCTAAATAGACCAGTATAATGCCTAATTAGAGTGAGATGGGGCCCCTTCACCATTTTCCATTTATTAATATCATAGCACTGATTTCAGTTCAATGGCATCTATTATAGATGAAGAGGAAAAAATAAAGCCAAATTCAGTGTGTGTGTTTATTAAAATGGGATTTGGAGGAAGCAAGAAATTCAGATTTATTCTATATAAACCTTCAGTTAAGACTAATTTTGATTTGATTCAAAAAGATATTTATGGTTATTTCTAGAAAATAGTTCTCAATGAACATGTCTGAAACATTACATTTACAATAAAATCTTGGTACATAAATCACTGGGTGCTCTGCAATAATCCCATCAATATAGTGATCTGACAGATTTACAGTAAACATGGGTATATGGAAAACACAATTTCAGTATAGGCACTGGAAGACATAATTTTGTTCTGTATAATCATGACCTACTGGCAGCCACAGGAATAAAAGTCACCAATGAATCAAAAAGATTTTTTAAAAATTATCTAGTCACTCTTTGGAGCACTTGACAGTTGTATCAATTAGAAAAACAACATTAATATTTATAGTTGGTTCAGAAAACTTATTTAATTAGCTGCATAACAGAATCTGAACCCAAACTGAAGTGCATTTCATATAAATACACCCCCAAAAGGAATTCCCAATGATACTGTAGGTATTTAATAATTGTCATACTATTTTTTTAATCTGAAAGCTTCCTTTGATCAAAATATTTTCTGTCAGTTGTCGCAAATTATTTGGTAATCTTCATAAGCTATGTGTGTTGAGCTATGATAACTCAGCTCATTTCTTACATATAAATTTTTAAGCCTTCAAGATTTGCTAAACTGGTGAGGTTTTTTGCAAGTCATTCAATCCCCTTGAAAGAGATAATTTAGCAACCAAAGTAGATCATATTACAAAACATTAAAATCGTAATCCATCGTAGCAAATGATAACATTAAAATATAGCCATGAATTTCCCACATGATTTGTTAATTTCCCAGCCTCTTTGTAGCATTATTTTACTGGAAAGCTTTGCAAAACTGTAGCTTTGCTAGCATCTTGGCATCAATGATTGCAGCACAGTTCTGATTCAGCAGTCGTTGATAAACAGAAAAGGACACACTGTTCAATATTTTCATTAATGACTTGGATAATGGAGTGGAGAGTCTGCATATAAAATTTGCAGATGCAACTGAGCTGGGAGGAGTTGCAGGTACTTTAGAAGCCAGGATTAGAATTCACAATGACCTTGATAAATTTGAGGATTGGTCTGAAATCAACAAAATGAAATAAAATGCAAAGCATTACACTTAAGAAGGAAAAAATCAAATGCGTAACTACAAAATGGGAAATAACTCTCTTAATCAGCAGTACCACTGCAAAAAATCTAGGGATTATAGTGAATACAAGATTAAATATGAGCCAACAAAGTAATGCAGTTGCAAAGAATCTAATATTATTGTGGGGTGTATTTATAGGCCTGTCCTGTGCAAGGTACAGGAGGTCATTGTCCAGCTCTACTTGATATTAAGCTGGAGTATTCTGTCTATTTTTGGTGCCATGCTTTAGAAAAGATCTGGAGACAGAGACCAGAGGAGAGCAACAAAAGTGATAAAAGGTCTAGAAAACATGATCCCATAAGAAACGCTAAAAAAATGTTTATATTCAGCCTTGCAAAAATGAGACTAAAAGGGGAACTGATAACAGCCTTCAAATATGTTAAGGGCTGTTTTAAAGAAGATTGTAATCTATTGTTTCCCATGTCCTCTGAAGGTAGGACAGGTAGAATCTTAATCTACAGAAATGGAGATTTGGGTTTGATATTAGGAAAAACTTTCTACATATAAGAATATTTATTCTCTGGAATTTTCTTCCAAGGGAGGCTGTAGAAGCTGAGTGATTGGTAGTTTTTAAGAACAAAATGGCCAAAGGGAAGCTCTGGGTGAGCTTATTTCTGTCTCAGTGTGGGAAGATGGACTAGATGACCCCTGTGCATTCCCTGCCTACAGTTCTATGATTATTACTCTTAGAGTGCTGTAATGTATGCTCTGTTGACTATACATTCTGTTGTCAAGTAATTTTCAGTGAATGTTGGTTTCTGTCTTACTTGTCACAGCTGGACTCTAATATGAGATTCAAAGAACAAATTACAGTGACAGTGCAGTGTGTTTTTTGTAGTTTGGCTTTTTACTTCACATGCTACTGAACGTAGCAGTCTCATGACCACAGAATGTTAAACACCTTGATATCTAGAAAATAAATACTGACTTGTTTTTCAGGCGCATTTGTATTAGCACACACAAAATTATGGTTGCAGGGATATAGTTCATGATATTTTCTGAGGTATTTTTAATATAATGATGAGGTGAAGAAAATGGGGAAAGAGAGGGTTAGAGAAAACAGAATCTGCTCAGAGCAGAGAGAGCCCAGTCCAAATTACAGAAAATCTGAAGGTCTCTGCTTTGACTGTTTCTACAGCTGCTCCTAATAGGTGGAGTCTCCAGCTGGTGCATCATGAGAGATGTGTCCAAACAGGTAGTCTGACCTCTGGAGTAGAATGAGAGCTGGAGGTATCTGAAATATAACTCCTGTGGGTATGTCTACATTGTAGGCTCTGTTAAGTCGACCTAACAAGGTTGACTTTAAACCAACTTAAAGTCGACCTAGTTAAGTTGACTTAGAGAGTTGACACTGAAAACTCCTGTTGACTAGCAGCATTCACACTGGCAGGTGTTAGGTCGACCCTTCCTGGTGGTCAGGAACTCTGGGAGGGGGCCTGGAGGCCAGTTAGATTGATTTAAGGGCTCTTCCCCATCTGCATTGGGTTATATCGACTTAATAAGGTCGACTTAAGTGTTAAGCCGACCTTAAGAGGTGGTGTTATTAAGTCGACTTAAAGGAAGTGCTTAAATTGATTTAATAAAAACCCAGTGTGACTGCAGGGGTCTGTAGGTCAACTTAGCCTCCCAAAGTCAAGCTAAGGCTCCACTGTAGATGTACCCTATGAGTCTCCATGGCAGTGTTTCCAAATTAAAATATTTTGGGTTTGGGAGTAAATAATTCAGGTTTTGTTTTTTTCATTAAAAGTTGATATTTTCTGACAAGTTCTCTATAGGATTATCTTTCATTAAAAAGTATCCAAAAATGTACTAAACAGTGATGGATGGATAAGGCTTGGTAGGCACCAGAGAGAATCTCTCTAGGTAAGTATTTCATTGGGATGCCTAATAAAGGTGTATTTTTAATTAAGTTTAATTTATATATACATTTAAAAGCTTGACAAAGGTGCACTGAATTTTAGTTCTTTCTGATAGAATAGTAAAATGCCACAAGTAAAACGTAGATAAGCTCAGAGTAACAGGCACATATCAGACTAAAATATATATAGTGTATTCCCATTGGAGATAGCTGATTTGTTTAAAATACACGGTATTGGGAGTGAGATGGCAGGATTAACAAATATCAGGAGCATTAAGAAGTCACCAATAATTCTCTTTCAGAGACATGGATTCAATTCTCTGTCCCTGAATGACAGAAACCAGTAGGCTGCCTCTGTAAAGATCTTTTTCAGAATAGTAATTCTTGGTCAATTAAAGAAAAAAAAAAGACTCGTGAGTAGGTTATGAAGATAACCAAAATCAAGCCTTGTTTTGGCTAATTACCATTATCACATACTTTCATCAGTTTCAGCTTGATTTTCTGCAATTCAAAAGTTAAAGAAGTATTGGAATCATATCAGATCTTAAATTGTCTAAGACTAATTTCAATCTTTCTGTCATTAATGTAGAATATGGTTTTAATCAGAATGCTTCACTGACTCAGAAGGAAGTGTATAGTTTTGCAAATGGTGTTTACGTTATCCACTATCAAAGAAACATGTATGTATAACATAAAATGTGACAGAGGTGAGAACTGGAATTTCCTGTACTCTGAAATACAAAATTATCCCAGGAAATCTGTGCTTTCTAATATGAATTATATAAGGATGAGGAGACTGCATCTGAGAAGGATTATTATGGAGGGATTAGGAAATGGAAGCTCTTTCATAAGTGAAACAACTCTTTTTAAGACTGAAAGAATGTTTAAAGCAATTATGGTTATGTCTACACTGCTACAGATATTGTGAAATGGTTATTTTGAAATAACTTTTGAATTTATTTTGAAATAGCATTATTTTGAAATAGGAGTCTAGTGAAGACTCTGCTTCAAAATAAGGTAGGAGTTCTTATTTCAGAATAGAAAGTCTTCACTAGACTTTCTATTTTGAAATAGGAAAAGGCAATGTAAAGTATAGGGCTATTTAAAAAAAAAAAAAAAGCCAATTCTGTGGCTTGGATGGAATGGCTTTTTTCCAAAATAGCTATTTTGAAAGAATCAATATTTCAAAATAAATCCAGGTTTTAGTATTTTGAAATAACAAAGTGCTATTTTGAAATAACAAAATGTTTATTTCAAAATACCAAAACGCCTGCATGGACAGGCATAAAGATTTTTCAAAAGCCTCCTTATTTCAAAAAGACTTTGCAGTGTAGACGTACTATCTGTATTACACAACTTTTTTGTGAACATGCACATGATCAAAAACCTAACATCACAATATTCTTAAGTCTGGTAAAGTTTGGAACCAGAGACGAAGTCTTGCCTCTACTGAAGTCAATGGGAGTTTTGCCAGTGACTTAAAGGCAATTCAGATTTTGTATTAGATCTTTAAGGCTGACTTATTTATAAAAGGTCAAACCATAACCTCCAATCTGATCACTCCTAAACTTTGAGGAAGTTCAGATCTGTATTGCAATCATAATTTTACAGCCCTGGAATAAATCACTAAACAAGTAGATTAATTTCTGATATAACATCTACTATGCTAATTCGCAGTGTGTGACGTGTACCATGTGACAGGGCATTGTGGTGTCAGAAGTGACTCCACCAAGGATTGCTCCCAAGGAAGGAGCAAGAAGCAATTGGTGAGTCACCTCCTACATCACAATGGCCTGTCATATGGTACACCCACTACACCTTCTCTGTCCTCATCTCCTGCCCATGCCCCTTTTCACCACCCCAACCTCCTGCCCCTGCCCCCAACTTCCTGCCACCACCCACCCCTTCTCTGCTCCCATTTGCTGCCCATGGCCTCCTTCACCACCCCAGCACTTCCTTGCTCCATAGAAATTCTGTTTTGATTTTCCCTCATCATTTTTGACAGGTTACAGCTAATAACTATAATATATGAAACCAGTAATGCTGTAGCACACCTCTACCCCTCCTTCTTTTGTCTAATTAACTTACTGAAAATATTTTACTTGCATCTTCTCTTAAGATTATCGCAAAGCGAATCCAGTCTGCCTAATGTTAAACTTCCTTAACTATTTATGCTTGAAAGAGTTGGTGGGCAGGTTTCATATTCACTTTACAATCTGCGTTGAAAGGAATGTGCAAAATACAAAGAAACCTGAGCCTAAATCAATATAAGCCATTAAAGTGCATCTGCCCTGGTTAGAAAGAGTTCACATTTTATTTATATACCTATGTTTACTAAAGAAATATTTTCCTCTGTATTAAGCCATTCTGTGAGGATAGATTCTGACTGTGACTTTTTCTGCTCCTTTGCAGATCTAGTTTTCTTTCTTATGTGTTACAACTATTCACTAGTGCAAGACTATTCCAAATGCAAAACACAAATTCCATTCTGCAAAAAAGTCAAGGTTTTAATTTATTTTTGTGCCATACTGCAAAAAACAGAATGGGTTTTTATGTATCAATCCCCCCTCACTTGGAACTTAGACACAGTGGCTATGTTTACTTTGCACAGCATTTTCAAGAAACCTTTTTTTTTTTTTTGAAAAAAAATTTTGAAATATATTCAGAATGATCTCAAAAAGACTTTTTTCAAAAATGCTATTTCCAGAGAATGGTCGGAGGATGGCTCCTTGTTCTGAAATACCACAGCCTTTTTTTTTTTTTTTTTTTTTTTTTAAAGTGAAAGTCTACACCGGAGTTTTTTTGAAAAAGAAAGCCAATGGAAGAGAGAGGCAGGCTTTTTCGAAAAAATCCTTTGCCATGTCCGGAGATAGCTTTTTCAAAAAAAACGCCATCTTGAAAAAGGCTCCCCCTACCCCCAAAAAACTGTTGGGTTTAGGTTTTTCAAAAAAGTGCACAGGCATCTCAAAATACCGGCGTGCTTCTTCACCAACACTAAACCTGGTTACCTTTCGGAAAAAAGCCTATTTCAAGATAGCTTTTCTGAAAAAAGCCATTGCTGGATGCAGCAAAGGTATTTTTCAAAAAAGCCTGCCTATCTCTTCCATTGACTTTCTTTATTTCAAAAAAGAAAGTCCAGTGTAGACTTTCACTTTCAGGGGAAAAAAACCCCACAGTATTTCAGGACAAGGAGCCAGTCCCCAGACCATTCTCCGGAAATAGCATTTTTGAAAAAAGATATTTTGAGATAAGTATTCTGAACATATTTTAAATTTTTTTTAAGAAAGTTTTTCTGAAAATGCTGTGCAACGTAGACATAACCATTTAGGCCACAATAGCCAATAGTCTGGTGGTTATGTACTTGTTTAAGATTTGAGAGACCTAGACTCAAATCATTTGAAGCAGGATCTTCCACTTCTTAGATGACTGCCTTAATCATTGACTTTTTAGATAGTCAAAGGAAGGGACAGTATCCTGTCTCATTTTGCTAAGGAATTCCATCTATATCAATAAAAAATGATCAAAATGGATGCACTCCTGCAAAATGTTTGAGTTTCAATAAATTAGTATTGTCCAACAAAAAATTGTTTAAAAATTCCCAATCAGCTCTAGCCAAGGCTTTTATTACAGCTTACAGAGTAAGCCTTCCACCTTTATGAAACAGATTTACTGAATCTCCTTGCATTATTTTCCTTTATTTCAAATTCCACTTGAAAATATCTTTTCTCCCTTGCCCACACTTCTGTTTGCCTGTCCCCTCCCTCTAATACAGTATTGGTTATGTAAATCTAAGGATGCAAGCTGAACTATTATAGGTGGGATAGTGAGTGATGCCTATAGTTAAGGTTGTGCAATGCTTTATATTATGCTTCTTTCTTCCAGTTGCTCATGACATACTAGATAACATGAAGGGTCACACTTTATCTTAAGGATATTTTAATATATATTTGCTAAATGGATAATACATGATCAAAATATTTTAAGCAAGTAAAAGTCACAAGTGGTGCATGTTATATGATTCTAAGCATATCAGTAGACTAGACTGACGATAACTAGAAAACATCATCATCAAAATAGCTTTCAATGGAGAACTGGAGTTTAGAATTAAAAAAAAATTGCAAAAAGAAGTGTCTGCTTTTTGAGAAAAATTTAGATTTTAGTTGAAAACCTGAGCACCTAAATGTAAAAACCATTTCGTTTTGCCTAATCCCCAGACTTTTCAACTAATTGTAGAGCCCTGTGGGAAGTGTAATTTAAGTGCCTCATACCTCCCATTTTCCCCTATGAGCTGGACTTCCAGTTAGATTACATCTCCCATGATGCATCTTGGTGACTCAGCAAAATGGCAGACTGTGGTGCCTCATGGGAGATGTTATCCAGACTGTGGTCCTGACTATACAGAGAAGATTGATCATGAGGCATCTGAATTACAATTGTTGTGGAGCACTGCAGCAGCATTTCTGAATAACGAGAAATGAAAATTTTCAGTTTCCAACCAAAAGTTTTCAGTATTTGCCCACTATTTTTTGTCATTTGACTTTTCATGGAAAAGTCAAGATTTTAAAGCAATTCTAGTTATAAGCCATGGTTGGAAACAACTTACTGATTTGTTAGACTATTCAGCAATTAATAATTTAATAGCATAGATGTTAATCATTTATCAATCATTCATAAACTATGCAAAAGTTTACTCTTATACCTAAAATGTGTCCAGAGAAATTTACATACCATTTTATGAAATATTAGAGGGCTCTTTTTTTTCCCAGACGTTGTTAAGAGTCTCTACCTTTCTTCCTCAAATTTTCCTATTTTGAAAGTTTGTTTTTAGACTCATTCAGCTGGTCAGGGTGCCAACTGCTAGCTAGAAATGGACAGCCCCTGCCCTCTCTTATCTAGGTTTTATTTATTTTTTTCTCCCAGTAGTGTACTAAGTCCAGAAGAATTATACATCAGAGAATGTCCATGCACACAACACACTGTTTCACAGTTGCAAGAAGAAGACAAAAGGACACAAGTCAGAGTAGGACCAAAGAATGCAATCTTCAATAATAGGTAGCCCTAGCACTGCTGATCATATCTTCACACAATGGCAACGAAAAGTACTAAAACTCTGTAGGAAGGAAAGGAACAGTATGGCCTAACAGCTGCTGGGAGGTAGCACATTTCAGTAGTATTGTAGAGGCAATCTGATCAGGGAAATACCATGGGCGAAATCACTGAAGCCCATCTAACTTTTGCCACTGGTTTCCATGGAGCCAGATTTTCTTTCCTAAGGTTTAATGGTTAAATAATAGTCACTCTATAGGACTCAGGGCCTGTGTCTACACTGGTAAATTAGCCTGGACCAAGGAGGCTTTGTCCAGACTAATTTAGCCCATGGCCATACTAGGCTTTCCTTAGTTTGAACTAAGAAATTTCTTAGTTCAAACTAAGGAACACTTAGTTTGAACTAGTTAGTACCGGCACTTAGTTCAGACTAACCACCTTAGTTTGAATGTTACTTCAAACTATGTCTGGCCAAGACCTGAACTAAGCCTTAGTTTGAAATTACTAAGTTTGAACTAAAAATGTGTTTTAGTTCAAACTAGAACACATTATTTGTTCGAACTAAGAAATTAGTGGTTAGTTCAGACTAACCCAAGGTTAGTTCAAACTAAGGTCAAATTTATTAGTTCGGACTAACAAGTCAAAACTAATTTTGACTGATGTAGACATAGTGAAGGATGTTAGACACAACCTCAATTATCAGCACAGTCAGTTGGGTGAAAAAGATGTCGGGAGATAGGGTGTTCTTTAGTGAGTGAGAATGAGAGGGAGCACTTAAGCAAATAAAAGGAAGAAAAAAGAGAGAGAATGGGCTGATAGATGAGTTAAAAATTAGGTCAGAAGAGGGTTTTCTCCAGAAAAACAAAATCAGTAAGAAATCTGTAGAAGCTCTGAGCCTTCTTGGTAAGAGTACAGTCAAACTTTGTGGTAAGCGTACCACAAGGAAATCAAAACTGTTTCTAGCTTCTCCCCTCATTAAAAATAAATATTTGAACTGCAAAGAAGATAATGTCCTTGCACAGGTTTCTACCTTTAAGGGTGGAAGAGAAGATGATGATTTGATGTAACTTGTTCATCTGCCATTACCACATTTTCCCAAACAATGTGTAATATTCTTTTTAACCTGCATACAAAGAAGCACGAAGAACTAATTTTGTTAATTGACCATGGCCTCAAGACTTTTAATCCTCAGCTATAACATTATCAATTTTTTTTTTTAGAAAGTAGGTATAAAAAAGAAATTACACTGTAATTAAGCCCTTCAATTAAACCAGCAAGTCTGGCTACAGTGGTTTATTGCATTACAATGTTTTGAATCCTTCTATTTTTGAACAGCTAATCTGTAGGCCTAATTCTGATTTTGTGTTGATGTAATTTCATTGATTTCAGTGGAGTTTCTAAAGATTTATGCTGATACAAGTGAGATCAGAATCAGGTCTTGTATACAGTATCAAAACAAGCGTTTAAGCCTTCAGAGAATGACAAAATGATCCATTATGTTCTGGCAACTGCAGCCTCATTTCCTACTTGCTGTTCATTTTGTGGTAGCTATGAACCAAGTATTTTAGGTAATGTGGAAAGCAGGCCACTTATGAGCATCCATTAAGTAATCATTATTGTGCTACTAGAAAAACATGTCCCTTTTTTTAGATCATTGTAGGGTATACAGTGAAAATCTTTTATATGAATTATTCTCTTTCCTCTCAGCCCCTGTCCCCAACACACACTAAGTGAAAATATAACAGCTTTCCTCAGGGCTATCAAACCCATTGACTTGGAAATGGGTTTGAAAAATCAAACTTCCACTATCACCAAGGGATAATTACTAAATCTTGGCTGGGATTTCCAAAAAGAGTTAGCCACCCAACCCTTACTCTCTTCCAAGGGGTCTAAGAACTTTACTCTATTAGAATCCTTTGAAACTCCTAGCCCCTAGTATGATTCAGATACATCCTCTTCACCTCCAGTAGGAGTACCTTGATCCTTTCACACAACTGAGTTTCTTTCTGAGAGAGAGATGCTGACTGTTACTACATTAATTTATGATTAACAAATAATACTAATAAAAATCAGTGAGCCACAGACTGTAGCAGGCATTTAACTGCTTTTAAAGCCTGGAGAAACTTGAGGCCAAATTCAAAAGAAATACATAAGTTTTGAGTCGTAAACTTAGGTTTTCTCTAGCCTACAAATGCTTTGCTGATACAGATATCCCAATAGGTATACTGGCAGAGCCCCCTAGTGTAGACACCAGGTATGTTGACAGAAGGAGGAGTTCTGCCTCTGTAACATCGTTTCAACTTACATCAGCAGTTTCTCCAGAAACACTCGTATGTTGGCATTCCTACGTGCACACTGGATTTTTGTCCTCATAATAAAGATGGCTGTGTGCGATTTTTTTTTCATGTCTCTGACTGACATGGCTATGTTTATAAAGCTTTGTACTATAGACTTGGGCTTAGAAAGGCTCTTAGAGCTACACTGTGATCTGAGCAAGGGGTTGTGAATAAGCTGTCCCATCCTCTAGGAGTAACCCTCCGAAATCTTATGACTCATTCCAGAGGGATAGCCGTGTTTAATCTAGTTCAGCAAAACAAACAAGGAGTTCTTTGGCACTTTTAAAGACTAACATTTATTTTTGCATGAGCTTTCATGGGAGAAAATCCCACTTCATCAGCTGCTTGAAGATGGGAAACTCAGAAAATGGGAGCAAATCAAATGCAGTAGACATTTGCTCCCATTCTGAGTTCTCCATTTCAAGTGGCTGATGAAGTGGGATTTTCTCTCATGAATACTCATGTGATAAATAAATTTGTTAGTCTTTAAAACTGGCACCCGACTCCTTGTTTGTTCTTATGACTCAGATGTACTTTGAAGTCATTCCTTCTTGTTCCCAGGTTGCTGCTGGTCTGTTTCAATAATGAATTACTATTCCATCTGTCCCTGACATTAGGTCAGCTCCTCTGGCTAGTGAGGAAAGGCCTTTACACATTCCTGCTCACCTGCTCTGGAGATGAAGTAAGGGTGGGGAGCAGCCCTGCTTATATCTCTACACATGGACTCAGTTCTAGGTAGTCTGTGGCGGAGTTCACAGCTCTTACAAAGGTCTGTACTCCCTTTGACTTTGTGGTCAGTGCAAGAGATCTAGAACAGGGGTGGCCAAAGTTATGGAACTTGAGCCACACAAGTCGATTATTAAACCTTTGAGAGCCGCACAGAGCCATATATTTTTACCTACTCCAAAATTACTAAGCCTGAAATTCATTGTGTACTTTAACTTTATCGTAAAAACAGGACAAATATTGATTCTACTGATGTCAGATTCTAATTACTTAGGGTTACCATGAGAACTAGATGTAGAACACTGCAGGCTTGTGGCAAGATTTTTAAAATCTGGGGAGTAACTTGTCAATGCACTAGGTAAAAGCTCTCTCAGATGCAGATCTGTAAGTATTGCACAATGTTTTGAATGTCATTGTGGAATACAGTGCTTCACAGTGGTAAGTTGTGCCAAAAACTGAAAATAATCTACATTCAGTTTTAAACTTTTCTGCTTTGTATTTTCATTTCTCAGCATTCCACATCATGTTTAGGACTTGTAAAACACGATTTTATTTTAACAATGAGTAAGCTGCATTAGGCCCTATGAGAAAATCTAAGCATGCTGGGGCTTCTCCAACTATGCTGTGCTTCCCTCCCCCACCCCAGTTGTTACTTCCCTGCAGTCTCTTAACATGCTGCTCCTTCTCTGCTCTCCCCGACCATGCCGCCCTTCCATGGCGGCTCTGACCATGTTACCCCTTCCCTGCCGGTTCTGATCATGCTGCCCCTTCCCTACCGGCTGGACCATGCTGCACTTCCCTGCAATCTCTGACCACTCTCCCCTTCCCTGCCGGCAGTGACCATTACCCACTTCCCTGCCAGCTCTTACCATGCCGTCGCCTCTCTGTGGTCCCCAACCATTGCACGCTTCTTGCCCATCTCCCACCATGCCGCCCTTTCCTGTTCTGCTCTTCAGGCAGCCACAATTTTTCTTGGAAGAGTCACATGCAGCTCGCAAGCCCCAGTTTGGCCACACCTGCTTTAGAATCTTAAATTAGCTCTGAGGCTCACCTATGTCTGGATGCATTGATTTTTTTACCTGGGCCCTGGAAGAAGGTGTGTGTTAAATAAGTCACAGTTAATTTAAATAATGCCTTCTTTCATTCTGGGGCATCTGCATTACATTTTCACATAGTTCCTCATGCATGAGGAAACAGATTTTGGTGACTCTATGTAAGTAGAAGAGATGCTGAGTGAGTCTAATATATACCACCTTAAACATAACAATGACTATGTTTCCTAACGATTCAAATAAAATGAAGATGCTGAATATATTATCTAAAGCAGTCAAATCCTTAGGAGCCCAACCCAGGACCCTGCCTCCTACAACATTACATGAAAAAAAAAAGGAGTGTATAACATAGAAAGTATGTTCCAGGTCAACTGAAGAAGGACTCTGGAGGAATTGTCTAATAGATTTAGCACAGTCAGCGCAGATGGGAGAATGGAATGCTGAATAGCAAAACTGCAAAGCTAGAAAAACTGAGGATTTGAGGATTGCCCACTAGATAGCATATTAATAAATGTTCACATTTCTTCAGGAGTAGGGGCTACAGCTGCAGATTGCATGGGTTAGTAATTGGAGATGAATCCACATCTGAGTAAACGGGGTAACTGTGTCACTTCATACAGGTACTGTACTTACTTTATACATAGACTACTATGAATATAAGCACAGTACCTTACAAAACACAAAGTACTGCACATCGCATATTATTGGTTACTGGGGTGTGTGTGCACTTAGCATTTCTTCTTTGCACAAAGCTCCCAGCTGTTCAGCTTCATCTTTGCACCGACTACATGCATAATGCAATGTTGGTTACAGTTTTGTGTGACTGCAAGAAACTGATTTGTTTAGAATAAACAAACAAATGATCTGAATGCAATTATGAAGAGTCTTGCACAAGACTTAAACATACATGTGTTCCGGCTTGCACTCTGTAAGCACTTGGAGAAATCACTACTAGAGCAGAGCTAATACTGGTAAGTGATTTTTTTTAATTTGGTGGCTGACTCAAACAATAAAAGTGGTTTTGATTGATTGATTTATTTATCTACAAGAAACCCCACTCCCAAATTAGTTTGGGTTTAACAAAACATTTCACTTGATCCAAAACTTTGTTTTGGTTTAGTTTTGGGACATGTTGGGTATGAGAGAACCTTTATTTGTTTAAAAACAGTTAAATTTCTAAATAAAACACTGCTTTGAAACAACAAGTCTGAATGTTTTGTTTCCAAATTCCTGAAACTGTTTTGACTGAAACTATTCACTGAATGTAATCTGAATTTACAAATCGTTTCAATGCCCTATGAAATGTATTTTTCATCAAATTTACCATTTGCTGGAAACCATTTGCCCTGGAGAACATTTTGGGGGCATCGCTAGTTATAAGTAACTTTCACTTCATTGTGGTTTTGGACACCTTTGGATAACAAGTATTTTTTTTTAACCACTTTTAAACTTTCCACACTGTTGGCCAAATGAATCTTGAAACTTTTCAACCATTCCGCATAAAAATGGCTGCCACACTCAGTTCTTGAGTGCTAGATAGCTAGTGGGCATGGTCCTTCCTCCTAGATTGTCCATGATAAAGTGTGAGTGTAATGCAGGCAAGTATGTCAAAGTAATTTCTCTCTTTAAAGGGCAACTTCAACTTTGTTCAGTGCCACTATGGCCCTGAAAGATCAGCAGCAGGTCTTTTATTCTCCAATCTTTGTTTCTTTGGATCCCTTGTGATCTTAACCAGTGCCTAGTTCAGTTGCTTACCTTATGCACTAGGGAGAAGGTTTGGCTCTAAACACATGCATAAGAACCAGGTTAAGACTGCATTAAGACTGAATACAAAACCAGTTTCTGCTGCAATCCACTCAGTATTTACAAGCTAAAGTTAAGTGGTGTCTAGTTATGCTATTATTTGAATAGGACAGTGCTAAGAAACAATCAAGTTCTTTAGTGATGTTGGTAATTGAGAAAATGGTCCTTTCCTCCCTTTGAGCTACTGGATTATTGGGTAGTCGTTGAATAAAACTTATGTCTTGGATGCTAATTAATGGCAGGTCACCTTTGGGAACCAACATGATTCTTCTTAACCTGAGTTCCCAGACAAATTCCAGCTAGATAACAACACTGTGCCCATTTATATTGCTTCTGTAGTTTCAATCATATGAAGTATTTTTTATTTCTCATTCTGACATTTTGTGGAGTGTTGCTAGGTCTTAAAATATGTAATTAATATATTTTAAACAACAATAAGACTTTTCAACAAATGGAAAATTTTCACCATAAGAATTGATTTCAACTGAAATGTTTGGGTTTTTTTCTTGCCAAAAAACTAGAAAGGAAAAAATAAAACACTTTTTTTTTTTTTAAATTCAATTTCTTGATGGGATTGCAAAGTATTTTGAAACTTTTTTGATGAAACTGAAATCTGGATGAGGCAAAGAAGTGTCCCTTGCCAGCTCATAGTGAATTTGTTTGTGCTTAGCATTTGAGGCCCTCAAAAGAAGATAGCCTATGCCCTGAAGAGTTCACAACCTCTAGATGCAAAGAGGGCATGACACTGCAAAGCCCGGAGAAGCGAACAAGCTTGGAAAGCTTTTGCTTTGTCAGTTTAGTTATTTATATTAAATACACTCCTGATGGAGATTACAGAGGAAAGGAGATTTTAAGAGTTTGCAATCCTTCAAGGTGAAAGGAGCTGCCTAGTTGTAATGTTGATATTAATATTGGTATTTTTTTAGAAAGAAAGGTATTTATACTAAAGGAAAGTGAAGAAAAAGCACCATAACAGCTAGTGACAATTTCATAGAACTCAGGTGGGCTTCACACTGCCAGCTAGAGTACATTTCAGGGTGTCCCAGTAGCAGCGCTCCATCCTTTGTTCATCATTTTTGGTTCCAGTATTGCACTGACATTTCACAAGTCCATCATAAGAGAATAAGGCCCTAATCCCTCAGTCAGCTCCCTGAGTACAGACTATTTTGGATTTAGTGATTTTTTTTAAAGGAACTTTGCATACACAAAAAAAGTACACTCACAAGGACTGACTGCAGAACGGGAGGGGGCTAAATTTTTACGGTCCATTGAAAGAATTTGCACTAAGTTCAAGAATTTGAAATGATTCGTATATAAAATTAAATTATATACTGTACATTTTTTTGAACTGTAGAATAAACATATTCTCTGTAGATGCACAATTCAGCAACTCATAGAACTGGAAGAGACCATGAGAGGTCATTGAGTCCAGTCCATTGCTTTCATGGCAGGACCAAGTACTATCTAAACCATGCCTGACACATGTTTGTCTAACCTGCTCTTAAAAATTTCTAGTGAGGGAGATTCTGTAACCTTCCTAGGCAACTTAGTTCAGTGGTTAATCACCCTGACACTTAGGAATTTTTTCCTATGTCCAACCTAAACCTGCCTTGTTGTAATTTAAGCCCATTGCTGCTTGGCCTATCATCAGTGGTTAAGGAAAATAATTTTTCTCCCTCCTTCTTGTAACAACTTTAGGTGCTTGAAAAACTGATATTGTGTCCCTTCTCAGTCTCCTCTTTTCCAGACTAAACAAACCTAGTTCTTTCATTGTCCCCTGTTACTCAAGTATTCCAGACCTTTAATCATTTTTGTTGCTCTTCTCTGGACTTTCTCCAATTTGGCCACATCTTTCCTGAAATGAGGCACACAGAACTGTAACGATACTTCAGTTGAGGCCTAATCAGTGCAGAGTAGAGTGGAAGAATTATTTCTCATGTCTTACTTACAATATTCATGTTAATAAATCTCAGAATGATATTTGCTTTCTTTGCAATAGTGTTGCACTGGTGCTTCACATATAGCTTGTGGTTCACTATGCCACGCAGATCATTTTCTGCAGTCTTCCCTCCTAGGTAGTCACTTCCCATTTTGTATGCATGCAACTGATTGTTCTTTCCTAAGTGGAGTACTTTGCATTTGTCCTTATTGAATTTCATCCTATTTACCTCAGACTATTTCATGAGTTTGTCCAAATCATTTTGAATTTTGATCCTATCCTCCAAAGTATTTGCAACCCCTCCCAGCTTGGTATTATCTGCTGCATTTCTAAGTGTACTCTCCATGCCATTCTCTAAATCACTGATGAAAATATGGAACAGAACTAGACCCAGATCTGATCCCCGTGGCACCCACTTCTTATGCCCTTCTAGTGTGACTGTGAACCATTGATAACTACTGTCTGAGAGTTGTTTTCCAATCCATTATGCACCGATCTTTTAGTAGCTCCATCTAGGTTGTATGTCCCTAGTTTGTTAATGAAAAGATGATGTGAGACTGTATCAAAAGCCTTACTAAAGTCTAGATATACCACATCTACTGCTTCCCCTTTATCCACCAGGCTTGTTACCCTGTCATAAAAAGCTATCACATTGGTTTGACATGATTTGTCCTTGGCAAATCCATGCTGACTATCACTTAACACCTTATTCCATTCTAGCTGTTCACAAATTGATTCCTTAATTAGTTGCTCTGTTATCTTTCCTGGTACAGAAGTTAAGCTGACTGATCTGTAATTCCCTGGATTGTCCTTTTTTTCCCTTTTTATAGATTGGCACCGTATTTGCCCTTTTCCAGTTCTTTAGAATTTCTCCTTTCTTCCACAACTTTTCAAAGATAATAGGTAATGGCTCAGGTATCTCCTGTGTCAGCTTCTTGAATATTCTAGGGTGTATATCATCAGGCCCTGGTGACTTGAAGGCATCTAATTTGTGTTAATAATTTTTAACCTGTTCCCTGCAAATAGTGTAGTGGTTAGCACTGCTGCTTACTATGCAGAAAGTCCTGGGTTCATAGCCCCAGGGGGTTGGACTCAATGATCTCATGAGGTCCCTTCCAACCCTATGATTCTATTCTATTTTCTCCCTATGAGTTCATCACTCATATCATCAAAAAGGAATAACTTTAAATTGCGACCTTTTCTCAAAATGCCATGTTAGAGTGTATTACAAAAAAAAAAGTATTTATCCTTCTAGATTATATTTAAAAAGTGCTAAAACTTACAGTTAAAGGCTTTTTTTTTTTTGCAAGAAGCATTTGCCTTCATTAAGGCTTCGTTGCTAGGTTCCCCTGCCTCTAGAAATCCATGATACTTATTGACACTTACTGCTTCAGTCTGATTGACTTTTTAAAATCAAAAAGTGTTACAGTGAATGTAATGGCTAATGATAAAGTGGATACCTAATAATTTGTTAATAGAATGCTCCATGTACATGGAATAGGCCATTAAAATGTGGTAATGGAGCTGGGAGCCATTATAGTCCATAAAAAGTGTTAGTTGTGTTCTTACGCTACTGTAATAATGAAGTGAATATTGAAAAAACAGAAAAATCTTGTGTCAGAATAAAACTGAGTACTGAAGGGAAGCATAACAATAATGCTACAGAGATACAAGTTTCTGGTCACAAGAAATATTATTTGGAAGTAACCTGTTCCTCCCACATGCTAAATTAAGGAGATACATTATCTTGCAGGATATGCTGTAAGATCGGGAGAAATTTCTTGGTTTTATTGGAGTACCTGCTCAAGGCCTCCGTCAGGTCCACGGTATTAATCATCATACAAAGACGTGTCTCTGCCCCAAGAAGCTTACAGTCTAAGGCCCTGTTCCTACAAAAATAAAACAAAACAAAGCTTATGCATGTGCTTAACTTACCATTGTGAGTGGACCCAATGTATCTGCCCATGATATATAAAATTAAACATGCACGTAAGCCTTTATTAGACTGGTGCCAAAATAACTGAAGCCATAGTTACACCTATATATATATCTAGTTTGTGGGAGATCAGAATCAGCCCTATTCTTTCTTGGGTTTTAATGAGAAACCATAAACATTCCAAATGGTTTAACCACCATTGAGGAAGCTTCCATTATTTTTAAATAAGGTTGATTACCTCGTGGGCCTGATCCTGAAAGCCCTTCTTATGGAGCATCCCTCAAAGTGAATGGCAGTGTGACACACTGAGGGTTTACATAGTTGAAGGCAGTTTAGTTTCTAATCTTCATGTCCTCGCAAACATAATAAATAATTAGTGGACTACATCAGACTGGAAAAGCATGGTTTTTCCTATATTGGTATAGGAATTAATAAGTCTGTAGCAATGGGCTTCATTGCAAACACATACTGTGTTAAAACCAGAATAAATTACTACAGATCTCTCTCTAGCATTCTATTTAATATGATACTTCAGTTAGTACATAATGGTACCATTAAAACTCTTGCTGATGTTAAATCAAGTCAGTGCATCAACTTGATCATTAATTCTGTCTGCAATTTCCTGCCAGTTCATTGATTTTTTTAGGCTAAAGCTTCTCAGGCTACTACTTCTCCCTTCTGTTGTCTACATACCCTAGTGAGTTTGCTGCACCCTCTGATTCTTGTCAAAGGGAAGCACATAAATAGATCCTTGGATTTGGGTGGAACATCAATTAGGACTAAACGAAATGCTGCATCTGATGACTACAGGATTGAATGTTAAATGAGCTTGGTTGGGGTCCTCTGTGTGTTAATTTAAATCCTTAATTAAGATGATTGCAGTGAAAAGGAAGAAGTCTTTGTAGGATGAAGAAAGCCAAATGGTTGTGCTGTAGTGATGTTTTGAGATTCTAGTCATTAAAGGAACCATAATTCTGAGAACAGACATCCCTCTGAATAGAGAATCATGGGGGATGAGACACAGTAGGAGATTGTTAATGGAGAGTGGAGTCTTTTGGACTGACTTGGATCTCCCCACAATTTTCATGGCTTTATTCCATTGAGTTTAGTTTTGCAAACCCTGTTTTACACCATTTAGTTGCTATTGCAATCAGCCACTGCCCAACCGAACCCTGTATTGTGTGGCTAGTTTCAATTTGTCCTAGTTTAGTAACAACCAAAGTTTTTGCTAGCTGATGGCTTTTCAGTGCCCTGTGTGAGATGAGTGAGGAGTCAAATAGCCATAAAACAAAAGTCATACTTGCTTGGGTTCAGAACAGAGGCCAAAGATTTGCAAGGCATGAACCATAAACCTTCATCTCACTGCCACAAGTGATCTTTCTAGATCATGTCTGATGCATAGTGGAAGAACTGTGTGGAGTAACATGCAGTACTGTAGAACATCAGAACTAGACCTTAAGCCCCACCCTCAGTTAACATATCTTAAATAACATAAAATAGTCAGCAAATGAAAACCAAACTGTTTTAGGTATGCACCAGATAAACACTATTATGGGTGAATCTTGGCCCCATTGAAATCAATAGGAATGTTCCCATTGACTTTAGCAGAGCAGAATTTCCCACCCTCTAAAATGCACATTCATCAACAATGGCCATATCTCCAGAAAAGGTAATACAGTAATAATGCCATTATAACACCCTGCTATGTCCTGCTATGTAGATGCTTGTTTCAAAATAAGTTAATTTGAAATAAAATCCTTAATGCGAATTAACTTAAATTGAAATAAGCAAAAACTGCAGATCAAAATAGCGAGTCCAAACACAGGACTTGCTATTTCAAATCAGGAGAGGGGCAGCATAGGAGGTGTGGCAACATGGCCCCCTCACTGGGCCATGCCCCCACCCAATATATACAAAATGAAAGGCACCAGTGTTATTTCGATTTAAAAGATACATGTGGACATACCCTTAAGCAGGCTTAAGTTGACTTAAGCAACTCCATGGTCACATTTGGAGTTCATTAAGTTGACTTAAGCACTTGCTCAAGTCAGCTTAATAACTCTCATCCTTAAAGTCAACTTTAAGGGTTAAGTTGACTTTATTAAGTCGACTGAACAAAATGTGGCCATTAAATTTGACTTAGTAAGGTCGACTTAAGGCAGGAGAGCCATTTAAGCCAACTGTATAAAGTTGACTTAAGGTAAGGGACCCATTTAAAGTTGACTTTAAATGGGGCCCCTGGCTTATATCAGCTTTATGAAGTTGACTTAAACAAATGGGGACTCTTTAAGTCGACTTAAAGTCGACTTTAAGTTGACCGTATTAAGTTAACTGAGCCCTCTAGTATAGACATAGCCAGAGGGCTCAGTAGTATCCCAGTGACCAGGTTCCCCAGGGATTCTGCATACCATCACAACCATCAGGAGAAAGAAATAGTGAAATTAAGAACTGATCTGCTATTAAACAAGAAGCAAAGCTGCACCATTTGAGATGTATCAGTGCATAGAAGCCACCTACGACAGAGGAGGCTCAGGAATTTGTATGTACCCAATGCTCCTTTAAGGAGACAGAGATTCTGTATAGTGTTGTTAAGAAATAAACAACTCTTTGCAGACCAGAATTTGACACTTCAGAGCAACATAAAGTAGATTTATCCAAACATTGACAAACAGGGACTGACAAAAACGTGCTCACACGAAATGGAAATGTATGATGCTGAGTGGAAAAACCAAAACTTAGATTAGCAATGGGTGGTGGAGTGAAACATTGGCAGTGTTGTAGGTGAAAATGTATGTCTGAAATATACTGACAAGCTAGTGAAAGCAGAACAAGTATCAGTTGTTGACTACCATCTGGCTTTCTGTCTTGTGTTCTCACTGTAGTTTTACCAGCTGTTTCATTTTTTAAAAACTGTATAGTATTTAGCAAACTAATTACTTTTCATTCTGAGTCAGGGTCGCCACTTCCCTATTTCCTCTCTAAGTGTGAAAAAAATAATAGGGTAAAATTCAGCATTGTGTGCGAGTCCCATAGTAGGTCTGTGAAATAGGTAAGTTTAATTACTAGTTCTTGAGCCTAAAATACTAGTTACTAGTTCTTAAGCCTAAAATAGTCCCTAAAAACAGCCAGATTGTGTTTATTCTCTAAGTGTACAAAGAAGCCAGGAGTTGGGAGATGTGTATTACTCCTTTACACGGCAGTAGCAAAGCCCTGAAGGGCACAGAATTAAACTTCAGTGGATCAATAGATTCATCAGTTTTGAAGCCAGGGGGATCTAGGCTGACATCCTGCATAACACAGGCCATAGAACCTCACCTTATAATTTCTGCAACAGTCCTATAACACTTGGGAGTTAAGATCTGGTTAGGAAAACAGTCAGGTGGCTAAATTTTTGGCCTGCCTTTCCTTGGGTTACTACTGGACCTGTAAAATACTTTTGGAAATCTGATCCTTAATGAATATTAATGAAAAATATTCATAAACAGTGTGATTTGGACACAACACTGATACCATGGACCTTGTTGAATTGGCAGGAAGGGCTTTTTATAGCTACTAAAACACAGAGCTATATGCATTTTTCTGTAGGTAATTCAATGCAATAAAGATGGAAAATTTACTGATGGGCATCACAGGCTAGTTAGTTGAGCAATCTGCATTGAATAGCAGCTCCTCACACTTTACAAGGAGAAAATTCTCTCACAATATTTTGAAAAGATCAACATACCCGTGTCCCCTCTGTAATTACTGTTTGAAGAACACAACATTCTTTGTCAATGTAATGACTTTCAGCTTTTCAGGCAGGTGTAAACAGATCGTATCACCCTCAAATTGCACCTGGAATAAAAACCTTGTCAACTCAACCTTTAGAAGAACAAAACTGCATCTGGCTTTTTGCACCCAAGAATCCTGTTTTTCATCTTTTCGAGCCTTGCACATCTGATTGTGCATCTCTAATTATAAACTAAGGGAAAACCCAGTACTCATAACAGTAATATCCCACATCTTTTTGCCTGGCTCTAGATAAAGACTGCTGAAATATAATTACACGTGATCACTGTATACAGCCAGTTCACAGATAAAACCTGTCATTGTAGCGACACCAATATGCTCTGAGTTTTTGCTGATTTCAAACTTTGCTTGGGTGGATTTGGGGCTAAAACTCTGGATAGTGCAGTGATAGTTTCTACTTTTTTTTTTCTTCGTCTTCTTTGGGCTATGTCTCTATAGATAAAGAAAAAAATCCATAACCCAAGGCAAGGTTTGAACATGGAATTTATTTTAAAGGCACTCTCAGCAAAGTGCATTTGGTAGCCTTTGTGAGGACTCTCCTGTGTGAGGGGAAATGTTATTTACACAGAACCACAATTGTGCTAGGGATGGGATCTGCAAGCTTAAATGCCTGAAATCAAAGGAAGCTTCAGGTGCTCAGAATCTGTGAAAGTCAGGCTGCATTTATTTAAATACCCAGATATAAATTTGCCTGCTTCAGTTTAGGTACCCTTGTCCTTATGACCCTCAAGATATAAAGATGTGACCATGCACTCACGAATCTACAGCAGTTTGTACTCCATGGATCTTTTTCCTCCCCCTTTTGGCCACCGAATAACCATGTGACTGTCACATGAATCATCATAAATATCTGAAGTCATTGCTCCTCAAAAACCTCCTCTTATTTCTGTTGGTACAGATTGAGAAAGCCTTGCTTACATCCTTCCAGATGTCTCTGTTATTTTAACTACCTGATCAGATTCAGTGCACCTAAGGCATGATTCACAGATCAGTGAATTCAGTGGACTTTGGATGAGGCTCATATGCAGGTTTCTCTGAGACTCTCGGGATTTATGGTTAAGGCTATCTGTCAGAATCACCACAGCAATCCTTTTGGGAATTATATTCCAAAGGTCACTGCTACTTCAAAAATCACATATGTTTATTCTGCGTTTGCCCACCATATTCTGTGTCTCAAGCCTTTAGTCAATTTCCAAAGGGATAGCTGTGTTAGTCTAGTCCAGTAAAAAAACAACAAGCAGTTGTGTGGCACTTTAAGACTAACAGATTTATTTTTTGCATGAGCTTTCGTGGGAGAAGATCCCACTTCCTCAGATGCTTCGAGGAAGTGGGATCAAGCCTTTAGATTGACCTGAATTAATGATCTGACATGCACCTTCCTGGCAGAAGTGCAGCAGCCTGTTCCAAAGATAATTCAGTAATTCAATAATTAGCATGGCTCAAATCTTCTGGTCATCTTTAGGCAGAGGGAACCCTGTTGTGTATGGTCAGTGTGACTAAATGACTTGGCAGTTGTCCTCTCCTGCATCACAGCACAGCTCCCCAGCCAGGACTGCACCCAACACTACATCACTCATGTCACCACTGCTGGGTCAGGAGATCAATAAAATCACACACTGTAATTAACACAAAGGCCACAGCTTACTATAACTGAGCCACCTTCTTTATTTCAGGCATTTCTAATCGTCAGGAGGTCTGCAACCCAAATATTATGATCTATCTGGAAGGAATGAATGGATATACAGGCCCAGAAACACACACAAGAGACAGAACTTCATTATAATAGGATCAAAAGAATCACTTACAATAACATTTCTTGGTAATTCTTTCCCTTCCCTGGACAGGGCAGTGCTTCCTATACAGAGTACTTTCCAGCCTCAGTTTGACTTGAACCCCTTTGGATTGGCTTTCTGTAACCAACCAAGAGCTGTCAGCTTCTGTCTCACTGGGTAACCACCATATCAGGTTCCCTCCCAAACCATCTCAGGCACCACCTGCAGACTGAAACCACAATGAACACTTTTCCCTAACAGTCCTGTTTAAGCCTTCACAACGAACAAAATTTCTAGTATAACACAATTTTAAATTTGATTTGAGGATACAAATATTCTTATGCAGCTGAGATTTTCAAAAATGTCTAGCAGGAGTTAGTACTCCTCTCCCATTAATCTCCCATGGAAGATGATTACCTATCATCTCAGGTGTTTTAGAAAATCCTCTATGTAAGTTATCATCCATACAAAAAAATTGACTTCGTTCATCCACAGTCCTACATAAAAGAGCCCTGTGAACATATTAACCCGGCAATACATTAGTACCATATATCTTACTTCCAAAGAAACAGTTCGTGCCCGATGATAGGTTACCACTTGCCTGGGCACCCCATTTGCCACCCCCTCCCAAGCACACACTAAAACCCCTTATGGACAGTGTAGGGGGCTCTAGCCTGGAATCTGGGAGACTACAGACTAGCATAACTCAAAGGTACTAACCTCATAGGAATTTATGACCCACCTAGAATTTGGGACCCACCTAGGAATTTGGGACCCACCTAAGAATTTATGATCCGCCTGGAAATTTGAGTCCCACCTAGGAATTCAAAAAACTTAATTGAGAAATAAACAACTTAACTCAATCGTGGGAACTATTAATATGACCCTCCCCAGTATGGGAAGGAAACACTGAGCTAAAAATCCTATAAAAAGGAGATGTCAACTGGCAGAAATTATGGAGGTTCACCTGTTACCCGCTGGAACTGATCACTCTGACAGTTGGATCTCCCGAGGAAAGCTAGCTCGTGTCGTGTCCCTTACCATGCCCCCCGTGTTCATGCTGCTGGTCAGTGGTGCCTGGATTGTGGTACGTATATAAAAATCCCCTACGAGTACTTTGCAGTTTGTTTTACCTTGCAATTTTGTTTCGTTGTGAATACCTAGCAGTTTTACTTTGTTGCAAATACCTTGCAGTTTTGCTGTGTTACTTACATAGAATTGCTACCACAGTTAGTCTTGTAAGATTGCTGTTTTAGTTGTTGATTGCTACCTCAATTGATGCTTTGAAACAAGTGTTGTTACTAAGCTGTCACTGTGATTATCCATTGAAAAAATTTCCCCGTTGTCGCACTAAATAAACGAACCCATTTCTCAGTTAGAACTACTGAGTCTGGTGTCGCATTCTCCCATCGCAGTTGGGAACCAACAGAAACTTGCAACTTTTGCTGTCAAGTTTCTGTCTAGTAAAAATGTCTCTTTTAGCAGAAGTAATTTAATACATTTAATGTTTTCTTTTACCATGGTGTGTTCAAATATGTCTCATGCTTTCCTTTGTAATGAATCTTTTATCAGACTGTTAAAAACAAATATTTTACTTCATCTATATATGCTTTCCAGTTTAAAAAAAAATGTGGGTGAAATCTGTCCAGCCTCTGGTGAAGAGAACAGGTGTTTTACTATTGAGGTCAGTGAGGTTAGAGTTTCATCCACGGTTGTTGCTGTTACAAGATGTTGTATAAGAAACAGAGGGGAAATGGCTGGTAGGGATTCCTTTCTAAGTAACTGATTTGCAAATTTCTTTTTAAAACTCACTTAAGAACAGTTCCTCTTTTATTCAGAGAAAAAGAAATTAAACCTAGCTACTTGCATCCCACGCTACTGTTTTAACCACTTTGCTTCTTCTGTAGTGCAGACCCCTGTAGACTTTCCTACTCTGACTCCCTTTGACCTACTTACACCCACGCTCAAGTGAGGGAGGGAGTCAGCTCATGTAAGCTACACACCAAGGAGTTGGAAGTCATATGTTAAGGTAGCCTTAATTCTTCTTTAATTTACACCTTCTGGCTCCTCAGCTATGAAGTCTCACCATTTAAACCCATGCTGCACATTAGTAAATGGATAGTTAAAAGTTAGATAAAGGAAACAAAGGGCAGAAAAAAAATCCTCTTCTCAGGGCCTGCATAAGGGCAAGTCTAAGTGCTTTGTCGAACAAAGAGGCTGCTCCATTCATGCACGGCTCCAGGATCTACAGTGTCGCCAAAGGGTGGGAATGAGATGAGGCCAACACAATATGTTGCAGCCTACACAAAGGGAGCTTTCTGTGGTGCAAACCACCTGAATTATCCCATGCAATTGTTTATCTCAGCTCTTCCCTAGCACAGGAGTGTGCCTCAAATGCATGACCTAGTGCTTAATTGGGGAAAGGGGGATTCTAATTTGCATACCACTTCTGAATTTCTCCCTCAGCATCAGGAAGTTATGTGAGAGCGTCTTTTTATTTCAGGAAGAATGTGCCAGGTGAGAGCAGTTCTCCCCAAAACACAAGGAAAATGCAATATTATCTCAATTAAACAAAAGTGGTTGCTAACGATCTCTCACACCACATGGAACAGAATGACATCCTGCTTAATGTATATCCTGTAGTTCAGAAAAACGTATTTAAAAATGTTTACCCTAGATGAGATACCTCACTCCTCCAGCCTGTGTCTTTTTCAGTTCATCAGAGAGGAAAACAAGGGGCTTGTCATTAATTAATACTGATTAGTCAATGATGTGCTATTCTCTTGTTTATCTTGCACTAACAATGTGGGGATATCTGATACAAAAACACATTGGAGTGCGTCAGAGAATTTTGCAGTTCTGATAAATGTGATTTTTTTGTTTCCATGAGCAAGTCATTGTATTCCTAATGTGAGAGCAGGGAAAGTATAAACATATATAATCCAATCATGCTGAGCACAGATGGGTGGATAGGTCTCAGCTCACATTTTAAACCACTATGCTTTTTTAATGTGTCATTATAGTAACAGATTTATGCTAGCATTTCTTACTGTTTTTTTTCCAATAGTATAAATCAGCTACAATGAGGTTATTGATTTAGTGTCCTTCTTACAATAAATTAGCTACAAAATAGAAACCCAGGTGGTGTCATTGTGATGTACTGAGTGAGTCACGCATGAAATTATACACATGGAAATGATCAAAATGCCTTTCCTACCAAGAATAAGCATGTCTCACTGAAGGAAGATCAGGCCATTCTTACCATGTCTTGAAGTTGTATTCTTATAATTTACACAGCACTTGCGTATCTGCTTTATGAAGCAGGGCTACTATCATTATGCGTTCCGGATAGCCTTGTAATGCTCTGCACTCACTGTGTATAACACCCTAAACACTCTTAAAATTGAGACCTGAACTTCATGATGGGTAAAGATCTCCTTTTCAGGTTTACTCTGAAAGGAACAATGCTGTGGTCCTTGTGTAGGACTAATGGTTGAAATCAAAGTGGTTTACTTTTGTGAGAGATACCTTTCTCTGTAGTGTGGGGAATGGCTCAGCTGCTGGTAAATTCTCTGTATCAAAAAGTCTTTAAATCTTGATTTGAGGTCTTTAATACTCATAAGTTAGAGGCTTATTGCAGGAGTGGGTCAATGGGTGGGTAAGATTTTTGTGGCCTGCATTGTGCAGCACCTTCTGACCTTAAAGTCTACAGTTGTGTCTACATTGAGGGTCTCCTTGAAGTCCACTTAAAATTAAGGGTATGTCTACACTGCAGATGGTGTAGCCATACCCCACTCTTTGTCCCACCCCAGGGCCTGATCCAGCTCCAGGGGCCCGATCTGGCCCCAGCTGCCTCTGACTAGTACCTGGGAGTTGGGTTCTCAGAGCCAGCCCCAGCTGCCGTCAGCAGGTGCCTGGGAGCCTGATTTGGCCCTGAGCTGCTTGCCGCAAGTGCCAGGTGGCTAGGCGCCAAATCCGGCCCCAAGCCACATGCCACAAGTGTGTCTCAATTGCTGATTGGGGAAAAAAAGGGATTTTTTAAAATGTTAGCAAATAATCATTTGAAAATTTGACATTTCATCAAAAATGAAAACCAAAAAAAAGTCTAGCTGAAAGTGTCCATCTCTTTCACCCATAAAAATTTAGCTCAATCCCAAAAAATCTGCCCGGGGGAGAACCCAGTCTTCAGCCACACAAATTTCCGGTTTGAACCTTTTAAATTTTCCAGTGAAAACCTGAATGTTTTGGATTTTTAAAAAAAAATTTAAAAAGCCAAACATTTTCCACAACATTTTTCTTTGAAATTCCTATTTTCCATTGACTAAGAACATTAATGGAAAATTTTGAACCATCTCTAAATATCACATCACGCCAGTTCAGCAACATACAGAGTAACTTGGAAGTTTTCTAGATGGCACTTATTTTCAAGTGATCTGTCAAAGAGAAAATCTTAGACATAAATTTACTAATACTCTGCATTGTCTGATATTTAAAGATGAGGGAGTGGGATGGGGAGAATTTAATGAAAATGTTGAAAACTATCTATGACTGATTTTCTGCTGTGAGCAATTTAGTGTAGCACAGCTCTCACTGGCTTAGATGCACAAGGTTTCCTTGTTCCTCATGTGGTACAGCTGTTTACTTTGGGTACACCAGTGGTTCCCAACCTGTGTTCCAGGGGCCAAATGCGGCTTGGGGTTTCCCTCTTGCTGGCTGCACAACAGAGAAGCTCCCTAGGGACCCAGGTGGAGCATTTTTCCATGGGGCTCTTGTTGCAGACAAGGGAATGAAAGATCAGTGCTGCCCTTCCCATGTCTGTAGCAGGGAGCACCTCTAGGTACAGAGGTATCAAGGGCCCCTGTTGGAGCCAGAGGGAGAGGAGGACTGATCTTCTGTCTCGCTGGCTACAGAAGGGAACCACTGCCAAGGGACCCAGGTGTAGCACACAGGGCTACAAGACATGTGGTGGTTCCCTGCTGCAGCCAGGGAGACAGAAGATTAGCGAGGCAGCAGCTGCCTCAGTGACCTCCGTCTGTCTGGCTGCAGCGGGTGAGGTGCCTGCTAGAGGAGGCTGGTGGCCCTTCACAGTTATAAAAATGATATCTGTGGCCCTTAAGACAAAAAGGTTGGGAACCACCTGGGTACACAAAGACCTGGGTGGAACTTTTGGTTTCTATGTAGAAGACAAAAACGCCACAAACTTAGCAACCACATAGGGACTCTACTAACCAGTTACATCCCTCTTACCATCTAACACACACAATGGGTTGGAATTTGCAAAACGATGGACCAGATCCTCTGCTAGTGTTTAGGATAGCACCACTGAAGTAAACAGAGCTACATCTTCTTGCCCCAGCTGGGGCAAAGGCCCTGTATGCTATTTTCTCATTTAAAAAAAAAAAAGTGTCTGCAATTTAACAAAGCATCTAGAAGCAATCTTGATTTTTTTTTTCCCTGCAGACTCTCTCAGCTGCTGAAAAGGCAGAGTTAGTTCAGACAGTAGAAAAAGCCATCACTTTGCTGCTGTAAGAGCATTTGCATAGCTGCATTATGTCGCTGGCTGACCAATAAAACCACCTATAGGAGTAGCAGTAACTATGCTGTCAGGAGACACTCTCCTGCCAAGTTAGCTCAATCCACATTAGAGCTTAACGTATGCAGGGCTGGCCCAAGACTTTTTTTTGCCCTAAGCACCTGTGATTTTGGGGCAGTCCCCTCCATCCTCCATGGTAGGCTGGGCTGGGTGGTGGGCGGCTGGTGGTGCAGGCTGCATGTGGGCATGGGCAGCTGGTGTGGCGAGCTGCTTTGGATGAGTGGCGGGCTGGTCTGGCCTGAACCTTGACGAGCAGCCAGCCAATAGAGGGGCTCGTGCCTCCCCACTCTACCTAGCCCCCCAAAACCTGTGTCCAGCCCCACCCCCCAGCACTTACCTCTTCTTCAGGGGGCATGGAGCCAGCCGAAAAAACTTCTCGCCTCGCTGTGCATTGGGCTACATGTCTGTGTGCTGTAAGGTGGTGCCCCCTCGTGTTTGGTGACATAGGTGATCACCTAGGTCACCTCTATGGCAGGACTGGCCCTGAATGCTTGTCACTCATGGAGATGGTTTTGGGTTTTTTTTTTCCCCCACACCTCTGAACAACAAAGTTTTGCTGGCATATGTGCTAGTGTCAAGAAAACCTAAATTACTTTAAATTCACTAGTCTCTCAAAAAGGATTAATTTTCTCATTACTGTTACGTGTTTTGTCTAACTACAGATAGTCCCAAAACACACCCAGAACCAAACAATCTTAAACTCTGGAATTTCAGTTCCAGGTCTAGTTTAGCATTCCCCACTAGCTAACAATTCTGCAAAATATTAAACCAAAACCCTGGATCTGAACATTGAAGGAATATGGAATAAAGACCACACCCTTCTTCATTGTTTCCAGATACCATTGGCGTGAGAATAATTACGATTTTTGAATTTATTTACTCTGAAAGACCTGGTTTATATAGAGGGCAGTCTGCTATTTGCTCCCAAGGAAAACTAAACTTACGTTTCCATATTTAGCTCTTCTGTCTTATTAAAAAGAGATCCAAGAGGGATGATCCCCTGCTAACTGTTATATGACTCATGCTCAGACAGTGGAGAATATTGAAACTACAGTTCTCTATAGAAGCTGCATTGATGAAATGCAACCTAATATTTTTCCTTTTAAGAATTATATAAGAAACTCCATTGTTTGTTCTTTGGTCTGTAGAGAGCTCTAAAAACACAATGGACATTTTGTGTGGGAAAGAAATGCAGAAATGAGAAGGGAAAATTGTGTTAAAAAAATAATCCTAGAGCCAGATACTGTGGTGATCAGTGTTGTTTAAAATCATAGAATTGTGCAAAATTCCTCTTTGAAATGCAGTAATAATTGTTTTGACTTCTATTCATGTAAAGTGAATCAAAATTGCTGAGTCAGTTTGTTTCATGGATTCATGAACCTATTTTTCTGACAATGTCATGAAGCTTTTATTGATTGGTGATATCAGATTTTCAAGTATGTGATTTTGAGACTGAAGCCTATTGGACTCTTTCTGCTGAAGTCAATAAGGGGTAATGTTGTCACAGCAAGATTTTATCATGAATTGCATGACAAATTGTATTTTCCATAAAGTGCCTGCTCCTGGAATCATGGGATTACACAAGAATTTAACCTTTAATATAAAAATATGCTTGGATTATCTATCTATCTATCTATCTATCTATCTATCCTGCACAGCCATGAGTGCTGCATAGATAGATAGAGGGAGACAGAGATATAGATATTAATATTAAATATATATTCAGTTCTCATGGCTATGCAGCAAAGCTGAAAGCCATGGACACTAAAGACTCAAAAACAGAAGGTGAACAAAGAGAAGCCCAGCATTTATTAGCTTCTAAAATCTTGGGTTTATTTTAACACCTGACATGATCTTTGAATGCTTGGGGTTGTCAGCACTTGGGGTGTGGGATCAGACCCTAATTTAAGAAGCCATTCATAGCCTGGGACACTACAGGAGAGTTTTCCCTAGTTCTTAAATATTTAAGGGGTAAAAAGGACATTTTTGCAGACAAAGGACTCATTTGTGGATCAACCCTCAGTCAAATACAATAATCTGACCCATTTCTCATCTCAGAGCTAGAATCTGAAGGGAAAATAACATACCAGTAGACCATTGAACCCACCTAACAGCAACATGACTGTAAGAAAATTATCATTTAAACTTATTGTGTATGTCTACAGTTACATTTGATTTGAATTAATGAGAATCAATTCAAATTAAATAAATGCATGGCCACACTGGCTTTTTTTTTAGTTCGAATTGATGAAAGCTAATTTTGAAGTTATAAAACCTGGTTTAACTTCAAAGAGATATTTAATTCAAACTCATTAGTTTGAATTAACCCAATGTAGCTGTGTTAATTCAAACAAACTCTGAGTTCGAATTAGCCAAGTCTTGATTTTCCCTATGCAATAGTGCCCCCTACCTAATTCAAACTAGAAAGTCCTGTGTGTGGACATACTAGTTCGAATCAGGGTTTCTAGTGTGGCCATGTTAATTTGGATTAATTTAGTTCAAACTAATCATTATTAGTTCAAGTTAATTAGTTTGATAAGTTAATTCAAACTAACCTTCTAAGTGTAGACATAGCCATTGAGCAAGCTCTAACTTGAGCTATTAACCAAAATTAGTAGCATAGTTGCTGAGTCTTCACTTTTATTTTTTACCATAAATTAAAAGAAAATTTAATTCTTAAATCTCCCATTTCTTGATAAGTTTGAGATTTTTGTATTCTAGATTTTCAAACACTAAAAAATTCTGTTTTAAACTTCAGAGGGACCCAGACTAAAACCTGGTGTTTGAGTACTGCCAATATTTAGGATCCACCTCTCCACTTGAACTTCATGACCTGGTCCTATACCCATAATGAACTCCTGAACTTTATGAACGCTTTCAGGTGTTTCTGATATCACAGCTCCATCTATTCTTAGATTCAGCTCAAAAGGTTTCTCCATAGTTTGGACAATTAGTATGGCTGAGGCCAAACCGTTTTAAGATCAATGTTTTAAAAAATGTATTTTAGATTCCTAGGTCATACACAGTTTGGTCTCATACTAAATAGTCTGGTTGCTCAAATTAAGTTAAAACTCTGTTAACAGAGATTAAAGGCCTGAAGAGAACATTATAATCATGCAGTTTCACTTGCTTCATTGCATGAACAGTAGAATTGTGCACAGAAACCCTAGAATTCCATCCAGTTTTGCTGAAACTAAGTTCAACTATTGTTTAAAAACATGGTTGAAAAGGCATTGTAGAGGAAGCTTTGAGATCTGCAGACAGCCTTATAGTTAAGGCACTAAAGTAGAACTCATGACATCACGGTTCAGTTTCTGGATCACTATGGATTTCCTGTGTGACCTCTGCCAAATCACTGAATCTCTACATCTTGGTTCCCCATCTGTAAAAGTGGTGTTAATACTACCTTTGTCATCATGCCTATTAGGAGTGTAAACTTTCTGTAGCAGGGGTGTCTTTCGCTATTGATTGGCCTAATCTCAGTTGGGGCCTATATTTTTATTATATGAATAATTAATCATTACACTTCATATGGCAAAATGCTACAAATGACAATCTCTCCTATTAAATATGTTGCTGTTTAATAAACAAAACAGCCTGAGAAATGTCCAAAACAAAAAACTGTGTGAAAGATAGAGATAAAATCATGTCTGTTACTAAAAATAGGTTCTTAAAAAAGCATTTAAGTGAGACAAGCAAAACCACAGGTCTTTGGGACTTTGGTTTATTTACCTTTGCTGATTACATTTTATAAGTGAATGATTCATAAAGTTTTCAAGATGTTTACTTGGTGGAATATTCTAAAATGAGGAACAGCCAGCTCCTGCTCCCATAGGTGTCCCATACATGTTGATTCTGCAGGACTAGATCCTTAGTCTGCAAAGGGGGAGACATTCTTTGTCATTCATGAGATAACGCTAATCAACACTTCTCAATGCTAATGCAAGTAAAGAAATAGCTAGAAAGCCAGTCAGAGTCTGGCGCAGTATACAGAAGGACAAAAACATGCTCTACAGTTTCAGCCTCTCTTTGTTGGCTAGTACTATAAACAGAATTAAAAAACTCCATTCATTGCTGAAGCTGCTTTCACAGCCCTCCCAAATACCAAGGGGAACATCCCAAGTATGTCAGATCACCCAAAGGCACCCAGAAATCTGCAAACACTTCACACACAGAAAAGCAGATCCTCAAATAGGATGATTTCTATAACTAACTCTTTCTGTGACTAAAACTTACTAGAAGAATCAGTTGTACGCGGTGGATTCACTTCTTCACCTCCAAGTTGGTAAAACACAAACAAGCTGCCAGGAAAGGAAGCTAATCGATTATTTCAGTAGCCTGCATGATAAGACCCTTGATAAATTTGCCTCCTTCATGCTATTGTGTGAATTAATATTGGGGGCAGAAAACATTGACTTCATAAGGGAAAATGCAGAGAAGGGAGGGTAGAGTGCCTGGCTAGCCAAAACTAAGGGCCAGACTGGTTGACCTCCGTAAGGGTGTGAAGAGATCTGTGAGGGAAGAGAGGGAGGGAGGGGAACAGCAAAAGAAGATCTCTGTACTGATGTTAGCTTTCCTGAATGTAGGGTCTCTGATGATATGTCAACACTAGAGGCTCTCTTAAGTCAACTTAACAAGGCTGCCTGTGTCCCCATTGGCAGGTGCTAGGTCAACCCTTCCTGGTGGCCAGGAACTCTGGGAGGGGAGCCTGGAGACCAATTAAGTTGACTTAGGGCTTTTCCCCATCTACACTTAATAAGGTCAATTTAAGTGTTAAGTCGACCTTAAAAGGTGATATTATTAAGTTGACTTAAGGAAGTGCTTAAGTGAAATTAATAAAAGTCCAGTGTGGCCGTGGAAGTCTGTAGATCAACTTAAGCTTTCTTAAGGTGACCTAAAGCTCCAGTGTAGACATACCCTGAGGGTCTTTGGCTAACTGGAGCAGGAACTCATACTACACACTGCCTTCTGAGTGTGTAGGGATGGTGCACTGACATGGCACCCACAAGCATGGCCAAATCCAACAAAGTGAAGCCCCACATTACCATGAGATTTTTAAAATGTTGGATTTGTTTTGCTTGATTTTTGAAGCTTAAGAGTTCATAGCTTGTCAACCCAACCACTAAGGCAAGAAATTTCTTTCGATTGTTTCAGTGACATCTGAAATGCTCCCATGTTCAGATAATTTCTAGAGCTGGGGCTTTAAAAGAAACAATGTGTCTCATGAGATTCATGCTAAAATCAAGAGCCTTGGTGACATTGCAGGCCCACCCCCAAATGCAGGCCTTTATCTTATTAGGAGGAAGAATGGACTTATGGTTAAGGCCCTAGAAACGGAGACAGACAACTTGTAGTCAATCCTGTGTGACCATGGGATTCTGCTCTCCATCTGTAAAATGGGGATGATAATCATTCCTTTGGGTTTTTTTCCTACTATTTTAACTTTTCTGGCCAGAAAAATCTCTCTTACTGTATACCTTTGGCTTTTTTTCTTTTTAAATTAAGGTTTATTTTCACAGACCCAATGCTGTGTTTTACAAATGACCCTCTGTATGTGGAAGGATATAGGAATACTTGCAGATTTCCCAGTTCATTCAACCCTCCGTAATCATTTGCGAAACCGTGGAGCTGCATAGATGGAAAATGGATGAGCTTTGTATTAGAGATGCATATTTGTTTTAATTAATTATAAATATGATTGTTTAATACTCCTGGTGAATGTATTTATCTATTTAGAATTGTAACGGTGGCAGGGGCTCATTATTTTGTTAATAGTCAAGGCACTAAGAGCTTTTGGCACAGACTTTAAAAAACCAACCCATAGTATTAAATCTAAGTAAATCAAAAGCTGTGCTTATATATTTCAAAATATTCACAAACATTTTACCAAATGATTTTGCAAAGCAGCTTATATTTAATATTGCATTTATGAGCACACATGGAAACCTTCTTACAGGACTAATTAGCAACAAAAGGAAATCATGCCTGACACTGATCACCTTGTGAATCCAAGCTACTAAAGGCAGCCCTGGCCTACCCTGCTAATATTTTAACAAAGGGTTCGGAAAGAATCTATCCTTTGTGGGGCCATGGTACACAGATCTTTTCCCATGACAAGTGAAGGAACACCTACTTATTTAAAAAAATGCTTTTCTCCAAACTATAAAGAAGAAAGCAGGCAGCCCAAACTAAGAAATAAACTTTACAGAGGCAAGTGTTTGTTTCTGAAGAGGAAAAACCATACTGCACAGCTTAATAGTACAGCCCGGCATTCAATCTGGCAGAGTGTTGACAGGGAATGATGTGGAGAGATGCGAGATGAATGGAGTTTTTTATTCTGTTGGGAACTCGCTTGCTCTCTCTCTCTCTCAGGTCAATGCCAAAGTTCTTTTTTCAAAACTTGCACAAATTAAAAAGTTATGTCTGTCTGTCTGTCTGTCTGTCTAAATAAAATTCTAGGCAAGTAAATGTTCAACTTGAAACAAAATATTTCATTTTAATGCTGTCCCCCCCCCGCAAAGTTTCTTTTAAAATAAAATTAAAGGTTGCTTTGAAACAAAAATTAAAATGGTTAGACTTCTTTTGATTTATTTCATTTCATATTTTTTCTAAACAGAACAATTTGCCAAAATAGATAGAAATTTGCAAATTTTTTCTGTTGACCCCAGTCTGAATATTTTGCTGGTGCAAAATTTTGGTCAAGAAATTTCACTCAGCTCTGTGAGTGTGTATAAACACTTGGACCCTGTACTTTTTCATTTACATCATTATAAAGTGAGTACAAAATGTTTTTAAGTCAGGGTGGCAGTGCAATGGCTAACCGGGTCGCTTACATTGGGTTCAGCATTGTGAAGAAGCCAAGAATTTACTCTCAAATTCCTCTTTAATTTGGTAATACAAATTTTCTATAAGCCTTTGTTAGCTCCCTCTAATATCTCCTCAACACAGGGAGCAGCTTTTCCAGAAATATTGGAATGCATCCCAAAATAGATCCTTCAACACTGATGGTTGAGCATGAGAAATAAAAAGATTGAGTGTACTGTTTGCAGACAGAGCAGAAACAGCTTTGTTTGTTGACAGGAAAAAAATGTAGCTTGTCACCAGAGTTGATATCTTGTATTAATGGTTTTTTTTGTTTTTTTTTTGTGAAACACGGCTAACACGGTGCGGGTTATTATAAATATTGATGTGATCGCTGCATTCTTGTGCTGCTTTTGGATGCTTGTAATGGATGCAACTTTATATAGGGGGTGTTTAATTGACTTTGGTGCTTCTCTGACTTGAAAGCTACATATCCTCTTCTAATCAGAGGTACTACAGTCATAGCAGGCCAGAACTCTAACTGCTGATGCCACAGACTGCAGAGAAATATCTGGCATGTCACCTACTTTGAGATTCAGAGCAGTCAACATTTGAAAAATAAAAATCCAGAGACCAATCTTCAAATGAGTTGGAATGTGGGGACAGCTACGGCATCTATATATGTTCTGGTAGTTTGTATGTGTCTCTAAATCACACCTTTATACCAACAACTCAGATAATGGTACTGCTATTTGCATCCACCGGTAACTGGGTGTGCTAAATTACAGTCTTGCAGAACTGTGGGCAGAAAATGAGAGCTTGTGAATGTGTCCCTTTATTTTTGCCCAGTATAGTTAATTCTGTATTACTCACAGCCACTCCCACCCAAAGGCTCTGATTAACTCCCACCTGTTACCTTCTTGAGGGGAGGCCTGAATGCTGCTACTGATCTTTGGAAATATTTAAGCTAGGAGGAGGCTGACAGAACCACTCTTCTCTTTCACCATCAGTGGAGGCAAACTAAGAAATCTCCTAATCCAAATCCCTGGCTCATCTGAATCAGACACCTCACCTGCCCTCAAAATCTACTAAAAAAAAGTGTTTCACTCTTTCTATGCAGCAGGTATTAATAAAAAAGGTACAATGCCTTTTTGTTTTTCTGGTCAAGTCTCTCAACACCCAGGCTGATCACCTTATGCTGGCAGACTTGATGCCCTTCAAATTGCTGCATCAACGTACAGCAATGTGATGTTGGTTCCATTCCACTGAACACTCGAGTGACAAGAAAAGAGACATGCTGAAAAATTCGCATGCCAACAGTAGGAAAATCAGTTTAAATCTTGAAAAGACAGCACACATGATTCAAGGTCTGTCCCTAAACAAGACCAGTTACTCTGGCCGGAGTGGTATATTAAAAAACCAAAAGACTTATATTAGGGTAGGGCTTAGTAGCCCAAACTCAGAGCGAGGTTGCATTATACTCAGTCCTGTACTAAATCATAACCAAAGACAGTCTCTGCCCTGAAGGCCTTAAGGTATGTCCACACATGGTCTTTAAATCAAAATAATACATTACGCTTCATTATATTGAGATAAGGAGCTCCTTTATCTTGCAATATGGAAAGTCATTTTGATATAATAAAATCTAGTATTATATCAAAATGACAGTTAAATTGGAACTGTTATTTTGAAATAACGTTGTGTGGATGTGTTATTTTGATTTAACTGTTATTTCGATTCAACGCTTTTTCCCTTCTCCTTCTCACGGTGCTGGCCTTTTTTTTTCTATACATTGGGTGAGGGCACAGCCCTTCTAGCGGACCATCTTGCCACACCTCCCATGGTGCCCCTCTCCTAAATCAAACTAACAAGTACTGTCTATGGGCATGCTAGTTTGATGTGAGTTTCTAGTGGGGACACGTTAAACCAATTTAAGTTAAATTGATTGAATGGTTTTTATAGTGATTTTATTAAACTGATTTAATTTAAATTGATTTAACTGCCTAAGTGTGGACATAGCCTTATAGTCTGAGGACCTGTGCCTTCAAACACTTTTTCAGATCAATAACTTTACTCATGAAAGCAGATTCATTAAAATCAATGGAACTAATTTATGTTACTAAAGTCACTCATTCTCATAAGCATTTGAAGGACTGGGGCCTAAATAGACCAGGCAAAGCAAGTATCACACCTACTTTAAAGATGACGAATTGTGGCACAAAGATGAGCGTAATTTGTCTGCCTTCCTATATATAGGACTCCTGTTATTCTCTTGTGTTCAACATATCCTGAATACAGTAACGTGAAATAATGGAGAACTGACATTACAGTAACCTTAAAGCAAAATTTTCATTATATGGTGGTGACAAAATGTTTTTTTCAATCAAACAAGAAAACGAACAGGCAGCTTTGCATACCTAATATTAAGGAGAAATTTCTTCTTTATAAGTATTCCATTGTTCAAGCAGGTTCCTGGTCCCACGTAAAAAAAGAAAAAAAATCAATCACAGTGGATTTAATGTTTATGTGAAATTCCAGAAGACAAATTTGTAGTTCTGAATTGAGCCATTGCACAGCCAACATTGTAATTGTTGCTCTTTTTTATTTAGATTAAGGCAGCACACAGCAAAGATTTCAATTTTGAAAAAAAGTTATGAAGATGAAGACAGGGGTGGGTCACGGCAGCTGTTGCTACCTATTGGTTAAGGACAGTCAAATAGGGCAGCATAATTCAGAGTGAATTATGTACCATGGAGCAAAGATAACAAGGTGAACAGATTATATAGTCTATTGGACTTGATGTGGAAAATAGATTTCACAGATGACAGGCAGATCAGTGAGTAAAAACATTTATAGCGGCAGAAGGAGGAAGGTTTTGGCTACCTGATATTAAGGTTTATTCTAAGTGATGAGAGTAGGGATGATCTACATATTTGATATTTCTGTATGATTTAAATATTAACTGATGTAATTTGATGTTTTGACTATAGTTAATAATTTAAAGAGGAAAAGTTTTTTCTGATAGGAAGTGGCCATGAGCTTCCTCACTCCCTCAGTCTAGACCAGGGCTATTTTCAAAATGGATTGCAAAGACTCAGGGCCTCATCCTTTGGCTGTAATCATGTTTGAGTTAGGATTACAGAATTTCAGTGTTTCCTGCAAGCGTCTCCATCCACCTGCACCTCTGCTGTTGCAAGCTCTCTGATAACTTTAGTAAGGCTCCAGGTATGTGTATGTACATGTGTATGGACTCACTTGCAGGACTGACGCCTGGGTTTGCTTTTATTACAGAGATGGAAACAATTCACATCCCTTTCCAGCCTCCTTACCTCCCAAAAGACTGGATGCTGCCAAATTTGGGAAGCATTGGGATATAGATTTCTACTTTGCCATTTAGACCCCTCCATGGGCCAGATCCCAATTTGCATGGGAACGTTTCCATTGACTGCAGTAGGAGTTGTGTTAAGGCCCCTGAGAACTGGGAATACCCACTTGTTTTCAAACAGTTAGTGAGGTGAACATGAGCACTAAAGCCTTATCAGGGACCATTGTTGATGATAGCTATTATACACTTCACTCTTTGCCAAATAACAGTTTTGACTGACTCCCCTTGGGTGCGTCTAGACTGGCAAGTTAGTTCGAATAGTAAGGAGCCTTAATTCAAACTAATGACAGTTTAGTTTGAATGAGTGACACCTGCATTTAGTTTGAACTAAGTGCTTAGTTCAATTTTAAGCCCTAATCTACACTGGGGCTGCTTTTTGGTGGCAGTTGACAGTCATTTATGCAAGGCAAATAAAATGCCTTGCATAAATGATGGTGACTTCCTAAAATGCAAGGACACACTAGGGAAAGGGATTTGCAATCGGCTTTCCCCTATGTCTCCTGGCCCCCACGACTTCTGGTGCCTACTTCTGGGAGCTCCAGTTCAGACTCACTGCTCAGCATTCCCAGAACGCAGGGCTGACAGTGGAGATTTTGCTGCCATCAGTGAAGATATGATCTTTGTCTGAACTAAGGGCAGTGCGGACCAGGATTAAGTCTTAATTCAAACTAAATAAATTAAAATTAGGGCAGTTAGTTTGAATTAACAAAATACACTAATTCAACTTACCATTTAAGTCAAATGAGTGCACTTTGTTAGTTCAACTTACTAAGGTCGGATCTAGTTCAAATTAAGGTTGAATTTATTAGGTTGACTTTGTTAATTCAACCTAACTTTTATAGTATAGACATAGGCTTTGAAAGCAGAGTGGTCATGCAGCTCATCACCAAATATCTTAAAAAAAAAAAAAAAGGGATTGTTACTGATGGAAAGGATGTCAACCTTTTGTTATCTGACAGGAAGCTTCTGAAACCTATCTGCTGAGGTAGATCTGGCAATCCTTAAGCAGCATTGTTTATTCTTCTGTGCAGGGTTTCCTTATAGGAAAATAACACTATCAGTTCTCTTCTTTGGATATATTTACGGCTCTGATATAGATCCAAAAGGAAAACAACCCACTGCATTTAATACTGCTTTGGCCTGCCTAAGGCCATGGCTCTGAGACCTCTAGAGAGAGATAATCACACCATCATTCTTCATATTGGCTTTGACATAGACTGGAATAGCACCTAGGCTTTGGCGGTTACTAGCCCTGGAAGCACATGACCTGGTTTATCAGCATTCATTGCTGCGGTATCAGTCAGGCTCATGATGGGGGTGGGGGTGCGAGGGTGATCTTACAGAATGAGCTAGTGGTAGAAGCTTTAAGAGCAGCTTACTCAGCTTTCTTTGCAATTACAGAGAGTAGTTATTTGAAGCCCAATATTTACATGATCCTGCCTTTAGTAATTTCAGGACAGGTTAATCACACTTACTTAGGCTCTGACCCTGGAAACTCTTAATATAAAACATATGGCTCAGTCCTGCAAAATGTTTGGAACTCTTTGATGGCCTAGTCCATCCAAACACCTAAGCACACTTAATTGTGCTTATGAATCTTTTCTTTAACCTCAGCGTGTCTATTCACATGCATAAAGTTAAGCTCATACTTTAGAGCAGGGATCTCAAACTCAAATAACCACAAGGGCCACATGAGGACTAGTACATTTGCCCGAGGGCCGCACCACTGAAACCTTTTCATACAATGATAGTGCATATAGTGGTAACAATAGTGTTGTTGCAGGCCGCAGGCAATAGCTTTAGGGGCCACATGTTTGAGACCCCTGCCTTACAGGGTCCATAGGCTCAGGACCAGTGTGTGCAACCATTTGCAGTAATAAGCACTTAGCCTGGACCTGCAAAGCACACACCTAACTTTAAGCACAATACTAGGCTCACTGAACTAAATGAGAATACTCAAATGCTTAAGGTTAAGCATCTGCTCAACTGTTCTGCTCAATTGGGACCACAGTGTCTACTCTCATAGGCATCCCTCTGAAACTTCTAGTGGGCTTTTCTTTTGGTAAGAAGCATTATTTCTGGCATTGGGCTAACCCTAAAAGATCATCTATTCAGTGGAAGCACATGTTTTAATTACACCAAGAATTCCCTTTTTGTAGTATGAAGAAAGCTACCAGAACACGTGTGTGGGCAAGCAGCTGAGTAGTATAGAAAGGACTAGTGAGTAGCTTGCTAACGTCAGCCTCTTCAGCTGCAAATTTATGGCTGCAGCCCTCATAAAGATCCTTGTGGCTGTGAATCTTTGAATTTCTTGTTAGCACTGATTTATAGATGGACTAAACACAAAGCATATACAATTGTAAAAAGAATATGTAGACTAATTTATGGCATCAATTCAGGTTAGGGTTTCTACTAGGGTTTCTACTACTTTACTCTTAAAAATCAAGATTTGTGAGTAGGAAGTTATCCAGGGATATGCTGACAGTTGGAGTTCAACCTATTAGCTGACTTAGAAAGTACTGACTCTGTTATACAAAAGACTATAGTTAAAACAGAGGGAAGAATGTACAGCCAATATGTTGAAAGAGAGAAAACAAGTAGTAATCTGCTGTGAAGTAAAGCTTCCCAATACTAAAAACATCAAACAGTAAAATATTAACCAAAACTCATCTAAGGCCAGATCATCAGCTCATATAAATCAGTGTAGTGCCACTGAAATCATGCTAATTTACATCTTTTGACATCCAACCCTAATGCTGTCACTAAACCAGTTCTCAAGACAATTTGTTCCAGGACCTGCCCATTTGTGCGATTTATTATTCTGTAAGCAAGCCGTTGGAATTATTTGGCATAGCTATTTCTTTCCCATTTGAATGCTCTGTCAAATCTCTGCTGAGCTGCCAAATGCTGCCAAATGGAATGGAAGATGGAGATAGAAGCTAACACAGCTTTACCTGTCCCCCTGTTGCACACCAGGAGCTAAATGGAAAATAGAAACTGTCTCCTTCAAGCACTGCTAGACATAGAGAAAGGGACTAAAAAAATGATAGGCATCTCCAGTGCTTCTGTTTGGAGATGTTGGTGGACAGGCTTTCCATCCCATGGCACTTGCTCCAAAATATTACTGAGCTTTCTCTACCTCTTAGGAACAGTATCATCTTAACGGGATCCAGTCATAAGCTGGGAGAAGCAGACACTAAAATGCTTCTCCTCTAGTGGCAGAATTTTCAGGGCCTTGCAGTGGGGAGGAAGGATTGGTAGCATCTTTACTCATCCCTGTGAGGAAGATGTGGGTGGCATTAGGTTTAAAAAAAAACCAAAAAAAACCCAAGGAGTCGTGTGGCACTTTAAGACTAACAGATTTATTTTTCACATGAGCTT